>JAYWMT010000398.1:0-467568 GCA_039090855.1 Macrothele yani
CTCTTACATCCTACATTTCCATAGACTGAATACGCCTTCCAAGAAAATGTCGTTTGCGATATCACATCTTCTGGTCTAAAGCCTCTAGGTATCCAAAACCTTCGGTACGTCACAACTATCATAGTGACAGCTTTTCGCGTGGGCATTTCTCATGCATCAGTTTTTATTTATTTTGAAGCATGCGTAAATTTTAAAAATTTAATCTTAAAGAAACACATGTTTGGATGTTCATGAGATAATTTTCATATCCGAATTCAAAGATCTTAATCCTGGATCTATCCCACTAAGTCATTAACAAATAAATCACTTTCCCAACATTTTTGACAAGTCGATTGATAGAACAGTCAAAGGCGAAATAAACGGATGGGATCTGATAAACAGCTTTATTTATCACTTTAACGCTTTAAAAGTGGGTAGCTACTTCAAGATTTAGAAAGCCCTCTTTTTCTACGAATTAGCCAATCATAGGCAAAGCATGGAATTATTCCCGATTAAAAGTTATTCTTGTTAACAGGAATTAAACTACATAAACGTTTGGTTTTGACGATTCAAAAAATTGTCAGGGATCACCATTAAACACTCGGCACAAGTGAAACAGCTGTAAGCTCTACTGCTTGTAACGTCAGTGGACGAAGCTTAATGAAGGATATACTAAGAATTCGTATTTTGGCTACGAATTTAAAAAACGTGTATAACATGGATGAATTTGGTTTATTTTATAATATGCAGTATCCGATAAATCGATTTCGAACAATAATGAGAGAGGTCTCAAGATGAAAGATAAAAAGAACTAAGTTCAATTGTGAAAAATTCGGATGACACTCTGATAAAACGATGCATTGATGTCCAAAAAACGAGTACAAATAAATAAATAAAGGAGTTGTTTTAATAATTTAAGATATTACAAGGAAATGTAAAAACCACGTTGTTTTACGAAGTATCTTGTTAATGTAGGAACGATATTGTTGCTACGCCTCACTCTTTGGAGAATCCCCTTTTAACTTGTAAAATTACTATTCTTTATGTTTTCACCACTGTAGAAAATTGGATGCCAATTTGCACATTTTACTTCACTTAGCTCAGGCTGTGAATACGTTTCCTAATATGCAGAGATTTAACTTCCCAATGTCACCTCGCCATTTCAATGCGGGGAGAAATCGTGTGTTCTTTGATTCTACTGATACATACATACACTTACGTATCACTAAGCTGTTGTCTGAGATTCATAGATTAGCTCCAAAAAATAAACTCTACAAACGTCCAGATATTTTTACTTAGTGTTGCCATCGTATCAAACTTCGCCATTTACAGCGATCTTGGCATACAACTCGTGCTTCACTGATATCCATTACACGCCGTACACAAGATCTTTTATACTTCATACTCATAATCTTTTTCTCATGCAGACACTCCTGAATTTGATCCACCCACATGTCTTCCTTGGCCTTCCTCTGCCTTTCCTTCCTGCCACTTGGGCTGAAAATATATTCTTAGTAAGCATTTCATCACTCATTCTTTTAACATAGCCAAACCACCGGAAGCATATTGGTCTCCACCTTACTAACAACATTTTGCTTTACATCACACAACTCCACAATACATCTTCATTCCTCACACAATCAGATCGTGTCTTGCCAGTAACAAACCCCAGGTAAGAAACGCATTTCTCCAACACACAAACGACTCCCTATGTTTGCTTCTGCAGTACCCAGGTTTCACTGCCATACATCAGCAGGTAGGAACAATTACTGTTTCATACACAGCCATGCGGGACTCTCTAGAGAACCCATCATTTCTGTGAAAACCTCCTAGAGCAGCTATGACTTTCAAAAGAAGAATTCACTTGCCTACTGAATTTCCACCATCCAACTTGTTCTCTCTGTCAAACATGCTTCCTAATTACACAAACTCACTCACCTGGTCAATCACAGTGCCATGGCTATACTTACATTACATTCAGTGCTACCCATTCCTCTCTCAAAAACCATAACTTTGGTTTTTCCCTTGATTTTATACTCAGTTTGGAATTTCATGCAAACTTCGTGCATCCGAGTCAAGATACTCTGCAACTCACTTTTGCTCTCTTGCCAACAGGACAGTGTCATCAGCATACAAGCAATCTGCACACACGGATATCACCAAGACATAAACCACTATTATCTATTTTGGCCTCACACATGTATGCGTCCATAAATATATTAAACAGCCACAGTGACATTACACAACCTTGTCTATCTCCTGCACCAATGGAAAACTACATTTTGATAAAGCACCATTCACTCGTACAAAAGCTCTACTACCAGCATACATGACTTTTACACTATTAAGTAGATTCCCAGTAACACCATATTCATTCAATACCTTCCACAAAAGTGTCCTATTGACTCGGTCGTAAGCTTTCTCTAAATCTATGAAGGCAGTAAAAACTTTCTTCCCAGCAGCCAGATACTTTTCAATAATCATGCGTAATGCAAAAATCTGGTTAGTGCAGCCTTTACCAGGCATAAAACCACTCTGAACATCCCACGCTTTCTATGATGTAAGAATAAGTACTTTTTCAATAACAGCCTTACCAAACACTTTCTCTGGCACACTTAGTAGGCTGATCTCCTTTTCCCTTATCCTTCCAATCATAAGGGACCATTCCTAACTCCCAGCACAACTGGCAAATTTCAGTTAACCAGTCAATTATAGATTCACCACCATACTTCAACATCACTGCAGTTATGCCATCAACTCCCAGAGCCTTACCATTCTGAAGATATTTTAGAGCTTTACACACTTCTTATCTTGAGATCCCTCCTGTGCTTTCATCCCTCATTGTGACATAATCTGCATCTGTCTCAGAATCATTTTTGCTCTCCTGATCTAATAACTCACAGAAGTATTCGCCCCATCTGTCACTTTACTCATTGGGCTCCCATATCATTTCCCAATCTCATTTTTCACACAACTTACAACTTTGCTTCTCCTATTTTTCCTGAGTTTCATGTACTTCCAGAAGGACTTTATATCTTTCCAAAAAGCCAGTTCATGCCTTTCCACTTTCTGTTTCCTATCTTTTGCCTTACTGTGGCAAACCAGCTTAGCAGCTTCACGCTTCTTACAGCGATATTCATCCACAGAAACTCTACCTTTCAACATCCCCTAATAGGCTGCCTTATTTTTCTTTACTGCCTCATCAATCTCACTATTCTACCAAGCATCACCTCTACGGTTACCCACTATTGTGGTGCCACAGACCTCTTTAGTAGAAGTAACAACACAGTTCTTAAAACATTCCCACTTATTTTCTACATCCCTCGTCGTTCTCTGAGTAAGTCAGAATACCGCTGATGATCTTCAAGGAGCTTATCAACCTTTATTCTTTCTATCCAGGGTCTCTTCCTATTCCTTTTACTCCAACCAACATTAAGTTTCACTCGTGACACTACCAAGTAATGATCAGAACCAACATCCGCACCTCTCATCACACGGGTGTCAACAACTAAGTGTTTGAAACGCTGATCGTAAACAACAAAATCTATCACACTCTTTTGACCAAGAGTACGATTTTCCCAAGTATATGTGTGTATATAGTTGTGGTTGAAAATGTATTAGATACACACAAATCATTCTCAATGCGGAGTTCAAATAATCTTTCACCATTATCATTCACACAAGGATCATTAAACTTAACCAGAACATTGTCAGAAATTGCATTCTGCACACCTACTCTAGCATTGAAATCACCTGCTAATATAACTTTTTCTTTGGCACCAAACTGACTCAAAACAGCTTTTAGCTCATTCCAGAAATCTTCTTTCTTATAAGAAGGTTCCGAGTCACAAGGAGCATACACTACAACAATTACAATTCTCTGAAGTTTCGCTTTCAAAACGAATCCAGAGAATTCTCTCACTTATGCAACTATAGTAAATCAGTTTTTCTTCATCTTTTCACTTAAAATCACACCTACACCAGCCTGTCCTTTCATATTATCCAATACTCCAGACCACACACTCACCGTGCCATTCACTTCTTCTACCCCAATTTCCTTCTTTTTGGTTTCACTTACACACAGCACATCCAGTCTATACTTATTCATCTCCTCAATCACCTCACTCATCTTGCCATTTATACCTCTAGTATTCCATACACCAATCTTACATTCACTCAGCCGAGATCTTTTTCTCATACGCCGTTTAGAAAGTCCAGGTCAATTCCGTGGTGGACCGACCTTCTCAAGTGTGGTAGTTCCACTATGATACAATATATATTTTAAGAGGGTGGTCTTCGTTTTGCATACTATCATACGCCTTCGTTTTATGAAGAAAAAAATATTTTCCTTAAATATGAAAATAGCTTGCAAAACTTCTATGATAGTATCTAAAGCATCTCTGGCTTAAAACGGAAAATTGGGTAACTCTTTTGCAACTAAATTTTCTAGTTGTCAAATCAGAGAAACACTGACACTATCTCCGATTCTATCTATCCAGGTTTTTGAATTTTTATGGTGCTTTCTAAGCCTATAACATCAACTAGATGGCATATACTTGGACATTACTTTGCATCTTTTTGGCTACCTCAAAAATAAGAGATCGATCTACAATTCTTACGAATATAACGTCGAAAGCATTTCTGGTAGATATTGTTTTTTGTCCCGTATTAAGTAAAATCCCGCGCTCTGACATTTGTCTGCACAAATAATGTCCAAAATACATTGAAGGAAAGTAAAAAAAGCACACCAAGAAGGAGACGTCTGATATCAACAAAATTTATACAGCATAATAATGGACTACAGAGGATAACGTGATCAAAACATTATGGCAAAATACAGCTGAATTTGCTGGTAAACTGAAAAATAACATTTCCGTGTAAAATGGTTAGTACGAGGTTGAACCGCCATGAACTGCGTTACACTGTGCAATTCTGGCATGGAGTCTGTCGTGCAGATGTTGGGTGTAAATTTGGGGTACTGAGTTCTAAACATCCTCAACCTGGACGCGTAAATCGGCGATGGTCGTGGCTGGCCGTAGTGACCGGATAAGTCGTTGTCCCATAAAACTCCACACGTGCTCAATGGGGGACAAATCAAGTGAACGTGAAGACCATGGACGTTGTCTTACACCCTGAAGTGCATGTTGCGTTGCACGTGCCGTGTGTGGGCGTGCGCTATCTTGCTGGAAAACACCACGATGTACCGACCTTACAAATGCACAGCAACTGGCTGAATGATCTTGTTGATGTAGAAGGTGCTGTTTAATGTACCCGGTACAAACACTAGTTGTGGACGGGAGTGATAGCTGATCGATCCCAACACCAGGAGAATAGGTGTAGGCCCTGTGTGTCGCTGGCTGATGCAAGAAGGGTGGAGACGCTCCCCTGTGCATCTGCTAACACGCATACGACCAACGGAGGCTCCGAAGCAGAATCTGCTTTCATTGCTGAACACGACAGACCGCCATTTCGTTCTCCAGTGCAGACGTTGGCGACACCTCTGCAGCCGTTCCTCACGGTGGGCTGGAGTTAGAGGTACATATGCCAGCGGCACACGTGCACGTCACGTAGACCTGCATCCAGTAGACGTTTGTGGATTGTTCACACAGTCACCTCAGGTGCAACGGCAGCTCGGATTTGCGTCGCAGCGGATGTTATGCTTGACAACGCCGCTCTTCTTATGAGCGGATCAGTCCGTCTGTGACTCCCGGTTCCACGTCTTCTCGTGTGGGAATGTTCCTCGGACCATCTACGCCACCATCGTACCACCACCGATACTACCCGTCCAATTCACACCGCAATACGACGATAGGACCACCCGGCCTCGCGGAGTCCGACTAGACGACCTAGCTCAAAGTCCGATAACTACTGAAATCGTACACGTCTTCCATATCCAGGCATTGCAGCTTCTTCAGGGTCTTCGCACCTGTCCGTACGCCGACGACTGATTACATTCACTTCACCGTACTCCTTAAATACCACCGACGATAATTTGCATATTATGCCGTGCTGTGGCTAAAGCGCTCACCGGTTGGTCCCGAAATTAACATCACATCTTCGTTAACTCGACCCCATCAACATATATAAATTTCATGATCGTCCGCCAATTTCTTCTTGGTGTTCTTTTTTTACTTTCCAGCAGTGTATTTTGCATGATAAACGAAAACAAACACCACTTAAATTTTCGATTATGTAGAAGCTAGTGCACTATGTCATACGCATTTTTCTTTTAACAACATCAGTACAATATGATTTATTCAATTATGTGCAATGCTTTCTTCTAAAAGAACATTTAACTACGGTATCTTGTATTACGGTTCCAATGTGTCATTTAATATGATTTAGTTGAACTCCAAAAGATATTTTGTAAATAAGTTTCCTTTAGTTTTTTAAGTAGTCAGTAATATCTATTACATTTCAACTGACCACACCTTACCCTAATAGTGTATGTCTGGAGATTGTGTGTCTTTCGGTAGTGATTGACTTTTGACACCGTTCCTTCATAGTTAAATGGTTTAAAGTGTTTCATTTGAATTCACACTAGAAATCTTTGTGACCCTATAGTCTTCGGGAAGAGTGATACACGGTACCCCTAACTTTTAAAAAAGCTCAGATTTATGTATTCCGTTTGATCAATTTAACTTAAACTCTCTACGGAAGAGTCCAATTTATTTGAAATACTATTTCAAAAATTCTGAAATAGGTTGTCTATATAAATATTAAATAAGCCATTACATGAATACTGAACTATTTATTTTACGTATATTGCATCTTATTATCACAATAATTTTTGTCATTCATTCATGGAGAAAATTCAACGGCCAATGTAATGAATGATCATGTTCATTTTCTGGTGTTTTTTAAGTTGAAACACGTCACTTGCACTTTAAAATGCGCATTCACCAGCAGCGTATTATCATAACAGAAAATCATTAATGCTTTTTTTTCTGATGAGTTTAAAAGATAATTTTTGTCATATGAATATTTGAACGAATTTATTTAGAATATCTATTTAGAATATTTATCTAGAATATTTTTCCGTTTTCTCATCTGTTGTTCACCGTCCATAGAAGTCATTAATATCTACTTTAAAATGATTAAATAGCATGAAAGCTTTATCTACATTAATATTACCCGAAAAATCAACGCCGATATTGCCTGAGAACTTAACGCCGATAATGTTTGTTGTCTGACACCTTTTTATGAACCACTAGTCTTCACAGTTCCTCGAAACTTGGAATTCCGTCATAAACTTACGAAATTTAACTTTTCTTAGAATTGGTGCCTTAACGCCTTCTTGTTAACGGCAGTCAGTTTACTGTTCACTAATTTAATGTAGCAAACAGATGCTCGCTTTTCTCTAATTTCTACGGGTGGTGAATATTGTCAAATTCGGATTAGAAATATAAACAATAAGTACAGTATTTCGAAAGTTTAAGTGCAAGTAAGTGAACGAAGTTTACGTTTAAGTTTCAAAATTAAACTTAACAAACTCAACTTATATCCCATGTTCATCCGAGAGGCATTTTCTATAAAGTACAAAAAGCACTTCTCAAAACTTCTTTTATTAAAGATAAGACACGGGTTTTTAAATTTTAAATATTATTTAGGTATGTTAAAGGAATTTCGAATTCGTACTGTTTTTATATACCGATAAATATTACCTTTACGTTGTGCACATGGGTAAATGGAAAGTTGAACTTCTAAATTTAACCTGTATGGCAGCAGTTTTTGATATGTTATTTCTAGAAGTCGAGCCGATGTAAACACAATCTTGAGTTCCTGGATCATTCGATCGTAGCGGTATGCTATAAACACCCCCATTTATCATTGGCTGGCACAGGGTCATGGTGCCTACGGATATAGGGCAAAATAGTCCTGGTCTTGACTTCAAAATCCACGTGATATCTGTGGCACTGGATACCTATGTGACTTTTATAGTGGGTCGATTCTGAATATCTGTGACTGGTACAGTAGGTTGATTCTGGCATCTCCATTATGTAAGTCAACTTTGTTATTCAGAGAAAGTTTGTTTATACTTAAGAATTTAGACTTTTTGTTCCAATGATGAGTTTCGTACTTTCATTTCTGAGATCAGGGGAATTCTCAGTTTCAACAAGCATAATCATCTTTCGATAAAAGGTTAGCTCTTGTGTAAAGGTTTTTGAGATTCACTACGTCACTAATATGTCTTTTTTTTATTTTATTTTCGAAGTTGTAAGCTGGCGTTTGTAATATCGACGTACAGTTCTCTACACATTTAATGGTGTGTCTATAGTAGAACCGAAAATATTAATATATCTAAGTCTAACCTCTTAATTGCAGTTTTTAATTGTCACTATCATCGATACATTTTTAATCGTGTAAAAAGCGGCAAAGTTTTGTATACAGTGACTACAACACGATTGGTGATTCTCTGCGATTTAAAGGACTTGAAGGTTTTATTATTAAAACTGTTTATTTAGAAACTCTAATTATGATTGTTATTGGTTTGTCACTTTTAAAGACAATTAACGGAAATTTAAACCGTTGAATGAACAAAACAAATTTATATTGCGTGCAATATTTTTGTTATTTACGGCGTTGTTGTTTTCAACAATAGTTATCAGAATCGAACACCACACGCATACATACACCACAAAAGTGTAGATAAAACTGGTTAGGATACTAAACCTCTACGTTCCCGCCCTGCGTCGCCGTTAAGTAAACGCTGACTTGTGATCATTCGACGGAATGTGCCCGAATTCGAATACCGGTGTGGCCTGGATGGTGTGTGCGTCTTACTGCACTACCTGTTTCTCTTCCCTGGAATCAGCGGCCCTAAATTAGGGACAAAGAGACTGCTTATAGCACATTGAGTTACACACGGTGGTCGTTAAACCACTCCCACTAAAAAAGAAACCTTGAAGTTTCTTTATTTTTTTATATTTTGGTATCCTCACCTGCTCAAATCCATGAGCAGCGCAGCAGCATACTGTGCAGGCATTAAGATCGTTTTGAATTTTGAATGTTTTAACTATGCACGAGTATCGGGTTTTTTAAATTAGGAAAATTTAAAATTCGTTTTTTTTCAATGAAATTATTTTGGAATGATAAAACACATTACTCTTATCTTTCGGCAATTAAATTTTTGGCAATTATGTGTTCCTTCAGCGAGATACGTAACTACGAAAGTAGTGTTTACTGTTGTATATACCTGGTCCAAAACATTCCGCACATTTTTTTTTTGCATTTAAATTTTATTATAAGGTATTAAGTTGTATTTTATTAAACATATTCTACGTACCTGAGGTGTGATTATTTTGCTCTGCTACTTGATCAGAATTAAAAGTAATAAGTATTGTTTCGTTTTCCTCGAATACCAGGGCCTCCAACACTACATAAACACACATAAGAAACCTTTCGTCTTATTAGAATAAAATGATTTTTAACAATATAAGTTTTCCCATACCTCTCCGTGTCTGTTTATTGCTCCACACATCCTGTTATTATCTATTATTCAATTTTTTCCGAAGTTTAGGAACTACGTATCAGATAGTTTTCTGTTTCTGCTGCAGCAACAATTGAGGATATCTTGGATCATTTCTAAGATCCAAAATATCCATTATACTTGGTCATTTGCGATACAAAATATCATTATATGTTTATCATTATATATAATTCATTATGACAATAACGTTTTTAAAGAGTATAGTATTCTTCAGTTAATGTAAAAACTTCAGTTGAAAATGACATTCCCAAATATTTTTTTTTTTTTAACATTCTTCCTCGAAATAATCAATGCAGTATAAATTTTCCATTTTAAAATGATTGAATCTGCAGTCACCAAAAACTTAAGCTTTTGCTCTAAGAAATTTTTGTTCGCCAAAATATGACGTGAAACTTGTAACAATAATCTTCTCCAAACGGTATTTACAATAAAAATAAAATGGACAATGTGTATTTCCTACCGCTATTCCTTGGTTCCATAAGTCACAGGTAATCATTAGTGGAATTAGTTTGATCAGTCGATTATACAGAAATTATTTGCTGGCACAAATGCTCAAAAGTAGATTATTAGTCTTGCTAACATTTTACCTTTTGTTTAGCACTTTCATATTCCTTAACACTGCAGATAAGCTAAATACATTAAGATCAAGGTTCACATAAGAACGAATTATCTGGCAACTAACTATTATAGCAAAATTAGCAAATTACAAAGTTCGAATTTGTCAAAGAATTTCGAAATATTTCATAAAAATTCGGAATATTTACTATGGTTTTTTAAAGTACGATAAAGGAGAAATAATACCTCAGGCAAATTAAGTAATGGTGATGCGTTTGAAATTTTTAGCCGCGGAAGCATTTACGTCTACGTATTTCAAAGCCGAATCTACGGCCATTAGTTTATTAATGGAAATTAATTTCTGTAAATATGAAACATCTCTGTAAATCAAATTGCTTAACTTTGTATTAAACTCTAATTCGCATAAGGAGCACATTACTTCTAACTTTCAGGGAAACCAAATATAAAATTGCAACTCAAAAAGGGATTCTGTATGAAACATGGATTTCTTTTTTTTTTTTTTTTTTTTTTTGATTGGAGGTTTAACGACCACCGTGAGCAACTCAATGGGCTATAAGCTGTCGCCCATCCCTAATTTAGGGTCACTGGTTCCAGGGAAGGGAGAGAGCCAGTGCCGTAAGACAAACACAACATCCATGCCTGACCGGGATGCGAACCCGGAACCCTTACGGACGAATGATCATAGGCCAGCGCCTTAGACCCCTGCGCCACCGGGGGCGGCAACATGGATTTCATTGGTGTTGCTGAGGAAAATTCTGTTTCTATAAAATCTTCTTTTTTCTTTAATTGAGGGTTTGACGACCACCGTGAGAAACTCGATGGCTTCTCTGTAGTCGCCCGTCCCTAATTTAGGGTCACTGGTTCCAGGGAAGGAAAAGATTCAGTGCAGTAAGACAAGTGCAACAACCATGTCTCACCAGGGTACGAACCCGGACCCCTCTCGGACAAATGATCATAAGCCAACGCTTGGACCATTATGCCACCGGAATGTGACGGCATCTTCAATGGGAGATTCCAAAACTTTATTTAAAAAAGTATATAGATTTTCTTATTTGGTATATGATGACATTTCAGCATGAGCAAGTGTTTTTCTAAGTAACCTGATAAAATAAAAACATAACACAGTAGGTAATAAGTACTTAATTTCAGTGTTTTCGCTTTGATTTTTAACGAATTTTAAACTTTTCTCTCTATGCAGTTCTTGCCAATAGCTTCATTTACGATGACAAAAATAGATCAATATATTGTGCATAAAGGTTTCAGTGCTTCATGCACTACATATTTATGGGGGGGGGGGTGGTTATCGACCGCCGTTAGGAGCCTAATGGGCTATAAGCGGTCGCATATATCTAAATTAAAGCAATTGGTCCCAGGAAATGGAAAAGGCCAGCGCTGTAAAAAAATTAAAACTTCGATTCCACATGGTATTCAAACCCGGATCCACCTCAGACAAATGGTCATTTTCTAAGAGAGAACATTGAAAAATAGCATTTCTGACATTTTTTTTTATCTCATTAGCGATTACTGAATGTAGAGAAGGCTCAAAAGGGAAGATATAAAGGAAGCTCAATATCCGACACGAAAGTGTTTTGTTTCATTTGACTAAAGCAATAAGAAATGCATTTGAAAAAATTCTCTAAGCATAGACAACCTTGAATGTACAATGTGAGTTAGAAACGGCACCAAAGCCCAATCGTATAGTTTAGAAATCAGATTACCTCAGAGACCTCACGACCTTTGTTCGAAAGTAACTAGCCCGACAGGTTATAGAAATCGATCTGTTCAATTTACGGTGACCTTGTGATTGAACCACAAGGCCAAACCTTTTCGTGACTATTAGAATAATGAAGTATAACTAATCAGTTGCTTCCTTTTTAAATGTTTAAAGGAAAAATTCCGAAAAAATACTCAAAATATTTCAAACAACTATGCAATGAACGATTGTGTTACGAACTATAGACCTTAGGTATTCCTGAATTTCCAGCTCACTGTTCAATACATCAAAACATCAGGAAACTTGAAAATTACATTGCTCTGAAGCAGAAAACGAACGCGCATCACCGTATGCTATTTGTTACGCCGCACAAGATAATGAAATTCCAAGCACATGAGTTAGAAGAATATGAACCTATTTAGATTTCGTTAGTCGAAGCCATTTCTATTTGTTTATAACTTAATTGATTGTATCACCAGTATGTCAGGTATAAATTCCGTGGAAAAAATATTCATCACCAGGTCACAATAATATGACTCGACCGTGTATATGTATTGAAGAGAAAAAACTGGCGAATTAAGCATATCTGCTTGCTACGTTAATAATAATAACTTTGTTTAACGCAACTGGGGTAGGATATTTCTTCCACGTAATATATACCTGACATAATGGCGATGTAATTAATTAAGTTATGAAAAAATAGAATTGGCTTCGACTAACGAAATCTAAATTGGTTCAGAATCTTCTAACTAATGTGCTCGGAATTTCATTATGTTATGTGGCGTACCAAATAGCCATACCGTGATGCGCGTTCGTTTTCTGCTTCAGAGCGAGGTAATTTTCAAGTTTACTGGTGTTTTGATGTATTGAACAGTAAGCTGGCGATTCAGGGATATATGAGGTCTATAATTCGTAACACAATCGTTCATCGCACAGTTATTTGAAAGAATTTGAGTATTTTATTTTTTGAATTTTTTCTTAAAAATTAAAAAACAAACAAACCTAACATCAGGATGATCAACGCAAAAGAAGGGTCGGAGCAGTGTAATTCTCGGCACCAATGGACAATAGAGCAGTGAGAACATGTTCACTGGGAGAAATAAATAGGCTTCATCTTCTAGAAGTCTAGCGGAAAGGTCTTGCTGCAAGGAAAGCCACATGAACGCTACCTTCTGGTCTATGCTGTGCCGACCGTGACATTTTGTGTAGGACGGATCATACTCTGGAGGTCTACTTGATGGTTTAGGTTGGCCCTCAAACTTCCTTTTTCGAGATTTGCACTCTTGTTGCTCGTAGGTGTTGCCATGATAAGACATTTCACTGTTCTCTAAAGTTTCTGGACAATTCTATGCTCCCAAAATTATGGTAACAATTCGGTGAAGGGCTTTCTCCTTTACCAACTGACCAATGCTCCTTTCACACACAATGGCCGAGCAGATATGGTTCATTGAGAAAGGTGTGGAGAATTTGGCTGATCGGCAAAAGGATCCGATATTAATACCATGAACTACATGTTATTTGAGTTTGAACACCATATGCAAGGCAGGCCGAATCCTCCGACAGTCGTGACCGACGAGATTAATGATCGTGTGATTGAATATACGGCAATTCGTGGAGTCTCTTAAAAGTATTTAGAGGAAAGTCTTTTGCAGTATAGAGGAGGCTATGACTGCCCCAAAGAGTGGACATACTCTATAATATTTTCCTTCCCATTTCGTCTAGTTTTGAATATGCAAACTACCATAAAACTTTCGAACATATAAATATATGCCGTAATAAGGTGTGAAGAAATCTGAAAAAAAAATCGAAGTCAACAGATTCCTTCCTAAGAACACAAATCGTATCACAATTGAAAAGTTTGAGTGAGAGCAGGGTGCGAAACAAAATCTTTACACAGCACAAGAGCCGAAATTTTGAAAATGTTCGTTCGCCAAATGCTGAGCGTCTTTGAAGAAATATTGTTAAACAACACACAAACTTGGTGACCAATGTTTGTTATAATTTATTTTTCGAAACATGTATCAATAGTATATATGCTGAAATTTGAAAAAAATAATAATTTTAGTTTTTCAAAACCAGTTTGAATTTGACAACACATGTAACGCAAATTATTTTTTCGTACTTGAAAGAGTACGTAAGACATTCGAAGGTGATTTATAATTTTTGCTTGTTTCAAATTGAACGTGATCTTGTACGCTGTTTGCTATTAATATTTGTTAAGCATATGCTCGCATTGTTTCGAAACTTTTAAGTTAAAGAAGAAAATTTTCTGAGAGCGAATGTTTTTTTAAAAAAAATGAGCAGTATACTGCACCCATTGCAACAATTAAGAAACGGGACTTAATTTAAAAGAAACCGGAATAGGTGGAAAACTCACTTGAATGTATTTCATTCGAAGTACATGCCTACTGCGTTAATACAAGAAATGGAACGATGAACCAAAGAAAGGAGAGACTTAAAGATGTCATCTTTTTGTATGGGGTGAGAAGCTGATGTCACAGATCTTTGTATGTCTTCAATGTTTCCTTTTAAAGGTAGCTTTAATTCAAGGAGTAGAAAGCAGTCACACTAGGACAAATCCGGAGAATAAGAGGAAATGTTGAGTACACATTCACCTTTTCGTGCCAAAAATGGCTGTAAACTGAGTGCTCAGGGTGCTGGTGCATTTTCGTGGAAATGCACGAGCACACTAGGTATTCAATGTCTTGAAACGTTTCCTTCTAAAGGTAGCTTTAATTCAAGGAATAGAAAGCAGTCAAAAGGGGACAGATCCGGAGAATAAGAGGAATCGTTGAGTACACATACATCTTTTCATGCCAAAAATTACTGTAAACTCAGTGTTTAGTGTGCTGGTGCATTATCGTGGAGAAGTAGCCATTGCCCTTTTTGTACTCAGGAATGACAGCAGTAATCATCTTAAACTATCGTTCCAAAGTGGATGCGTAAGTTTACGTAGTGACAGTTGTACCTTCAGAAATGACATCGTGGTGCAGAATTCGCCTTGATGTCCCAAAAGCACACAAGTATAGTCTGAGTTTCGACTTCTATACCTGATTTCCTTTCCTTTGGGTGACTGTGCAGACTTCCACTGAGCACTGTTACTCTTTGTTTCTGGATCATAAGGAATGTTTCTGGATCATAAGGTTTCGGCATCTGTAACAGTGCTTTGGAGAAAATTTTGAATTGTTTCGACAGTCTTCAGGATGTCATCCGGATATTTTGCATATTTCTCGTCGTCTAAGGAAGCACGAGAAACAAAACAAACACAAACCTTTTTGTCCCGAAATCTTACGCTCAAATTTGACGAATCGAATCATCTCCTTATTAACTCTGACCTAACATTCCAATATCCTCAAGATCGCACAACATTCACTTTTTATGCTTTCACAAATTTTCTCAGTGAGTTCAGCAGTGCTCCCTTAAATCTGACATCCGAGCGTTTTCTTGTCTTCCCTCCCATCGTGGGAAGTGCATACTATCGGAATTTTTGTGCACGAGATAGGCAATTAGCCCCACACATATCACGCAAAAATTAAACACTAAGATGCATTTTGCCGGTTTCACACTGAAAAGGGTATTTTTTCTTTGCTGCATAACAGAGCACTGACATTGTTCTTCCAACAATGACGTCATGCACAGCGTAAATTATCATCTGGGAAATTATCAGGCAAACGTTTTTGCCACCAAACATATGATCAATAACTTATCAAAAACCATGCCTCCCAGTGCGGTGTATTTTAGCAGGATTTTAACAGAAACTACTCGGATTACTTTATTGCTTTACTATGTATTGTGAGAGTTCTTATATTTCATCAGAAATTTTGTTGCTTTTTTTGTGGGGCGATTGATTTGTCTATTGTTTCTTATAATGTAATAGCTGAAATTTTCGTAAAGACGTCAGTACTTCCATAAGGCATTTAATGAACTGCATACATTCTTTTGTGGTTTTATAATAGTAATTCATTCTTCTGCTAACACTGAATTACAAGTGTTTTATCAAAACTACTGATAATGTTTTTATAAAAGAGGAATACGTGTACCATAACTATTAAGGTAGTAGTAATCTTTTTCGAAATACTGTCTATTGCATCGAATACACGTGTGCCAATGTTACTCCCACTTTCTGAACACCTTCTGGAATTCTTTTTCTGAAATGGTGTTAAAGCACCGCTGCGCAGCTGTAATAAGTTGTTGATCATTCTCAAATTGACGTCCCAGTTTATGGCATCGAATACTGGTGTGCCAATGTTCCTCCCATTCTCTGAACACCTTCTGGAATTCTTCTTCTGAAATGGTGTTAAAGCACCGCTGCGCAGCTGTAATAAGTTGTTGATCATTCTCAAATTGACGTCCCAGTTTATGGCATCGAATACTGGTGTGCCAATGTTCCTCCCATTCTCTGAACACCTTCTGGAATTCTTCTTCTGAAATGGTGTTGAAGCACCGCTGCGCAGCTGTAATAAGTTGTTGATCATTCTCAAATTGACGTCCCTGTTTATTGCATAGAATACTGGTGTGCCAATGTTCCTCCCATTCTCTGAACACCTTCTCGAATTCTTCTTATGAACCGTTGTTGAAGTACCGCTGCGCAGCTGTAATAAGTTGTTGATCATTCTCAAATTGACGTCCCAGTTTATTGCATCGAATACTGGTGTGCCAATGTTCCTCCCATTCTCTGAACACCTTCTGGAATTCTTCTTCTGAAATGGTGTTGAAGCACCGCTGCGCAGCTGTAATAAGTTATTGATCATTCTCAAATTGACGTCCCAGTTTATGGCATCGAATACTGGTGTGCCAAAGTTCCTCCCATTCTCTGAACACCTTCTGGAATTCTTCTTCTGAAATGGTGTTGAAGCACCGCTGCGCAGCTGTAATAAGTTGTTGATCATTCTCAAATTGACGTCCCTGTTTATTGCATAGAATACTGGTGTGCCAATATTCCTCCCATTCTCTGAACACCTTCTGGAATTCTTCTTCTGAAATGGTGTTGAAGCACCGCTGCGCAGCTGTAATAAGTTGTTGATCATTCTCAAATTGACGTCCCTGTTTATTGCATAGAATACTGGTGTGCCAATGTTCCTCAAATTCTCTGAACACCTTTTGGAATTCTTCTTCTGAAATGGTGTTGAAGCACCGCTGCGCAGCTGTAATAAGTTGTTGATCATTCTCAAATTGACGTCCTAGTTTATTGCATCGAATACTGGTGTGCCAATGTTCCTCCCATTCTCTGAACACCTTCTGGAATTCTTCTGAAATGGTGTTGAAGCACCGCTGAGCAGCTGTAATAACTTGTTGATCATTCTCAAATTCACGTCCCAGTCTATTGCATCGAATACTGGTGTGCCAATGTTCCTCCCATTCTCTGAACACCTTCTGGAATTCTTCTCCTGAAATGGTGTTGAAGCACCGCTGCGCAGCTGTAATATGTTGTTGATCATTCGCAAATTGCCGTCCCATTAATGTATTTTTTAAAATGGGTAACAACCATGTATACAATCCAGACCTGTCACACGGTGACAACTCTGGAAGTCATACAGATTAGGGCGTCAACTTCATATTGATTTTCTCCAAATAAGAAACGACCGATCTGGTCATTTTCGGCCTTTCATTGAGCCGTACATGAAATCAAAAGGGAACTCAATTTGAACAAATTCTTTTTCATGGCAAAATCAAATGTAACCCATACCTTCGATATCTGTAATTAATAGGATACCGTCTTACTGTATAATAAAACCTATAATATAGATGTATACATTTGTAACACTCGTTGATGGTCTCCGTCTTTGCGAGATTCAAGCCCCGACACATGACCATCCAAATATTCATTATGCCATCTGTAAATGTTTGATTTTCCTAGACGTTCATCTTTTTAAGCCAGAATAAAAATGGTAAGTCACTCTAACAGACTTCTTAAGTCGCCAGCAAAATTTAAGAGCGCATCTTTGTTTCTTTTTCACATCAATTGTTTCGCAAAATTACAGCGCATAAACACTTGTTAGGGATTCACGAAAGGACGCTAATTAACCGGCGCGCTACCGACGACGCATGCGTGACAATCAGGTGTGGCCAGTATCTAGGGTTACCAAAACGACTGCAACACTTATCGAGACTCATGCCGAGGTCGAACGCAGTATTGCAGCATACGATTAGAACAGAGAGCGATGAATGTTGTTATTGTACAATCAACCGCCATGACATTTTTCTTTACTGGAATTAATGATATAAATAATAAACACGCAAATCATTGTGCAACAGATTTTTATGGGAAGTCTCAAAAGCGGAAATGACAAAAAAACTGTACAAGTAGGAACTTATTAATGTAGCGAAAATAACTGATAGGATATGTAGCAAATATAAAAGATTTGATCGAAACAACGCAAATGCTTCTTCTCTACATATTTCGAAAATTTAAGTATCACGATTTCCGTAAAACATTCAGTTTGATGTCTTGATGGTGAAATAGGACCGAGCTTAGCTGTTAATATACCAGAGAAATACCGATATGTTTCACATTCGAAACATAATGTCTCTGAAGCAAGGTGTAGTTATGTGATCTGCAAACTCATAAATAAATATCTTTGCTTCGAAGAGGATGTTTCATGCAATGCAAGCAACAGAATTATCAGGCAAACACTGTACCTGTAAAATAAAGTGAATGTGGATTCGCCTTTTTGAGAAAAACACGAATGTGAAGTGAATTATTTCAAGAAACAGTTGAAATTATTTTATTTTTACTTATTTATGCAAATATTTACTGCAGAATTTGTGTAGTTCAGTTTAGCTGATATATTTTGAAATTTCAATATGATCCCATAATGTGTTCTATCAAACAGCGCTTTTCCCGTCAAATCCACATGAATTTATGAATTTGCGTTATACTGCAGTGGACAGTTTATAATTACACTAAACTTTGTAATACCACAATTAGGGAACACAAGACTTCAAAAAGGCGTATGGTGATTGGTAAACATATGATACAACCTGCTGCTTCACATTATCAGCAAGTCTTATACCGTGAAACAACTAATTAGTATTTGCCCTTAACACTCCTTTTAGTTAGCTACAGGTTTTCTGAATCTTCAAATAGTAAGTTAGTAATCATTATGGAGATCATTTCTAATGGATCTTGTGTGCAGAATCTTCATTTTCGAAGTACTGAAAATGTTGAAATTGAATTTGAGAAAGTCAGCGTGCTTCTCCGTGTCGGGCTTAGGAAATTCAGAAGTAGAAGTTATATGACTTTTATAATACTTTACGGAACATTCAGTTCCCCTTTTGCAAATGTGGTTATTATAACCGAATATTTTATGACCTAATCCCTTTATGAAAAGTAATTATTGGATGCCCACAGATAAAGAAATTGTAGACATCTGACAACCAGTAAATAGTAATTTAACATTTCTGAGCTTCGACTGCCCTTATGGTAGACATTACTCCAAATGAAGTAATACATTCTGTAGTTCTATACCCAAATTTGTAACCAGGTTACTTGATTTAAAATGGAATTTAGAAAAATGTGAAACAAAACAAATATTACTGAATTGTAGGGCATGCATTTCCCACACATTTGCAGTTGTTGATTTTCGGAGATTTCGTGGGACAACAGCTAAAACACATCTAGAAGTCATCACGATTCTCAGGAAATTATGACGGTACTTATACAGCGAGACAGAGAGATAAAATTTCTGCCTTCTATCTGTTTATTTTTCAACATGATATGATGTAATTTATTATTTATTAGTTATGAAAACCCACATGCAGGAAAAGTAGTTTGACAAATGTTTTGCTTTATTGGTTTCGTTCCTTATTTTCCAATAATAAAATTATATTTTAGCAGAGAAATGTAAAAAGACTTTTACCAGGTATGTTATCCTAATTATTGCTATTTCGAAGTTAGTACACAGTAATGTACCATAGCTTCCGACTAGTTATTTATCTTAACTATTATTCAGCGCAGTTTAGCTTGGTAACTATTGTAATAGTATATATGTCCGTACCTTTCATATTTTAATAACTTATTGCGAAGTACCCAGGGAACGCAATCAAATCTATGATCTGTTTTTGTAAAACGAATTCAGAACGTAATGCTAGACATTCGAATTACCTTGTTTCTTGTATTTTCTACTCTTTTTCTAATCTTCTTTTCATTGGGTGGCGGCTATCATGTTATAATGATTTATTGTGCTATATAAAAGCATGTAAAACAGTCCATCGGGCTCGAAATAAAATTATCGGATTTTACAGCACAGATTTTAATTTCTTTCTTGCGAAAAAAATCGGATTTAAGTTCTACACTACTCAAGAAACATATATGTTCAAATTTAATTGACGAAACCAGGTACAAGGAATCCAAAGCAATTTTACATAGTGTGCATAGTACAGAAAAAGGATGTACTATTTTAGGTTCTACATTAATTGAAGAAACTCGAGAACAGTTCATCCTGATGATACGAAGACAAATTGTTTTATCAAGATAGGAAGAACTGGCGCCTCCCCGTTGGCGCTGGCTTCTAAATATTCGTCCGAGATGGGTCTGGGTTCGAATCCCAGTGAGACATGGAGGTTGTTTTTGTCTTACGGAGCTGGTGCTCTCCCTTTCTTGGAGTAAGTGGTCCTAAACTAGGGACTGGCAACTGCTTATAGCTCACTGAACTGCTCACAGTTGTCGTTAAACTCCCAATCAAAAAAAAAGAAGAAGAAAAGTCCTCGCAAACTGTGTCGTTGTAGTTTCAGCAAAGTCTCGAGAGGAAATAAATCTGTCTTCCTAACTTGTTAGTACAGAATGAAACTGACGTGGAAGAAGCACCTGAACATTTGTGGAGGTGCATTTTCCCACTTATATATTCTATCATGATACCCTTCAGCACATTAAAGGCGTTGCTGTTCTCACTCGGCTGGCTGTTTCCCTGAAACAATTGTATGCATTTATATATCTTTGATTGCAATGCAAGATAAGTGCCCAACCGTAATACAAATGACTGATATCAAGCAAGATATAAGTATTGATATCAGATATCGTAACACAAATGACTAATATCTGATATCAATATTAATAATGGCACGATAGAACCAACATGTGGACTCTCTTCATCTCAAACTCTCTAAAAACATTGAATGTATCAGCTCGGTATTTACAAACCTTTCCTATAAATACTAATTCAATTATATTTAACCATGTTTCAGACTCATATTAATTATGATATCTTGCCGTGGGGACAGAGGACTAAATATAATTTCAAAAAACTTGAAATTCTTCAAGAGAAATATATAATATTAATTGACCTACAATTTGATACAAATACGCTACTATCACTATATAATAACACAAGAGTTTCCCCAAACAAGTACAACATTCTTACGATTAACCAACTATATTACTCTAATATTGGGAGAATTATGTTTAGACGAATTAAGAATAATTTACACATTGTCATCATACAAATTATACCACAGATTATACCACAGATTATACCACAGATTATACCACATGATATACATACATACATACATACATACATACATACATACATACATACATATCACTAAGCTGTTCTCTGAGATTGAGAGGTTAGCTTCAAAAAGAAATACACACTACCAGATATTTTTACTAACTCTTGTCTTATCGAACTTCCCCATTTGCAGCGATCTTGACATACAACTCGGGCTCCGCTGATATCCAATACACGCCGTACACAAGATCTTTTATACTTCATACTCATAATCTGTTTCGCATGCAAACACTCCTGAATCTGATCCACCCATGTCTACCTTGGCCTTCCTCTGCCTTTCCTTCCTGCCACTTGGGCTACAAAGATTTTCTTAGTAAGCATCTCATCACTCATTCTTTCAACATGGCCAAACCACCGAAGCATATTCATCTCCACCTTGCTAACAACATTTTGCTTCACATCACACAACTGCAACACATATTTATTCCTTACACAATCAGACCGTGTCTTGCCACAAATCCCACGTAAGTAACGCATTTCTCCAGCACACAAACGACTCCTATGTTTCTTCTGCAGTACCCAGGTTTCACTGCCGTACATCAGAGTAGGAACAATTATACTTTCATACACAGCCATGTGGGACTCTCTAGAGAACCCATCATTCCTGTGAAAACCTCCTAGAGCAGCTGCGACTTTCAATGAAGAATTCACTCGCCTACTAATTTCACCATCCAACTTGTTCTCTCTGTCAAACATGCTTCCTAATTACACAAACTCACTCACCTGGTCAATCACAGTGCCATTTATACTTACATTACATTCAGCGCAACATATTCCTCTCTCAAACACCATAACTTTGGTTTTCCCTTATTTATACTCAGTTTGAATTTCATGCAAACTTGGTGCACCCTGAGTCAACATACTCTGCAACTCACTTTTGTTCTTTGTCAACAGGACACTGTCATCAGCATACGGCAATCTGCACACACGGATATCACCAAGACATAAACCATTATTATCTATTTTGGCATCACGCATGCCTGCGTCCATAAATATATTAAACAGCCATATTGACATTACACAACCTTGTCTAATTCCTGCACCAATAGAAAAGCATTTTGATAAAACACCATTCACTCCTACACAAGCCGTATTACCAGCATACATGGCTTTTACACTATTATGTAGATTTCCAGTAACACCATACTCATTCAATACCTTCCACAAAAGTTACATATATACTCGGTCGTAAGCTTTCTCTAAATCTATGAGGACAGCAAAAACTTTCTTACCAACAGCCAGATACTTTTCAATCATCATGCGTAATGCAAAAATCTGGTTAGTGCAGCCTTTACCAGGCATAAAATCACTCTGAACATCCCACGCTTTCTATGATGTAAGAACCCGTACTTTTTCAATAACAGCCTTACTAAACACTTTCTCTGGCACACTTAGTAGGCTAATACCACGAGAGTTCTTGCTTTCAGTCTGATCTCCTTTTCCCTTATACAAGGGAACAGTAGTAGCATCCTTCCAATCCCAAGGGACCATTCCTAACTCCCAGCACAACTCGCAAATTTCAGTTAACCAATCAATTACAGAGTCACCACCATATTTCAACACATCTCGGCAGTTATGCCATCAACTCGTGGAGCCTTATCATTCTGAAGAGATTTTACAGCTTTACACACTTCTTCTCTTTAGATCCATCCTATGCCCACGTGACACACGCACTAAATCACGTATTCGGCCTATTTATCCAAAGACGGAGATCATGAAGCAAAGTATAAATTAAATTGGCCCACAGTATTGGAACTCACTATCGACGGAACTGACTTCTTTAGATAACTTTAAACTGGTTTTTTTAAAGCAATTCATAATGAATTACGGCTCCTCAAATTGATGATTGCAGTGGAGGGGGACTATGACTATTACTATGACTTATATATATCGATGTAAATTTAATTTTAATGGTGTTTATTATCTTTTTATATATCATTACCTCATTAGCGGTTTTTTTCTCAAACAGTGACTTGTTTGTGACCTCAGTGTAAAATTTGTCTATGGAGCATTGGACATTGTGCGGCCTTGCTTTGCTCCACCCCCCACCCCCTGCTTCCCTGCTGCGCTTCGTTTCAGTTAATATTTCTGTAATACTGGTCCTTGGTTCAGCAAAATAAATGAATTGAATTGGATCGAAATCACGTTAATTTAATTAATCTGAACACTCCTTTGAAAAGATAGTGATCATAAATATAATATTTGCATTAGTATACGTTTCCTTAAATGAAAGATTTGCATTTCGTGATTCTTAAGATCGAAACATTTTCTGCAGTTATTATCATCTTTACTACGTTATTTAGCAAATAAGTTTAAATAATGCAATGTTACGTATTTAACACCAAACGTATAAAGAGAAATTTCATGTTCCCATTGAACGTAAGTACAAAGTGAGGTTTATCGCGATTTCAGATTTACAAGTACAATTACTGAAATCTCATTTTTTTATTCAAAGCGATTGCCCTCAGTATGAATTAATGCCGTTCCGGAATATTATAAACGCAATAAAATCAGAGTATGCTATATGTTTCCTAGTATTCTTATCCATATACTCACTTAGGTGTTTTCTTTTTCTTCTGGTGAGAAATCATCTGTCCCTTTGCTAAAAATTGAAATGTAGATATTTTGTTTATGTATCAGCTTGATTAGTTAGCTAGCTGCCTGCGCTATTAATATTCATAACATTGGAAATATTTTCTAAAATGATATAATAAACTTAAATACGCAGAAAACTGAAAAAAAGAGAAAAAGTTAGTCATACCCTTTTTTGTTCTTCAGGTATAAATTTTAAAAAGCTTGTATAATTTTCATTGTGAATTCAAATTAATTACAAGCACTTTATTAATGATTCCATATTACAAAGTATCTTAATATACATCTTTTTTGCTGATATCATATAGTCCCAAGAATACGTTCCAGATATCCAATATGTCATTCCTGCACCGCAAGTGTGGTTTCGAAATGTCATTATGAAATCAATCTTCAGTGATAATTAGTGAAGGCTGGATACAAATTTTAGAGCCGTAATGGTCTAAGCGATGACCTCTAATTATTCGCCCGAAAAGGATCCAGATTCGAATCCCGGTGGGGGACGGATGTTTTGTCTTACGGCACCGGCTCTCTCCCTTCCCTGGAACCAGTTACCCTAAATTAGGGACGGGCGACTGCTTATAGCCCATTGAGTTGCAGAAGCGGTCATTAAACTTCCAATAAAAAAAAAAATATGAAAAATGAATTTGTATTAAGCGATGCTCTTGCACATTGTAGTCCGAGTGGTTGGATTTAATACACAGTTCCATAAAAATATTTGACCCAACACCTGGAATTGGAAAACCACTGCAAAGGGTACATTCGTCTCTACTTATTATTAGGTGATGACCGCCGCTTCAGAGATGTTTCCACAACGCAGCTGAACAAAAACAATTTAACACATTTTAGTATATAAATTAATATTTTCAGAAAAAATACTGTAAATTACAACAAAAATGTGTGAATTAAAGTGTTGCATACAGCTTTTCTACAAATATGGCAATTTCTTTTTAAATCCAAACAACACAATATTTGCCAAAGTTTTTTTCTATAAAGAAATGTAGCTCTTAATTCAAAAGAAACGAATCATGCACTTGCTCTTTTAATTAATCTCACCCATTAAAATTCATTAATTTTTTAGAACTTTTATTTACACATCATGAAAACAGCCAGCTTTAGGTTTCTTCATCTTACAACTCCTCAAATATTTTATTTGTTAGAAAATTACTAATGGACAATATTTCTGCAGACTAGAACAGTAGAAATTTATGTTGAAATTCAAAATAATTTATGAAGAATCGTTTCTTAAAAAATGTCACTTTTACCATGTTTAGATGCGCTGAAGATATTAAATGAATTAACTTCTTCTCCGTAGAGTTTTCCGGCAGCTGTACAATTTAATATCATTTCTGTGTTTTTACCACAAAGATTTATCTTAGGAACCTTACGCAGGCACTACGCGATTAATTATGAAATTTTTGTAAAATTTCTAAACTTCGTTGGCAACGTTATCTGTGATTGATAATGCATTTTTTGGGTTTTACATGCTATATATATACAGTGTATATATTTGCACGGTTGAGTTACGCGTTTGTGACCAACAGCTAATATCCCTAGTACCCGTCATGTGCAGCGCGGACAGCAGCTAAACTGGCTAGGAATAACCATAAGGTACGGGAAGGAGTGCACAGCTATGTGGATACAAGCTGAATGCAGTGCATCTGACAGCTGCTGGAGAGTGCGTGGTGGAAGATCCATAAAGCGAACAACCCGATCGAGGCGGTCCCACTGATGTTCAATTGGGTTGAGTCGGAGGAACTGGTAGGCCAAGGAAGTAATTTGACGTCTTCAACGTACTTTTCCAACCACTCTCAGAAATTTCTAGCTGTGTGACACGTCGCATTTTCCTGCTAGAAGATCCAATCCTCCCCAGGAAAGACAATTAGAATATATGATTGTAAGTGGTCTGCAAGGATGGATTCATAATGAATTCAGTGCATAGTGCCTTCCACAGGTATCAGTGGACCCAGGTAATGTCGCCGCAACTTTCCCCAGACCATAACGCTGCCACCACCAGCTTGTGTTCTACCATCAATGGTTGAATAGTATTGTTCTCCAAAATGTCTCGCCTTACACGCCAACGTCCATCGGTTCGATGAAACAGAAAGTAACTCTTCGGAGAAGGCAAACCTTTGTCAATCAGTGGATGTCCAATTCCGATAGTGCAGTAAAAAAGTAAACCTTTTCTGCCGATGCATGTTTGTTAGCATAGGTGCAGTGAACATCTGTCAACATTGGATCCCCATACGCACCAGGGTTTGCTGAACTGTCGTTTTAGACACACTTCCGGTAGTCCCCATGTTCATCCGGCCAGTGCACTCAGTAAAAGACGTAACGTTGTTCGGGATAATTTCTCATCACACCAATGAGAAGTTTCTACTCGCTTTGAAGAAAATGTTTGAAAATAAAAAGCATGTTTAAAAATAACAGTGAAAAAGAAAGACTTTTCACAGAAGTTTTGAAATTATTATTAGTCCTCGAATAATTTTAATTATAAAGAAAATCAACCTCTCTTACAGAGCATTCATAAATTGCCTATGTATAACACTTACCAAAACACTTTTCTCTGTTCAGTTAGTTATTATGAGGCATTTTCGTACGACAGTATTGGGTAATATCCGGAATTAGTATTACATTTGTCTACTGTTATTTCCTTTGAGAAATTTGTATTTTTTATTTAAGTCTTAGTGTAAAAAAACTTTTATGAGAAGTCCATAGATGTTTACACCGCCTTAAACGCTTAAACTTTCATGGCACGGTTTGGAAACTGTGATTCAAGGCATTATATAAGGGAAGTCTCCGAATTACGTTGTAAAACAAATTTTATTCCCAAACGTTTGGAACAGCATAACAAGACAGTATTAAAGTCGTTCTTTGGAATTTATACTTACAGTTTTTATACTTACCACCATGTTCGTATTTACCATAAATATACCTACATTTTTAATTTATACTTGCCATCAAATTTCGGAAAAAACTACTATCTCCTATTTTGTCCCACTGCTAACACACTACTCTTTCCCAGTATAAGTAAGTTTGAGGAAACCCCAAATTACGAAGGGACACTCCTTATTGGCCGTGGCGGTAGTCACAGTGTTTTCGAAGTCCCAAATCGAAAGAAAATGAGAAGGCCTGGATGTGTTGTTTTTCTCAAACGTTGTCAGCTTTATAGAAACTTATGACTTCAACTTAATGAAAAAATTACGTGAGAAAATTTCTGTCGAACTGATAGAACGACATAAGCGAAACGCAAAGTTTTCGCAGCTAAAGTCTATCAGCTGTAAAGCTCTACTTGCGTCAAAGTATTACGCAACGTTGAAAAATATAAAGCAGAGCATACGATTGGTTAAAACTATATTTGGTCCTTAATTGTAGTCATAGCTTCACTCACATTGGAATGTGTAATTCTCACTATAAAATTGACCGAAATAACCATTTTTTTTCACTTAGCGCAATTTGAATTAATTAAAAATTTAAAATATTAGTATTGCAAATCAGTATTTCTTATTATTCTTGTGTCTCTTTTTATAAAAACTGATCATTATTACAGATACATTTCTTTAAATTAAACCTTATTTAATTCCTAATATTTTTTTCACTTTATTGTAGATGATATTTGGTTGGAAGTCGCATAAAAATATAATAAGTGATGCAGCGATTCGGACAGAAAACTTGCACACCCTGATATTGAATTTAGAAAAAATGTTCATTTTATAGTGAGCGTTTAGCAGTAGGCATTTATGCTCTCTACTGGGATGATAATATGTCGTAAAATAGCAAAAGTGACAGATAATCTCCCTCACACTTAGAACCAAAAATACTTAATCGAGTGAGTTTTTTTCTAATCGAACAGGCAGCTCAGACATTTGATGACCATACACAGACACATAGAATGATGGGTATACGTACCATACTCAGAAACAAACGAACGGACATAAATGCCGCTACCAAAAGCACTTATTATTTTGCAAAACCTGGGCGGTGTTAAACTTGCCCCTTTTCAACGTAGAACTCAACTGACGATGATCCGTGCTCGATTAATATTTGTCGTTCTGTAGCTGAGATCTAAACTCATCGGAGAGACGGAAACCATAAGGTTCCGGCATAGTTACTATCACCACAAACTGCTCGGAAAGGAAGTGAAAGATTCCGTACAAATGTGGAAAATCAATCGAATGGACTAATGCTAATTTTAGATTACATGCTTTTTGATTTCTTAAAGATGTACGTTTCTTTTTTGGTTATGATTCTCTAATTGATTTGAAAAATTAACACGTGCACATAACCAGAACAGTTGTTAAACGTGAGCTGCTGCGCCACCTTCTCCTTAGCGGATCAACAAAGGCTGAAAGCAGATGCTCATTGGACGGACACAGCGAGGCATTCGACGCTGATTATTTCAACAAGCTGCAAAACGCTGCGAATGCTATGCAAATTATTTCAAATTATTACTTTATGGCTCTCTTTAACTCATTTAATTTTTATTTCTATTTACCAAAAGATGCAAATCAAGATTTATTTATTTTCCCTTTCTTAATACTACAAGGCGTTTTTAATCTTTACCGAAAAACCGTTATGTGTTTGTTTGTTCAAAAAATTCAGGATCTTCTTCTTATACGTATATTAACCATGCAAGTCATTTATTATAAGAGGTAAGTGAATTATTTTATTGAATCGTATGTGAATGTAGCAGGCACGTAATTTTCAGCAGCACAGCCTTACACAATCGCAAATATCTTGTCCAAATAGTCATCCTATCGAATACTATGTACCTAAGTGTATCAACTGAAGTTCATTTTGAACATTTACATCAGATTTCTTGATTTCTCGGATATTTCTACAAGTATTCTAAAATTCTGAGTTGTCGTTCTTTACTTTACGCTGAAATGATGCAAACTTTTCACATTTCTGCTTATGGAAAAGTTTTAGATATACAGCCTCCTGATGGAAGAATGGTATCATATCTTTAATTTTACAGAAATTATATTTTAAACATTTCCTAATTTATTTCGGTTTTTAATTATGCTTCTACTTTAGCAAATATGTTTAATATATTTTGATTAATACATGAGTTTACTACGAAATGTGTTTGAGATCATTGCTTTTCGGTAGCGTATAGTATTTTCATAAAATAATATTTTACCTTATGAATAACACTCTTGTAGGTTTGATCGTAGACGGTCTCATTACGTATTTACGTATAAAGGACTTATGAGTTCTTACATGGAGTTAAAGAAAAGCTGTAAAAATTGTATGTTATATATACAATTTTTTTTCACTCCTTGATTGTTTTGTCCGCTGGATGCTGAGATTATAAATATCACCATGTTTCTTCGATACGCTGCGAGCGATATGAATAAGTAATATTTGTGTAAGCTTACAGACTACATGGTGGCTATTTTAGCTGTGGTCCGTTCGCCTCCATTTGACAACTTCTCTCATTTTTTGCAAAATTGTTACTGCTTCATATCTTTAGATATTTCCCCATTTCAATATTGCAACAGCTTAATTCCTTTAGCCAGTAGAGTAATTCTCGGTTTGGTGAATATGTACTGAAGAAGAAATGTCGGACAACGAAAGAGCAAACATCAATAACTTTGAAAAGGGATGTATAGGTTTATTTTACATGTGATTGATACACATCGAAAATTAGTACAATTGAAATTTCCGAAAGTTTTACACATTAATCTGTGAATAACAAACCGGCCTTGTGTAATTTTCTTTACATTTTAACCATTTATCTGGATATATACAAATTAATGTCAGGTCTCTATTTGTTGGCTATCTGAAGGCAAAAAAATGTAGCCTATTCACATTGAAATTTCTCGACTGGTGATATTAATCTGGTGCAAAA
The DNA here is from genome assembly GCA_039090855.1 of Macrothele yani. Taxonomy (NCBI): domain Eukaryota; kingdom Metazoa; phylum Arthropoda; class Arachnida; order Araneae; family Macrothelidae; genus Macrothele; species Macrothele yani. Next base: position 29,712 of record JAYWMT010000398.1, read on the forward strand.
AAACAAATTATCATTTCATTCTGTTTCAGGAAACCAAATCATTTGTTTTTATGTAAACTCCTCCAGGATACAAATAGGAATCCTTTAGTAATGTGTAGCCTTCAGTATTTAACAATAAATGCTTTAAACTCAAAAGTGAAAACCTAAAATTTCGTAAACTTAAGATTTTTTTGTGAAAGGCTGAACACAGTTTGAAAATAAAATAGCCGCCCCGATGGCGCAGTGGTGTAAGCGATGGCTTCTGATCATTCTTTCGAGTTGGGTTCGAGTTCCGGTGAGTCATGGATGTTGCGTTTGTCTTATGGCCATGGTTCTCTGCTTTCCTTGGAACCATTTCCCAAAAATAGGTGCGGGTTGCTGCATATAGCTCACTGAGTTGCTCACGGTGGTCGTTAAAGCTCCAATGAAAAAACAGAAAAAATACATTACATTGATTCTCCCGTTCTAATGCAGACGAAAGGATCAATTACTACAAGCCCAATATGTATTGCTTTTTGTGGTCCCAAAGTAGTTCAGTCTTTTTACGTATTCTTTAAATTACAATTCAAAAAACTATTTTGTGCTGAGTTATTTTGCCCGATTTTCTGTTTCTTTTTCAATGGAAAAAACTTTGTGAAAAAATCATGATTTTAAACATCAAAATGCAGTAGCACGATGCCGCAGATCATATTTCATATCACACATTTAATACATTCCTGTCCGTTGAAAATTCTGCACGAAGAAATGCTTGTGATATTGAAGTGAAATGTATAGAGTTCATTATTTAAAATAAAGATTAATTGATAAGAACAGACCTGTTTTGGATATGATATTAAACAGAATAATCAGTGTGATGTGTAATAATAACCACGAGAGGGGAACACGCCTGGTGACTGCGTGGCATCGACATGAAGTCCTGTGAGCCGCAGTGCGGAAAATCATTCAGTGCTGTCTGGATTCGTTTCAAACACATCTTGGGGAACAGGGGCGTAGCCTGACATACCAGGCGGTAAAAGACCATATCCACAATTGTTCAATGAACAAAAACTCAGACGTTTGCGCTTGCAAAGGAAGACGTTGCCCATGTTGGGCATTCATCAATTGTAAGACATTCGGCGCCAAATAAAGTCAATCTTTGTCCTGTTGAAAAGTAGCAGCGTGGGCCGTCTACAGATATGGCAACACTTCAGCTTCCGTAAAGCACAGCTGCCTGATAGTGGTCCCTACAATGCATAGGTTGTGGGAATATGAGCGGAGCCTAACATAGCCCATATTATAACGCCTTGTTTCGGGTCCGTACGACGATACATATTGCATGCCCAGAGCAAGTTTTCACCACGGCGTTGCCGTTCAAGAATTCGTCATCCCAGTGCAATGAGATGAAACTGCTTCCATTTGTAAAGCACTATGGACTTCCATTCATGCGTTCTTGACTTCATTGCCGCCGCTGGCGTCTGTGGTTTAAGGTCAAGAGAAGTGGAAGCAACGAACGGCAAGCTCCTTGTCCTCTGTGAAGCAAACACCGTTAGACGTATCTTGCAGGTAACTCTTGATATGTTTGAGACCACCACTGCCGTGCCAGCTTTCAGGGCGTGGATGTTGGTGCCACTAATCCCATATTTAGAGATGACTATTTTGCAGTGCGTTCCAGGACGATATAATTTTTTGAGGCATGTAAACTTGCTTCCTCTTGAGGATGTTAGGTTTAATTTCGGCTGCTTGACCGTTGAGACTCATTCTTTCAGCTCACAAAGAAAGTTTATTGTTCTGGCGTTGCTTCCAGAGTCATTGTGGATTTCATTGGTGAGTGTTGCAACCAAGGACCTCTTTAGCTGCCAGTGGTTCCGCACTTGCGTTTTACCAGATCGCGAATACGCGCTTCTTTACTTCCAAGCGCTCTCACTTAACAGTAATATCACTTCCAGTCGATAATGGCATCTACAACTGGGCAGAGGTTTCACGAAATGACCAGTTCTTAAGATGTTATCCTACAACGGTGTCACATTGAAATTCACTGAGTTTTGACTTAGGTCCGATTCTACTATTTGTGCTTGTCCGTAATCCGTGCTAAGTCATGTGTGTCTTTTTATACCTGTATGGGTGATGCGTCTGACGTAAAAAGTCAAATCTACTTCTCAAAATTGGGTGTCCGGATACTTTCATTACATAAGGTCTAAAAGCACTCTAAACACAAAAATGGAATTCTTATGAAAGGGTAATTTAAAGTGGATAAAATATCAGACGGATTCAAAATAAAAGGCATTTCCTTTCCAGGTAAGTGAGCGGAATTCAACGTCATGTAATATGGCAGGTTTAAAAAAAAGAAGCAAAGCCCATGCATTAACGATCGATTTGTTTCGTTTTTCAAATTTCACTAATTTTTAAATGCGTTGAAAGCGTTGTTAGTGATATTGTAAAAATTTGGTTATATCAGACTTCCTTGTTTGTAGGAAGCACCATAAAGCATTGCTCAAAAATGCGTGAAGTATCCATGTTACCCAACGAAATCGCCAGTGTTAAATAACACTTCGGGCTCAAATCTGGATAGCAGGTGAGAGAAACTGCATGTACACAAAACTAAACGAATCTGAATTTAACTTTTGATTAATGAATTTCTTTTCTCACGGACTGAACGATTACGCAAATATGCATTAGTAAAAATATTGGTGGGTTGTGTGTGCGCCGATAGATATAACAGAATTTCATTTTATCCCAGACTAACACCAAGCACCCTTCAGCCTTTGCTATAAAAATTATTATCATCTTTTAAGCACCCGTGGTTCCTTTTATTAGTAACAGTTATAATACTTGGAAAAGGTGCTGCCCTTAAATTACGAAATTTCCATAGTTTTATATAGGTAAAGGTATTTTGTTTTGCATGAAAGAATGACATTGCTTTCTAGGTGCACTACACGTATAACTGCAAAAATAATCAGGATTGTTTCAATTCATATGCCTCACCTTGGGGAAAACGTTTGTACGGGAAATATAGTTCTGAATGTAAGAAGTAAATAATGTTAAATGTTCATTAAACTCACCGTACGTTAGTATATTTGCAGCTCTCACTAAAAATTCCCTACTCTGTTGCTTAAAGAATTTCGTCCTTCATCAAACAAGCAACAGACAATTTCGTAGAAATATTATACATGAATAACATAGTATAATAAGATAAATATAAAACTGTGTATTTTAAAATTATGCGATGAAACAAGGCGATGGTTTTTAAGGAACTGACAGGTCGTAAAATGCTTAAACAATATTACTCAAACAAAATCTGAAGAAGTTTACCTCCAAAGCATTTGATTTCATTAATTTACATCGAGTAATTACGGAATTATGACAAACCCCATAAAATGCGGAAGCTGCCCGTTGATCAAGTGATTTCCGAGAAGCCTCGGTTAGTCGAGCGACAAACCATGTATAATGCGTGAGTGGAGCGGTAAGTAAGTAGTTCAAGTCGGAAAGCGATGAATAAACGGAAGGATTTATCGGAATCTGAGAAAGGACAGATTGCGGTAATCAATGAAACTACGACTAATAATTGGTTTATGGTATATAACAGCACCAATGTGTTTAAGTCGTTCAAAATATAATTTTTATGATCACTTAGATGCCCAAAAACTCTGCCTTCGAATATTCCCTTCCAAAATTCTATATCTGTTCAGTCGTGGGGATTGGAACTTCGCTCAAGAATTTCAAACAAATTTGTACATTTCATCTAACTATTCTACGTTCATTCTCTTAGTGCGACATCTATCGAATTAATTATTAATTCCGTTTAAATGTTACCATTTTATTCATTTTCTGCGATATATTTCTTAGTTTTTTAGTAAAATGGTTACATATTTCTTTACATATCCGTAAAACCATCGAAGTAATTTTTTAGGTTTGTCGAAAGAGTAGATTTTCCTTCACTTTGGTGCTCCAACTTTAAAATATTACATTTATTCATTTTAAATACATTTTGTTTATTTTTAAGTAGAACATTCGAAGTGATTTGTTAGGTTCATTTTATTAATTTCGTCTGAAAATTCGTATATCGTGCCGCAAAAAATATTGAAGCAATATGTCAAGAAAGCAACAGCACAATTCATTCATTTTACAGCGAACACTTTCAAAGTTCCTAAGTTTCCATCGGCTCGCATTCTAAGCAAAATGTGTGAAGTAATTTGTAAGTTTCGTCTAAACATTAACATTTCTTTCATTTTGCGTGAAACTTTCAAATTTAAATATTAAACAAATTTATTTCCCTTCAGCTTTTTGCGACAATTTTCTAAATAATTCGTGAAATATTATTAGCACATTTTACTCGTATTGTAACATCAACATTCGTTAATCAACATTGATGATTGCAATGAAAGTGATTCACTAAGACCCTGGAAATGAGACTCTGCGATGTATACAAATGCAGAAACACGGCGTTGGAAGCAACTGATCGTCCACTCTGAACGAAAGCATGTTCCATTGGACCAGAACGTCAAATTCCTGCTGTGAACGTCAGCCCAGCCACATCCAAGTTATTAAAGCTGCATTCAGTATAACGAAGGCTCGATCCTGCATAGTTGATATTCAATGTAGTGGTTTTCTCCAAGACTTCTTTAACATACGGTATACTGTGGGATATATAATAAGATTAATTTTCTCTAACATTTTGTACGTCGTTGGCGTACAGACAGCAGTCTGTGATTTTTAGGAACAGTTAAGATTTTTTATAGGGTGGGGAATGACATATCCAAATTGCCGCCCCGGTGGCGCAGTGGTCTAAGCGATGGCTTTGTAAAGGTTGTGTTGACATGTGCTCCGTGTTTGACCTGCGTTTATTGGTGTTATTTTGTGTGTGTGCCGTCATTTTGTGTACTCCTGTGTTGTGAACGTCTCCTGTGTCGATTGAGTCCGACCTTGACGCCCTGTGTGTAAAACTTTACTTGTACTAATTCTTTTTCCGTCCTGGCTTTGCCCACGGTCGGGTTTAGCAGGCCAGCTCTTGCAAATGGCGGCGACCGCATCTGATAGGCCAGGTACGAAACTTGATAGCAAAGCTCCGCCCCCTCCTTGCCACGTTCGGTCATCGTCACTACCACACGCAGCTGGTTTCCAAGCCGCGTTATCTGATGTTACCACCTCTTCTTCCAACTCTATTGATGTTGATTTCCCGACATTGTCCACCACATTGACGTCACTAAGTTCTTCAGTATCCGTTGCCTCTGGTACTTCATTTGCTGCTGCGAGCACTGCGTCTCGACCTTCCACATCTCCGCCCATTCCTACGGCAACTCTACCTTATGCTTCCGTTGTAAAGGGTACCAGTTCATCTTCCTCGACAGCGAAGAATCCATGTACAATGCCTCTTGATATGATTGTCACTAGAGACAACAAGAAATTACGCATCGAAATTCCGGAAACTTCAGCTGCTGGGAAAGAGGTTTTACGCACACAGAAACTTGGCACATGTTTTGATGCCCTCCTGGACACCAGCCTTAAGAAATATTCCTTAGCCGTACGCCAAATCCTCCCTAAGGGAGCGATCTCCCATATGGCGAGGAAACCTAGGACTGTTCTCATCTATTTTGCGAAGCAAGAGTTTGTGGAGCGCGCTTATCTGACGGACTGCATGCTGGGGATCATACTTTACTGGGAATCCCGCTCACGCAGCGCCCCGTACTTGTTACGTGCTATCCCGTACCACCAGAAATCAAGGACCATTACTTAATGGCGGCCCTTTCCCGTTGTGGAAAAGTAGCTGGTTCCATTTCCACTCTGTCTTCCGCACCAACAGCCCCAGATGACAGGAACATCTTAGGTCTGCGTCGCCAAGCAAGGATCCTATTCCCTACTGAAGATGCCATTGCTGACAGCCCTACTGACCTCACTGTGGTTGTAGGGAAGCAGATTTTCCGGATCGATATCCTTACTGCCTTGCATTGTTTTAAATGCAAGGCATATGGTCACATCCAATCAGGTTGTCCACATGTATCTGCCAAGCCACCTATTTCCATACCGCCCGAAGTTAACCCCCCTCACATACCAAGTTCGGCTCCACAGACGTCCTTGATTCCTTTTACTGTTGTTCCAGAGGCTTCTCCCCCAGCAGATGATGATTCGTCAGCTGTCTCCAAGTCTTCGATCTCTACTACGGGAACCTTAGCCGCCTCTCCATCGTTGGACCCACTTGCTGCTGTGGTACCTCTACGTTCTTCGGAGGGTATTATCTCCGAAAAGGAATGGCAACCTCTCCGTCATTTTGCTTCATCTTCTTCCCTTGAATCCCCTAATGTGGAATCAGATCTAGCTGTCCTACACCCACCAGCTTCTTCCGGCGTTCCCACGTTGAAACGTATTAGACAGAGTTCAATCTCGCCGGTGACATCTTCTCCACGCTGCTCTAGTTCCCGTTCACCAATTCGACAGGTTTTCTCTCCAACTGCAGTTTCTACATCTCTTAAGTCCCCAGCTTATCCAAATTTGTTGGATCAAAAAGCTTTCGCAGAATATCTGGTAACGTTCTCTGCATTAGACGGGCCGCTGGCGCCGTCTGATCTTGCTGTCATCATACTCAATCAACCATCACGTCCTCTCAAGCAGCTAGACTGCGTTCAATCACGTAATGCTCAGCTTCCTATTATTATCACCCAACTTCTGAATCTACTAGCTCTTTTGCAGAAAATTGACACAGTCACTAATGCGCAGACATCTAACTTAAAGAAGCGTGTAACCAGTCTTTACAGAAGTGCTGGTAGTAATATTCAACCACTACAACCTCTTTCAAGTTAAAATTACTTTCTTTCAACTGTACGGGATGCTCCGTCCCTCCTACCAATGCGTTGGTGTTTGAAGACATTACATCGCATGATGCGGAAATATTATTGCTATAGGAGACTAACTGTCATTCCAACACACTATACCACCGGTGGCGATCCTGGCCATTTCAATTCTACCATGTCCATCGACTTAGTCTTCACGCGGGACTTGCGGTAGCCATCCATTTTCGTCTTCGATCCTTCATTACTGATATCACGGTCAAACCGATTTATCGTGACCTCCTGCAGCTTTTGTCCTTCCGACTTAACAACTTCCAATACCATATCTTCAACATCTATGTTTCCGGCAATCAACATTATGCAGACTGTCTTTTTGAGCATTTTTTCCTATGAGTTCAAGGTCTTCCAGCCATTGATATTGTCATCTTAGGTGGTGATTTTAACTGCACCCTTGACCAATCCTTCGACAGATCGGACGGTTCCACGGATACCAGGTATTTTCTTCACCGAGCACTTTCTACAGCCATCAACCAGCTACAACTCCAAGATTCTTTTCGACACCTGCACCCATTTCTTCGTTCATACACCTGTTGCTCCTACTCCACTTCTTCCACTACAACTGCCCGATTTGACCGGCTTTATGTTTCTTCAATTCTTCTTCCTTCAGTTATCTCCCTTTCTCACACACCGACAGTTTCTTCCGACCACAGCTGTGTCGTAATGTGTCTTCACACCGGTCCATCTCCTCGGCAATACTACCGAACTTGGACCCTTGATGATGATATTAAACTTGATTCAACCTACGTAAATTTCATCCAATCGCAGCTCCAACAAGCCTTATATATGCTCCCGTTTGCTTCTTCTCCCTTGCAACACTGGTTAAATGTCAAATCCCATATTCTTCTTTATACCAAACAATATTCCCACGAGAAACGTACTACCGTCTCTATGAAGATTAATGCTGCACGCTCGATTTTTTCCACCCTAGATCTTGATTCTCCGCTGTATTCTCATTACCAAACTGAACTTCGCGCCTTGGTACTTCCTGTCTCCCAACAAGCTCTTCACCGCCTCAAGCTCCTTTATCTCCAGCCAAATGACTATCTATGTGAGCATGTTCAACAACTGGAATTCCACAAACGTTCTGCTCATCACCTCCGTAATATGAAGTTACCCGATGGAACTGTTACTAATGACCCCACTCTCATTTGCTCCGGTGTTAGAACATATTTCCAGTCACGTTTTGCTCAGTTCCAGTCAAGTTCTCCGCATGCTGATTCGATTCTTCGTGCCTTACCACATATTCCATCGCATCTTGTTACATCTCTTCCTATGCCTATCACCCCAGCAGAAGTAATACAGTCACTTGCCTTACTTAACTGTCACTAGTCACCTGGTCCTGACGGGTTGACAGTTAATTTCTTTCGTACGTTTCCTCTTTCCTACACCCTCTACTATTGCCTTGCTTTACAGCTGCTTTTTCTTTATCTGTTCTTCTTCCCGCTTTTACTCCAGCTCACATCATTCTTCTTCCAAAGAAGGGGTTTCTGCTAGCGTTGAAAAACTGGCGTCCTATATCCATCCTTAATGTTGACTACAAGATTTATTATAAAATGCACTCTCTTCGATTGAACCCTGTCCTTCCCACCGTCATACATCCCAACCAAACGTACACCATCCCTGGCCGAAGCATTCATACTAATATTAATCTCCTCTGTGACTCATATTGCCTTGCCCACCTTTCCTCCAAACATTTAGCCTTCCTAAATTTTGATCAGAGGCAGGCCTTTGATAACGTTAGTCATCAGTGGCTTGCCTCTGTGCTCTCTGCCTTCGGTTTCCCATCTGTATTCATCACAGCCCTCCTTGCCCTGTACCAGGACTCAGTTCTCCATATCCGGACGGCCTCCTTCCTTACAGCCCCAATTCCGTTTCGTAAGGGCATCCGTCAAGGATATCCACTTTCAGGACAACTTTTCTCTCTAGTATTTGAGCCTTTTCTTTGTTCTATCCGTTCTCTTCTACAACCTCCCCCTCCACCATTCAGCATAGCACTAGGCACCATTCTATCGTTCTTACTGCCTACGCCGATGATCTCACAGTTTTCATCCGAGAAGAATGGCAATTCACAATTGTTATTGCATGGTATCAAATGTATGCTGCGGCTTCCGGCGCTTTGTTAAACCTTTCAAAGTGTACAGGCTTGTGGTGTGGCTCCTGGAGACACAGCCCCGATGCACCGTGGGGCGCTCATTGTTCTTCCATTAGTCAAAAGCTACTTGAGGTGCACATTGGAAGCCGGGTCTCAGCAGCGGCTGCCACCTGGAGACACTTCGTCAGGAAACTACGTCACACCGCTGCTTACTGGTCCAAGCTCAAGTGTTGTCTGACCTACCACAGTCGTGCACGGCTTGCTGGCACCCACGTTCTCTCGTTAATTTATCATTCCGGGATTGCACTACCGCCACCAACCTACGTTCAAACTGCAACAACATCAGCAATGCTCAGCTTTGTTTGGTCATCCACTCATTAGTTATCTTTCTCAGTATTATCTCTACCTTCGACTTGTATTATCTCTACCTCAATATGCCAGAGATTACCATACGTTATAAAGCTGCAAAAATTTTCAATTTCCTCCGTTTGACAGTTCAACCAGTTTCTTCCGCTTCCATTCTTCTGCTTGATGTTCTGACTTACACCCTTAATCCCTGGGTCACCGTCCATCGTCTTCTCAAGATGGATATTCACACTGTCATTCCCCCGTTTTCCTCTAGTCTACCATGAAGCTGTTCAGTTCCTTCGTTCTTTACCGCTCATTCATCAACCCCACTCTTCCACCCTTGATATTCTTTCTGAGCCTCTTTTTTTCTCCTCTGTCCTCCATCCCCCTACTGCCAACTTTTTATTTTTCCCTGCATGGCTACACGCTGGTGTAGTCTTCGTTTCTCAACTGGTCCTCCCCGATTTTTCATGGAAACCCGTTTCCGACATTTTTCCCACCCTTCCACCCTCGCCCGAACTCTCTGATAAGTTCCTCCAACTTAAACATGCTATTCAATCCCTTTTTTCTTCCTTAGTCGATTCCTCTCGCCTCCTTTCCGTTTCCTCTGCCTCTCTCTTATTCCCGTTCTTCCTTCCCTTTTCCGGTGAATTCCTCCCTCTCCACAGTCTTTCCACCCGCACCCTGTACCGTTTTCTCCGTTCTTCTTCTGCGGTACCTTGCCCTATTCCCTCTGTTTCGTCTTTTGCACTAACCTTGGTCTGGTCTACTGCCCAACATTCACCGGCACTGTCCTCAGAACTTAATGTGCACTGGAGGGTTTTGCACAATCGACTGCCTGTCCCTTCGACTTTGTTCCGGAGAAATATAGTATCATCAGATCTCTGTCCTTTTTGTAACGTCGTTGGAGACGTCTTACACAAGTTTGCTTACTGTCCGACGCTGCCCCCACTATTTCACAGTATGTTCCAACTTGCACATCCTTCTTGTACCAGTGATCGCACCCTAGAAGATTATCGTTTCCTCGGTCACAGTTCTACAAGTTTCTCCTCTATTTTACCAGTTTGTCCGTATTTATTTATCTCACCTGTTACAGTTACAAGATCCAGATCCTATTACATTCTCTACCTCCTTGGTTGCACACTACCGCAACAGGGTTAAAGCCAGACTCACCCTGGATACTCCTTGGCGACTGATAAGGCACGGTTACCTGCCTTCTTCAAAACATGGTCACGGTGTCGTCCCTTGTTTCGATTTTCTAGTGCCCAGGCTGTTCATCTGCTGTTTTAACACTCTTAAACCTACGTCGGAACTTTCTATTTTTACTGTTCCCTCACCATGTTTCCTCCTGGAACTGGATTGTGTTTGCTTCCTGATGATGTCACCTTTTGTACACAGTTCTCTTCATCCTCACAGTGACTCTCTTCCACCAGTGATTCCCATGTCACTATAACTGCGCGATTTTTTTCTGTAAATTGTTTCGCTCCAGTGATGTTAAAAGACTTCAATGAACAATTATCCCAGAGCTACTGCTGTTTACAGCAAATAATGCAATGCCTGTCATTGCTCATTTGTACAATTATCATTTCATTGTAAATATCTACATTTCGTTTTATTTCTCCCCTTCTCTCACACTGCGTGTGAGGTTGGGGATGTTCTGTTGTAATTCTTTTAAGTGAATAAAAGCGAATATTGAAACTAAGCGATGGCCTCTGATCATACGTCCGAACAGGGTCCGGGTTCGAATCCCGGTGAGGCATAGATGTTGTGTTTGTCTTACGGCACTGGCTCTCTCCCTTCCCTGGAACCGGTGACCCTAAATTAGGGACGGGCAACTGCTTATAGCCCATTGAGTTGCTCACGGTGGTCGTTAAACCTACAATCAAATAAAAAAAGGGGGGGGGGAGAAGAAGAAAATCGAGAAACGTTCCGAACAAATAAAAGGTCAGGAAAAACCAATTTTCAATATTTTCCGATGAGATTTTGTTTTGTTCATATAACATATCGAAATTAATTATTTCAGTAGTTTTTCTATTTGCCCTCTATAATTTCCGAAAATTTAATAATATCGGTTTCATACTCTAAGCAGCGGTGCCCATTCGGTGGTTCGCGAAGCTGTTCGAAGGTGGTCGCGGTAAAAATTCTGTATGGTGTCTCCATGAATTATATTAAAATCGTTTTTAAAATCACAAGAAAGATACTTTTTGTTGCCATTTTCAACTGCTTACGAGTGCGAAGGAGCTGTCTTTACCTTCACTTCGCTGAAGTCAATATATCGAAACCAACTAAATGTAAAACCAGATCTGAGACTATGTTGATATTCGGACGAATCTAACATTGAAAAACTTTGTTCTATTAAACAAGCCCAGAAAAACTATTAAATTTGTGATTTAATTTAATGCGTAAGTATTGATGTTATTATAAATATTTTGCTATATTTATCTGACAGCATTATAAATAGTTGAATTTTTTTTAAGGAATTTTTCCTACTTATTTCTAGGTTATTAGCCAGTAATTTACATTTCATAATACAGTAAGTATAATTTTTGATGATAAAATCCTTTTAGTTTTACAAAATATATATTACTGAAATAATTTTTCATAATGAAGCTATAGGAATTCCTATAAAAAAGGTAACATCAGTGAAAGAAAACGTATGAATTGGAGGCATTTAAGAATATATGTAAAAACTGTTTTATTACTTATTACGTGAACAGAAATAGAGACAGGGGTTCGCAATAACAATATAATCTTGAAAGAGTTACGCGATAATAATATAATGTTGAAAGTGGTTTGCGGGTCCAAAAAGATGGGGAACCGCTGCTGTAGAGGATAATACAACACCAAATATTTTCAGCAGTCCATATTTTTTTTTCATTAGAGTGATTGTTATTTGTCCCTCTAAAAATGTGTTTGTATAAATACAAAATACTGAATTTGTTTTCTATTTTACCAGACGTTTTACATTTAAATGAGAAAATACTGAAGACGACGTAGTTGTACGTTGTACGAAGAAAAATTTTAACATAAAAAATCAAAACTTGGTTTTTCTCAAATCTTTATTTTGTATGAGAACATGTAGTGTTGTCTAAAACTTTAGGATGTACTACATTTTCACCTGTATAAGAAAATCCATATCTGACAAAAATCAACTTGGTATATAATTATATTGCCAGCGTAGGGACATATGAAAATAACCAACAAGGTATTTATAAAAATGGCGCACAAATTACATTTTAATCAGTGTTAAACCAATTCAGATGAGCATAGTTGGAAATTTATTGTACCGAGCTTACCGATAATCAGGCGGAGACTCATTTCGGGATGGAATATGGTGAATACGAATTGCGAAGCTGCTCTCACAAATTCGTGACACGCTGAGCCCCAAGTGGTCACGATTTCCTGAGGCCAATTGGCCAACTACTTCTCCAAACAACGGATGAGACACTGCTTGTGTCCGGGAGGGGCTTTCGCGCCAATGTGTATTGTACCAAAAAATGAGTCTTGTACCTGATGTTGGAATATGTCCTAAACTAAAAGGCTTTCTAAAACGATTTTCAGTTTGCTTTCTTTTTTAACTGTATCAATATTTTGAACATAACATAAATTCTATGCTAAATTGATATTCTATTAAACTCTTCTGCATTATGGGTTCCCTTTCTTTTCTTCCTGTGAGACCTTACAGTAAGGAAATTTGTTCTATCTTTATAGCACGTTTTTTTTCCAAACCAAAATAACTGCTTTGGGAAAGGAAATTGTTAAATGAAGCTAGTTTCAAACCAGAATTATATATTTTCCCCTCTCAATGATACCCATTTAAATTGACTTGAGTAGTTTTTATTTGGGATACATTGACTGAGCAACGTTAGCCATGCGGTATTTCTCATATAGAAAATATTCTGGAAATTTTTAACTGAAATGATAAAACAAGGTTTGACCATTCATTGAGACACATTACGATCAAGTACGCTCTAATTATCTTTTAATTTGTTTGCTTCAAATAAATGTGTGAGTATTCACTTACTGCATTCTAAGAATTGACAGAAGTGCTCCAATCAAAACAATAATAAATAAAGCTTTAAAGACATATATTATTTTATAAATAAATTACCGCGCATCAACTAATAAAGGGATATTCACACAATAGGGATAAAACATTTTGACAGAAAAAATAAAAATAAATATGATGAACTATGAACTTAATTTTTTCCTAATTTTCAATGTTATTTTTATCATGATGTACTCTGGCCTATACGGATTTCAAACATATAATTAAAAAGTCTGTTTTACTTTCCTTTTTTGGCATTATTGCACATTTCAAACCAATCAGCATGTCTATGATGATTTCTACCACTATCTCAAAACGTCTGATTCATGCCGAAATTTATTAAGTTAATTCATTTAGAATAATGTACTGTACATAATAACATACACTGGAGCATTAGAAAATAATATGCTTATGTTATATTTTCTGATTTACATCAATGGGAGTTACAAAAGTCTGAAAGTTTAAGGAACCGTAAAATCAAGCGCCAAAAAACGTAGATCTCATAACTGTGTAATATTTGCCAAGACCTAAAAGAAAAAGAGATGCAGACAAATTAGAACGATGATGTGACTGTTATTTCAGGGATTTCTTATGGGTTAATAGGTAGTTGAAAATAGAATTGTGTCGGAATAAAAGTTCAAACATATTTAAAATTTCTCACGGAGAGTATATATATATATATATATATATATATCAACGTGCTGAGATATATATATATATATACGTGCTGAGAGAACTAATTGAAAGAGCGAGGGAATATGAACTTCCATTGTGCATGGCTTTTATCGATTATGTAAAAGCTTTTGATTCGGTGAAACAATCAGCAGTTACAATGGCTCTGAAAACCTGCGGTATTGAAGATGCATACATTAATATTATTAATAACATCTATGAAAATGCAAGTGCAAAGATTAGGCTGTTTGAAAATACAACACATGTAAAAATTGGAAAGGGAGTGAGACAAGGTGACACCATATCTCCGAAGCTCTTTAATGCCACGTTGGAGGGTGTTTTTCAGTCGCTGAGCTGGGAAAACAAGGGGATAAAGATTAATTGAGATTATCTAACCCACCTTCGTTTTGCTGATGACGTAGTCATTTTTGCAACTACCCCATCAGAGCTGCAGAGTATGATCCAGGAACTTGCTGACAAGAGTAAAGAAGTGGGATTAAAAATGAACTTTCAGAAGACAAAAGTGATGATCAATGCTTTTACAAGAAATGAAGATTTATCGATTGATGGAGAAAAGCTGGAGATAACAGACACGTACGTTTATCTTGGACAGCAGATATCAAGTGAGGGTCACATTGATGAAGAAATTAATCGGCGTACAAAACTTGGATGGAGAGCTTTTGGAAGAAACAGCATAATTTTCAAGAGCAATATGCCATTATGTCTTAAAAGAAAAGTGTTTGATCAATGCATCCTTCCAGTGCTTACGTATGGTGCAGAGACGTGGACCTTAACTAAAAGAGACATACAAAGGCTGCAGACAACTCAAAGTAGCATGGAGTGGTGCATACTTGGTGTAACCAGGAGAGATAAGAAGAGGAACTCGTGGATCCGAAAAATGACAAGAGTGGAAGACATCATGATCAGAGTTAAATCCCTGAAATGGCAATGGGCTGGACATACTGCCAGAAGGACAGATCATCGATGGACAGCCGAAATTTTAGATTGGATTCCAAGGGACAGGAAAAGACCCAGAAGAAGACCACATGGGAGATGGGTGGATGAAATTCGAAAGTATGCAGGGATGACATGGAGGAGACTGGCACAAGACAGACCGTTGTGGAGGAAACTTGGGGAGACCTTCGTCCAGCAGTGGATTGATAATGGTTGATAATGATGATGATGATGATGATATATATATATATATATATATATATTACTGCATACAAAAAGGCAACTCCTTGCACTTCTACGGAACTTGAGAAGCGTCGCCGCTTAACCCAATTCTTTATCCGGGGAAAAAGGGAAAATCACACGGGGCTAGTTCAGGGGAATAAGCTGGTTATGGAAGAACGGGAATGTGATTTTTGGACAGGTAATCGGACATCAGGAGGAATCTGTGAGCCGGCGCATTATCGTGATGGTGGAGCCACGAGTAGGTCTTCCAAAGATCGAGTCACTTGCGTCTCACCGATTCTCGGAGACGTTTCAGAATGTTGACGTAGTCTTCTTTAGTGACTGTACGACCATGCTGAAGGAATTCCTTGTGTACGCCCTCTTTGCAATTGAAGAAAACTGTTAAAAAGAGCTTTCCTTTGAAGAGGTCAACCTTGAACTTTTTTGTTACTAGTGACGACGGTGACTACCACGCTTTTGACGGTAGGATTGGGGGTCGTACAGAAAGCACCAAGTATCATCTCCAATCATCAATCGATTCAAAAGATTTTAATCTGAATCCACTGCATCGATGTTATCCCCGCAAACTTGCATGCCCTCATCCAATTTTTCTTCCGTCACGTTTTTGGGAACAATTTGTTGGCACAAGTGATGCATGCCCAGTTTCTATGTTAAAATGGCATGGCAACTTCCAACTGAGAAGCCGCCAACTTCTGCAATCGCTGCAACAGTTTTTCGACGGTCATTTTTCACAATTTGTTTGATAATGGCGATTTGTTCATCCGTTGTGGATGTTGAAGGTCGCCCTGTACTCACTTCATCCTCGATACTCTGTCGTCCGTCTTCGAATCGTCGATGCCTCTTATAAACTCTAGTTGGACTCATTGCACTCATATATATCATCATCATCATCATTGTCAACCATTATCAATCCACTGCTGGACGAAGGTCTCCCAAGTTTCCTCCACAACGGTCTGTCTTGTGCCAGTCTCCTCCATGTCACCCCTGCATACTTTCGAATTTCATCCACCCATCTCCTATGTGGTCTTCTTCTGGGTCTTTTCCTGTCCCTTGGAATCCAATCTAAAATTTCGGCTGTCCATCGATGATCTGTTCTTCTGGCAGTATGTCCAGCCCATTGCCATTTCAGGGATTTAACTCTGATCATGATGTCTTCCACTCTTGTCATTTTTCGGATCCACGAGTTCCTCTTCTTATCTCTCCTGGTTACACCAAGCATGCACCTCATCCATGCTACTTTTTTTAAGTTGTCTGCAGCCTTTGTATGTCTCTTTTAGTTAAGGTCCACGTCTCTGCACCATACGTAAGCACTGGAAGGATGCATTGATCAAACACTTTTCTTTTAAGACATAATGGCATATTGCTCTTGAAAATTATGCTGTTTCTTCCAAAAGCTCTCCAGGCAAGTTTTGTACGCCGATTAATTTCTTCATCAATGTGACCCTCACTTGATATCTGCTGTCCAAGATAAACGTACGTGTCTGTTATCTCCAGCTTTTCTCCATCAATCGATAAATCTTCATTTCTTGTAAAAGCATTGAACATCACTTTTGTCTTCTGAAAGTTCATTTTTAATCCCACTTCTTTACTTTTGTCAGCAAGTTCCTGGATCATACTCTGCAGCTCTGATGGGGTAGTTGCAAAAATGACTACGTCATCAGCAAAACGAAGGTGGGTTAGATAATCTCCATTAATCTTTATCCCCTTGTTTTCCCAGCTCAGCGACTGAAAAACACCCTCCAATGTGGCATTAAAGAGCTTCGGAGATATGGTGTCACCTTGTCTCACTCCCTTTCCAATTTTTACGTGTGTTGTATTTTCAAACAGCCTAATCTTTGCACTTGCATTTTCATAGGTGTTATTAATAATATTAATGTATGCATCTTCAATACCGCAGGTTTTCAGAGCCATTGTAACTGCTGATGGTTTCACCGAATCAAAGGCTTTTTCATAATCGATAAAAGCCATGCACAATGGAAGTTCATATTCCCTCGCTCTTTCAATTAGTTCTCTCAGCACATGGATATGATCTATTGTGCTGTAGCCACTCCTGAATCCAGCTTGTTCTCTCGGTTGAGCCATGTCTAGTGCTACCTTCAAGCGGTGTGAAAGAACTTTAGTGAAGATTTTATAAACTACTGATAGGAGGCTGATAGGTCTGTAGTTTCCGAGATCCTCAATGTCACCTTTCTTATGTAGCAGGATCATTGTAGCGGTGTTCCAATCCTCAGGAATCTTCCCTTCATTAAGGCATCGAGTGAAAATTTGGGCGAGTACTGTTTCGATTTCTCCACTTGCTTCTTGTATGATGTCTACAGTAATTCCATCTTCTCCTGGAGCTTTTCCTCGCTTCATGTTCTTGATTGCATGTGCAACTTCTGCTGGAAGGACTGGGGGAACTCTGGTACTGGTATCTTTCATGATGTCTGGAGTGCATATATCATCCCTTTCATATAATTTGGAGTAGAAATCTTTCACTCTTGTCAAAATTTCGCCTCTATTTCTTGTTACAGAACCATCTTCTTTTCTCAGTGCCATAATCTGTTTTCTTCCCTTACTGAGATGTCCCTTTGCTATTTTTAGGCTTTGGTTGTTTTCAATTGCTTTCCTCACTAGTTCACAGTTGAATTTCCTTACGTCTTCAGTGATACTTTTTCTTACTGTCTTGCATAGCTCTATATATTCCACTTTGGAAGTCACATCTTCTTTAGTTGTCCTCATCTCTCTTCTTTTTTGCATCAACATTTTGGTTTTTCCTGATAATTTGTTCACATGCAACTTGTTCTTAGACCCAGCTAATTTTGTTGCTGTTTCCATAAGAGCTTTGGTTACTTTTCTGTTAACTTCAGAGATGTCCACTTCTTCCGATGTTAGGCCTTCTAAAGCAGAGAACCTGTTCTTCAGTTCTAACTTGAAGGTATTGTGGTGTTTTTTAAGGTTGGTTATGTCAATAGATTTTGTTTGTCTTATGAGCTTGCCACGTTCAAGTTTAGTGTTGAGGTGCATCTTACATCTCACCAATCTATGGTCACTACCTGTGTTGAACTTGTTTAGCACACTGCAGTCTTCTATGACGAATTTTTTGTTACACATAATAAAATCAATTTCACTTGTCGTCCCATTTGGATGTCTCCATGTCCATTTCCTGTGTGGCTTTTTCTTGAAGAAGGAGTTCAAGATGAAAAACCCTTCTGCCTCTGCAAACTCAACGAGAGTATTTCCACGCTGGTTTCTGTTGCCGTGACCGAATTTACCTACTGAAGTTTCATTCTGTTGCCGTTGCCCTATTTTTGCATTGAAATCTCCCATAATTATTTTCAAGTGCTGCTTACCTTTATTATTTAGATGACAAATTTCCTCATAAAATTCTTCAATTTCTTCTTCACCATATATATACGCTGACTTAATCATTTGAAAAGTCTCAGCTAAAGATGTTCCGAGCAGAACGCAAAATTTTACACTTGAACGCTATTCAAAATTCGACATCGTTGTCCTCGCGACGGAGAGCCTCGAATGATTGTAATCACGAGCTACGTACATACGCTGTACGTGTTACATCTTGATCAAACCGGTTCTGGCTGCTAGGTCACATCATGCTTATGGCTTGCTCAGCGGGGAATGACGTATTTCACAGACATTTGTCAAATATTCAAAAAGTTCCGGAACTTTTTGAACGTAGTGTTATATACACTTTACTCTCTATATATAGAATTGATGGACCTTGGATTTCAATTACGCAGAGAAAGCAATGATCCTTTCTAATAACCTACAATGCGGCTTCGCGCTGTTCTTGTGAAACATTGTACATGGACTGACGTAATTAAGCGCAGTTGAAAGCTGCAACGCATATCTATTTGTCCAAGATTACAAATGGGTCCATTTCTTTCGTCCTTTAGAGTAGAAAATTTTACTCATAATTACACACGATCATTCGTGCGTATTTTTCATATAAAATATATTAGAATGTATCATCATCATCATCATTGTCAACCATTATCAATCCACTGCTGGACGAAGGTCTCCCCAAGTTTCCTCCACAACGGTCTGTCTTGTGCCAGTCTCCTCCATGTCACCCCTGCATACTTTCGAATTTCATCCACCCATCTCCTATGTGGTCTTCTTCTGGGTCTTTTCCTGTCCCTTGGAATCCAATCTAAAATTTCGGCTGTCCATCGATGATCTGTCCTTCTGGCAGTATGTCCAGCCCATTGCCATTTCAGGGATTTAACTCTGATCATGATGTCTTGCACTCTTGTCATTTTTCGGATCCACGTGTTCCTCTTCTTATCTCTCCTGGTTACACCAAGCATGCACCTCTCCATGCTTCTTTGAGTTGTCTGCAGCCTTTGTATGTCTCTTTTAGTTAAGGTCCACGTCTCTGCACCATACGTAAGCACTGGAAGGATGCATTGATCAAACACTTTTCTTTTAAGACATAATGGCATATTGCTCTTGAAAATTATGCTGTTTCTTCCAAAAGCTCTCCAGGCAAGTTTTGTACGCCGATTAATTTCTTCATCAATGTGACCCTCACTTGATATCTGCTGTCCAAGATAAACGTACGTGTCTGTTATCTCCAGCTTTTCTCCATCAATCGATAAATCTTCATTTCTTGTAAAAGCATTGAACATCACTTTTGTCTTCTGAGAGTTCATTTTTAATCCCACTTCTTTACTCTTGTCAGCAAGTTCCTGGATCATACTCTGCAGCTTTGATGGGGTAGTTGCAAAAATGACTACGTCATCAGCAAAACGAAGGTGGGTTAGATAATCTCCATTAATCTTTATCCCCTTGTTTTCCCAGCTCAGCGACTGAAAAACACCCTCCAATGTGGCATTAAAGAGCTTCGGAGATATGGTGTCACCTTGTCTCACTCCCTTTCCAATTTTTACGTGCGTTGTATTTTCAAACAGCCTAATCTTTGCACTTGCATTTTCATAGATGTTATTAATAATATTAATGTATGCATCTTCAATACCGCAGGTTTTCAGAGCCATTGTAACTGCTGATGGTTTCACCGAATCAAAGGCTTTTTCATAATCGATAAAAGCCATGCACAATGGAAGTTCATATTCCCTCGCTCTTTCAATTAGTTCTTTCAGCACGTGGATATGATCTATTGTGCTGTAGCCACTCCTGAATCCAGCTTGTTCTCTCGGTTGAGCCATGTCTAGTGCTACCTTCAAGCGGTGTGAAAGAACTTTAGTGAAGATTTTATAAACTACTGATAGGAGGCTGATAGGTCTGTAGTTTCCGAGATCCTCAATGTCACCTTTCTTATGTAGCAGGATCATTGTAGCGGTGTTCCAATCCTCAGGAATCTTTCCTTCATTAAGGCATCGAGTGAAAATTTGGGCGAGTACTGTTTCGATTTCTCCACTTGCTTCTTGTATGATGTCTACAGTAATTCCATCTTCTCCTGGAGCTTTTCCTCGCTTCATGTTCTTGATTGCATGTGCAACTTCTGCTGGAAGGACTGGAGGAACTCTGGTACTGGTATCTTTCATGATGTCTGGAGTGCATATATCATCCCTTTCATATAATTTGGAGTAGAAATCTTTCACTCTTGTCAAAATTTCGCCTCTATTTCTTGTTACAGAACCATCTTCTTTTCTCAGTGCCATAATCTGTTTTCTTCCCTTACTGAGATGTCCCTTTGCTATCTTTAGGCTTTGGTTGTTTTCAATTGCTTTCCTCACTAGTTCACAGTTGAATTTCCTTACGTCTTCAGTGATACTTTTTCTTACTGTCTTGCATAGCTCTATATATTCCACTTTGGAAGTCACATCTTCTTTAGTTGTCCTCATCTCTCTTCTTTTTTGCATCAACATTTTGGTTTTTCCTGATAATTTGTTCACATGCAACTTGTTCTTAGACCCAGCTAATTTTGTTGCTGTTTCCATAAGAGCTTTGGTTACTTTTCTGTTAACTTCAGAGATGTCCACTTCTTCCGATGTTAGGCCTTCTAAAGCAGAGAACCTGTTCTTCAGTTCTAACTTGAAGGTATTATGGTGTTTTTTAAGGTTGGTTATGTCAATAGATTTTGTTTGTCTTATGAGCTTGCCACGTTCCAGTTTAGTGTTGAGGTGCATCTTACATCTCACCAATCTATGGTCACTACCTGTGTTGAACTTGTTTAGCACACTGCAGTCTTCTATGACGAATTTTTTGTTACACATAATAAAATCAATTTCACTTGTCGTCCCATTTGGATGTCTCCATGTCCATTTCCTGTGTGGCTTTTTCTTGAAGAAGGAGTTCAAGATGAAAAACCCTTCTGCTTCTGCAAACTCAACGAGAGTATTTCCACGCTGGTTTCTGTTGCCATGACCGAATTTACCTACTGAAGTTTCATTCTGTTGCCGTTGCCCTATTTTTGCATTGAAATCTCCCATAATTATTTTCAAGTGCTGCTTACCTTTATTATTTAGATGACAAATTTCCTCATAAAATTCTTCAATTTCTTCTTCAGGATGACTTGTGGTGGGTGCATAAGTTTGAATAATCTGAGCCTGGTATCTTTTCGAGAGTTGGATAACAAGTCGTGCAGCTCTGTCAGAGGAACTTTCAACTTCTACAACTTTATCCTTCAGTTTCTTGTTTATTATAAATCCAACACCACTAGTTCTGCCAGTATCTGTCCCACGATAGTAGAAGAGATGTCCACTTTTCAGTTCGATGAGATCTTCTCCTTTTCTCCTTACCTCACTTAGCCCCACGATGTCCCACTTGATCCTTTGTAGTTCCTCTTCCAATTCAAGAAGCCTTGAATCAGAAGATAGGGAGCGTCCATTGTAAGTAGCCAAGGTCAGCATCAGATGGCAGCCTAGTCCGGTCCTCCGGGATTCTTAGCACCCTCTGCCTTCATGTCGCACTGGCCGCTGCCTTGGCCAGGTACATTCCAGCTGCCGGAGACTGAGGGCCAAGATTTAAGTTGTGGAATCATTTTGGAGGGGTTTGGCCATAACTCACCACGCTGGCCAAGCGGGTTGGTGAGTGTGGTCTCAAAATATTACTAGAGAACACCTCTAAGGCTTTGAATAACTGAATGAAGATTTAGAGCAAGAAATGACACAAGGTGGGCTTGAGTTAAAGGTGCTTTCTTATATGTATTTTAAAGATTTGCTTACTTATTCTTAAGGAGAAACATGATTAATTTTAACTTTCCCATGTGAATGATTTTCTTGATACTACATTTATACGGTGTATGAATTTGAAACGATACTTTTTGCCCAATCTGTTCTCAGGAAAAATTGAACAGAAATTTTTCTGACAGTAATGAAGTCAGGAAAAATTAGTAATTAAGATACAAAATTGCAAACATATATTATAAATGCATATTTCAAAGCCACACAATTCTCAATTTTTGCATAAGCCACACAATTCTCAATTTTTGCATAACACATGATGCACTGAGGGATATTATACACTTTTTCATTTTTATCTTTTAGTTATAATTAGTTTTTAAACTTGCACACCTCACTCTTACTCTATTATTGTTCTACTTTGTACTGGACACGGTGTTTATGTTTCATATATACGAAAGAAGCACCGGTTAATACACAAAACAGAAATATGAAACACAATCTTCAGTAAAAAATGAAAAAAGATATATTAAATTAAATTATTCACAATTTTCGTTCCGCTTCTTTCATGGCCAGATACTATTTCATGTATCGCCTTTAAATAGGCGTATTTCATTTCAATATTTTATATGTAGTTTACATTGCATTAAGGGCATAATACTCGGAAACATAAATCATTGCTGTGAAAACTGATATAAAAAACAATCTGAAATGTGAATCATACTTGTTTTCATATATAGTGAGATATGATTTTCAAGTTTAATCTCTTTGCCACAGAATCTGTTCACTAGTTAAATCATCGTTCGTAATTTAACGGTTGATATGGGGGTCTCTTTCTCACGCGCGTACTTTTCTTGAGAGGATATTTGGAGGGGTCTCGTCCGGTTACGGCAGAGGTTTGCCGTGTAGTTTCCTGGCAGATTTTATCCCAGTCCTCTCGCATTTGCATATTGCAACCCAAATGGTTTTCAAAGGTCCCTCAATGTCGCTGAAATCTCACGAAAGTGAGGGTTACATAATTGGCACCATATTTTTTATTCATTTTGGAAATCATTTAATTCTGTCGATGTAGGCGTCTTGCGTTCACAGTCGTGCTATTGTGTCCTCCTAGTCCTGCGCCAAAATTTATAGGTTCGGTCAGTAACGTGGTACATGCTTACGACATACCTCACAAATAATAGAGAGATGTCTTAAAAATTGCAATACGGTCAAGGACAATAAACATTAAAAATTATTCAGAAACAAATTATTAAGTGCTTTGAATATCGGCGAGACATAAGTTAAAATCTAAAGCTCTTCATATCAGACGTTTACAATATTATGTGAAGCTTATATTGTTTTATTAGAATGTTTATATATCTTAAACGTACAGCAAAACAATTTTTCTAATTCAAACTTGCAGAATGTGTCAAATTATTACTAGATAACAACTTTAAGGCTACTTTGCAATTTCCTCAAATATCTTTAACCCCGAGACTTTTATTTCATCCCAATCTCTAAGCAGTTAAACATAGAGATTGATCGGGAGTTACATAATTTTCTTCCGCATTTATCATTGCGAAATTTGCGAAATAGTTCTAGCTGAATATCTGGCATTACATTTATTTTTCTTACGATATTTCACATGCTCTTTGTTTTTAATTTTGGCTGTATGATGCAAATAGTCTGTATTCAATATGGTACGAAATTTCTGATTCGGATTGTACTTGTAAAATATTATTGATATGTGTGTGTGTGTGTGTGTTTAATTTTGTAGCAGATGTGATAAAGCAAAACCCACTGGCGTGCAAAATTTAAGGACGAGACGCTTTTTCTAATGTAACGTCGTGCAGAAATGATCCACATGAACTCAAATCATACCATAAGATCCCCAAGATGTAAGAACATAGGACAAGTGAGCAAAACCGTCCAAACAAGGAATCCAAAGGATACAAAGGCACTTTATTGAAAAGATAGCTTCGAGCACAACTGGACAGAAGACAGAAACGTCCATGTGACAGGCGGCTGCGAAGAAAAATCCAGTCTTTAGTAAGGGATATGATCACCCCTGACTGCGTGGCAAGATTTACAACGACTGTCCATGCTGAGAATGAGGATGTCATGGAACTCTTGAGGCATCGCGGACCATTCCTCTCGTAGCGCCAATCGCAGCTGCGGAATCGTTGCTGGCGGCTGGTGACGTGCTGCCAAGCGTCTCCCGAGAATTTCCCAAACAAGTTCGATTGGATAAAGGTCCGCGGACCTTGCGGGCAAATCCATAAGTTGAATATCTTCACTCTCCAACAGCTCTGTGACAGCTACTGTACGATGAGATGTAGCGTTGTCGTCCATGAAGAGGAACTCAGGACCCACAGAACCTTATAAAAAGACTCACGTAAGGCAGGAGAATCTTGACACAATAGTTGATACCAGTGACTGAACCTCATTGGATGATGTGGAGGTCAGTACGGCTACCAAGCATGTTAGCGCTCCAAACGAGAACTTCGCCACCTTCAAACCGGTCCCTTTCGGTGATGTTGGATGTGTGATTTCATGTTCCCTGTTCTCTCCAACTGTGTATACGTCCAGAATCGCTCGTCAGACTAAATCGGCTCTCATCCGTAAAGAGAACTCGACCCCATTGCTGATGTGTCCAGTTCTTGTGTTCCTGGCACCAAAGAAAGCGCCGTGTTCGATGAGCAGGCGTTAATAGCACACACCGTACTGGTCGTCGTCCAAATAGACCTCCTTTGTGCAGCCTCCTGGCCACGATAAAACGCGATAACGGACGTCCAGTTGTCTTTTGCATGTGCCTTGCGATTTCTCCCGCTGTCTGCCGTCTGTCCCTTCTGGCCTGTAGGAAAATATACCGGTCGTCCGCCGCCGTGGTTGCTCATGGACTACCACTGCTAAACTCTCGGACAGCTGTTTCCGTCCTTTTAAATGCCCTCCAACCTCGTGAAACGATGCTGTGAGCGATCTCCAACTCTTCGGTCACACTAGTCGCACTTCGAACTTCTTCCAACTTCCCAAAATACGACCTCGGGTAAAATCATCCAGATGTCGTCAACTGGATTGCTTGTTGGCCATATCACACGGTGTAAGCAACTCGACGTCGCTCAAACCGATGTACACCGTGCAATAGCTTTCACCGAATTGCTGTGCGTACACCACCCGTGTGTTTTATACCTTTCCGACACTCCCCCCCCTACATCATGCTGCATATATTCGCATGCCCTACCGTACTGGACCCTAGTGTACCTCCTGAGTGGTCTTTCTGTCCGTTATCTCTGCTCGTTCATCTGTTATGCTAATTTTCCCTCTTCGTCCTTAATTTTTGCACACCAGTGTAGAACAGAGTACTTAGGTTACTAAAGTATGGCTATGATCTCCTCAAAGTAGTGCCCTTGGTCAGCGATTCACCGTTGCCAGCGTTTTTGCCCCTATTGGAACGCTTCATGGAATTCCTGTTCGCGGATCGTGTCAAGCACCGTCTGCGATTCGCCGGGGATCTCCTCCATGGTTTTAAAACGGCGACCCTTAAGTTTCAGCTTCATGTTCTTCGGAAACACTAAGAAATCGCAGGGGGCAACATCGGCGATTAAGGCGGGTGAGCAAGGATAGGCATGCTGTTGCGGCTGCAAAACTGACGTGTTGCTAACGTTCTGTGAGCTGCTGCATTGTCGAGATGAAACAGGAAATCTCTCCTGCACAACATTTCAGATCGTTTGCGGTGAATGTCCTCCCTAAGACGCCAGAGAACAACGCAGTTAAAAAGGGCGGTGACCAAATGGCCCTCGGGAACGAAATCACGGATCATAACCCCACAAATGCCGAAGAACATGATGAGCATGCTCTTGGGGCGCTACGGATCTGTCGGGCCTTCTTCGGTCGTGGAGATGCCAGGCTCTTCCACTGCGACGAATGTTGTCTGGTCTCCGGGTCGTAACTGAAGACACAAGTCTCGTCCATAGTAATGACCCCCGACAGGAATTTTGGTTCATTCACCACTTGCTGACGAAGATCTTGACAGTGTTAGACACATAGTGCCTTCTGTTCGGGGTTCAGAATCTTTGGCACAAATTTGCAGCAATGCGGTGCATGTTCGAAACCGACGTCAGAATTTCTCGCACTGTTCCGTATGACTCATTGACGATTGTAGCAATGTTTTGAGTGGTTCTCCGACGATTCTCACGCAGCAGTTCCCTAATTTTGTCAACATATTAGGCGTTTTTCTTGTGGACAGTCGCCCTGACCTCTCGTTCTCTTCCAGTGCCGTTCTGCAGCTCTTGAAGCTCTAGTGCCACACAAAACACCACGCACGACTCATTGCTTCAACACGATAAGCCCACAGTAACATTCCATGCGTTTGAGTTCCCGATTTGCGAAGTTTGACGCAGAATTTGATATTAGGTCACTACTCTAGTTGGCTGTCCTCATCGAAATCGCAGCTCTGTTCTGCACGAAGTCACGAAATATCGTGTATCACAGCTCCCATTGTTCACAGAACGACTCCACTAGGCACAATGATAAATGAAGGTCACTGCCCTGGGAAACTGCTCGCGCATTCGTGTACTGCCTTCTTTTGGCGCGCTACGTATCTCGTCTCTGATCGTTTTGGTCACACTACGTATTGATATTTTTTTCACCTGAAATAGAATTTTATACAAAATTTCAAATACAATTTACAGAAACTGGACAAAATCAGTTGAAACTACCCAATTTTGCTGAAGACAAATGCTTCTTTGTCAATTTAGGATCAATTTAGAACATCATTTTGCCATACAGTATCCGTATATGTATACCATACACATGCACTAAATAAAAAATATGTTGCACGTCTTTTAACTCATCGATACACTCAGGGTTGAATCAAGCAAATCACACATTGTCTTTCAGTATCCGAATGAGTGACTTCTACATTACCACTGCGCTGTTAAAAGGCCGCAAAACGAAATATCTGAAAAAAAGAAGAAAACACATTCCATATAAAAATGTACAATTTCAATTTCAATTTAAATATGGCTGCACATATCCGTGAAATGAAAAACACTAAGTTCGCAATACTTCCGAGAATATCATTTTCCTTTTTGCGGTATTTTTTTCTTCCTGGAAACCTTTACTTACAGAATTGAGGTGACAATTTAAAAAGACAGAAGTTTGTGAATAATTTTCGCACAAAGTTTAAACTTTTTAGAGGAACATAGTTTTCCTATTGTTTTACTAATTAAACCACAATGAAGTCCGTGAAGTGAATATCAAGGAAAGTGCACTTCGAAATATTGCTGATTTTTTTTCTCGATTTGGCGTTTAAGATTAGCAAAGGATCTGAAATTTGCGTAATTTTAAAATCAACATGTTTTTTTTAATCATTTGTTAAAAATATATTAACTAATTTCTACATGTATGTTGTTTGAACAATATGCCAAGTGTTTTCCGTACAAAGTATAAATATATTTTTCACCAAACGTTTTCTCTAAAAGGAGTACATTGAAGCCCATAGTTCAAGTATTCTGAATGGTAGTTCAGACGCCGCAGACAAGATTAAGTGTTCCAACAAAAACCACGGATGCTCAATTGGGTTGAGATCTGAGAAATCTGGAAAACAGAGCAATAACTGCAGGTCTGACCTCATGTTTTGCGCATCATTCCGGACCTATCCGGGCATTGGTTCATGGCGCATTATCCTGCTGAAAAAAGATACTGATAGAAGGGATTACTGTTGTCATTAAAAGATGTTCCTGGTCTGCAATGATGCTTAGCTAGGTAGTAGACTTCACAGTTACCTGCAACTCAAGAACACAGTATTCCCCAGAAGAATAATGCCCAAAGAACTACACTTTTCTCACTGCTTGTTTACGTCTAACGGCTCATCCCAGTTCCTACACCAGTGTAAAGAAGGCACACATAACGGCCGTCCACGTGGTGCACGAGGAAATCTGATTCATCGGAACAAGCGACCTTCCTATAATAACTAAATGTCTAGTTTAGATGCCCGTGCGCCAGTTGTAGACGTTTTCGACTGTGAACCGAGATTGACATAAGCATTTCTATTTACCTACCACTACGCATCCCCATTTTTCAGTTGTGCTTGGTAAATTGTGTGTTGGGATACATTTCTTTCGTACCCAGCATTCAAATACCGGTAAGTTGTCTTGAAGTATCGCTTTTGTTGGCTCCTACCATACAGAACAGCCTTCACTCACCACTAGCACCGATAAGCCGATTTGAGCTTGCCTCTTGCTGTCGGTTCGTGGTCATCTGGATCAAATTTTGCGAAGTACTATTTACGAATGATCGTGAGCATACCACAAGCTGTGCGGTTTCGGAAATATTCTGACTCATTCGTCAGGTCACTACAATTCGGCCTTTGTCAAACTCACTTAAGTCCGCCGCCTTTCCAGTCTGATTAAGATGAATAATATTGATTAACTAAGCTTACAGCCAGGAGTTGCCTATACCTTTCCATGACCTTCAGAAGCACCGTCAATTTCCTGCAGTTTCT
Organism: Macrothele yani; assembly: GCA_039090855.1. Lineage (NCBI taxonomy): Eukaryota > Metazoa > Arthropoda > Arachnida > Araneae > Macrothelidae > Macrothele > Macrothele yani. The sequence goes on from JAYWMT010000398.1 coordinate 58,435, forward strand.
GAGATTTCCGTAAAAACGCTGGTCATAACATTTTTGGGTTTCGGTGTATGCATTATATGCGTTCCTTAAATGAATTCAATATCAATGACGGTTTGACTCTCTTTTTTGGTGTGTACCCAATAGTTACATACAACTGTGACATTTGCGCACTGCTGAATTCTATTCTTATTGCAAACCACTTAATGTCATTTAAATTTTGCAAAACGCTTGTTTTGCATCGTTTTGCCCCTAAGTACGACATTTAGCAAGTGAAACACAAAATCACATTCAGCGTTTACATTTGGTGAACCAAATTAAGCTTAAAGTTGCACCGGCAACGACAAATAGAAAAAGGAATATACTGTCGTACTGCACTCGTTTTACACCCAGATATGACGTTTTTCACCACAAATTCAGAATCACTACGACCGTTTTGAATGTTGGATGAATAGCAAACTTTATCTTAAGTTGGCTCTCCAGTACGACATATTGATTCAGATGGTCCAAATGTCCATAAAAAGGTTTTCCGTCTTTTAAATGAAGGGAACCAGTGAGTTTTGTAAAACAAGTTTTTATTAAAAACATCACTAGCTACTTTACCCAAGTTTGTATTAATAATATCGTGAATAATTACAGTAATTGAATGATATTTGGTAAGAACATACCTACATCCATGGACAACAGAACGACATTATCATGACAGATATTGAAAATGTTCTCGTTGTGCATCGAGACAGGCATGAAAACGAGACACTTTCGGAAAGCTCGCGCCAGTTGCTCCGGCGTAATCGCTGCTGCTACTTTATAGATGTTGCTCTTCAATGCCTGTTGGCGCCCTCGTTGTGACCTTGGAATTCGCGCATGTCAGTTTGGTGATTCAGTGGGATTAGTTCATTTGTTTGTTTGTCTCGCGGCTGATCGTATGCGTTAACGATGTCCCCCTGGTTAACCATACCCAAGCGTACGTTTCTTGTCCGTATTTATTGGGAAAGTAAGTCGATAAACAAGGGTCAGTGTGAATTTCGTAGGAAATTTAGATGTCGGACAGCACCAAGTAAATATTGCATTCTTAAACTGTTTGAGATGCTGGAGACCCATGGAACATTACATGATTTGCAAGGAGGGAGCCGTCCCGAAATGTCAGAAACCGTAGTACAAAACGCCCAGCAAAGACCTTTTGCTTCGGCACATAAACCTAGCGTAGACATGCCCAAGAAACCGGTAGGTCAAAAATCACGTTCCATAGAGCAGCGAATAAGACTGCAATGTATCCGTACCGTTTGTCTGCTTTTCACTGAAAGCTCCCGACCTAGAGAAAAGAATTACGTATTGTCAGTGGTCACAGGCATTTGTTGCGGAACGATGGACATTTTGGACTACACCTTTTTCCCGACTAAGCGAGGATTCACTTATGGGAAACATAACTGCATAAAACACGCGTATTCGGGCAGCGGCAAATCCTCAGGCGTTTATCAAGAAACCACTTCACGCACAAACATTTGAAGTGTGATGCGCACTATCACGTCTACGGATCATTGTGCCCATCTTCTTTTAAAATATAGTCACATCCGCCGTCTACATGGACATTTTTCAGGCAATCGTTAAACAATTGCACCCTAAAGAGCTGACCACTGGATACTTTCAACAACATGGGGCAACTTGCCATACATCACATGTGATTAGGAGTAAAATGCGTCATTCTCTGGAGATCGTGTGACTTCTAAAGAAAGTTGACACCAAGATTTTCTGACCTAACACCACTTGGTTTCTTTCCCTGGGGTATCTCAAATCGGTGATTTCAAAAAATAACCCAAAAAAACTTGAAGCATTGAAGAACAACATCTGAGAGGCAGAGACAGCCATCAATGGAAGTTACCTTACGCAAAAATGTTTCTTGTCCTTAAAATTTGTGAAGGCGTTGAGATGTTTGCATCCTGAGGAACGAAAGAAACATCGGAGATCTCATGATGTTATAATCATTGCCCAGCCCCTTGCTTTTCATGTTGCAGAAAATTTTTTAACAGATGAATGGAAAGTTCTTCCATTTCAAAATTATGAGCCAGATGATCTTGCGAATTTTATGCTGTTAGGATCACTTTTTTCAGAAATTCAATTATAGTGGGACATCAAAATTTACTTATGTTTCTAAATAGATAAGGTCATCTCTGTCCAATTCCGATACTGCCGTGCAAATGCAAGCATTTTTTGACGATGCTCCTTTGTTAGCGTAAGTACAGTGACCATCCGTCTGCATCGGAGACTCATACGCAGCAGGCTTTGATGAACTGTCGTTTTGAACACACTTCCGGCAGCCCCCTGGTTCATGCGGCCAGTAGTTGCTCCACTGTGACGTGTCGATCGGCCCTCGCGCACCTTCGCTGCCGACATTCACCTCTCACATCAATGGCATGTGGTTCTCGGCAGTTTTCACGTCACTTATTCTCAATGGTGCCATTTCTCCAATCACGATACATTTTAAACAATACGCAAGCAGTTCACAAACTGCGCTATTTCAGAAATACTGCCACCCTTGGCCGGAAAGCCGATAACCATCCATTTTTTTGCAAATCTGATAAATCGCTCCTTTTATCCATGAAAACAATGAGTGATATGTTTTCAGAATGCCTACAGCGCACTATATATACTCTCCAAACCACCTCACGACACATATCTTCTTTCATTGGCTACGCGCAGTTGGCGTCAAAAGTAGGATTGGTCACAATAATGTGCCTCGATTCGACTGGGTATGATGCGTAATGAAAAGTGTCAACTGCAATAATAAATAAATGAAATGAAATGAAATAAGCATACAATATCTTTCCTCATCAATTGCCCTCACCCCTTTCCTTTTGCACTTTACTATTACGTTCCTTATCGTAGCAGCCCTGATCCAAGATATTGGCCACCCTACACCGGAATATTCCACATGATCACCTGAACGAAATCCACCATTAAGCGTATTTAGCTTGCGTTCTTGCTGATACCGGAACAGCTGCAGAATTCCCACGCAGGTTTTTAATGTACCCGTATTAAGTGTATATAACCTAAAATTATTAATTCGTGATATGATGATCGATGATTGTGTTTCTACACAGGATAATTAAGTCAGAAGCACCATCAACAGCTAGGAATGAAATTATTTTTTTAGATACTGAATTTCAGAATCTTCCTTCCACACAATTTAGTCAAAATTTACATTGAGTACCTAACAAGAGAATGGGGATAGATTAAATATTAGGAATATCGTATTCCTCTCGCTCCCTTGCAAGTACGCATAGCTTAAGAATTATTTAGAACACGCAACGTTTTCGCAGTATTCGAAGATTTAATAAATTCAATACATTGTGAATGAATGAATAAATCCATCGCTCTTTCCACGTTAAGCAAACACACATCAACCGAAAAATTGTTTTTCAGCCGCCGTCGGGAAATCAACTTGTGCATGGAAGCTTTATTATGATCGCAAAGATATGAGATGCATGGGTCGAGAATATTGCTCGTCTACTATAGCCAGCCATAAAATGTGTGCATCAACATACGAATATATGCAGCTCAAAATGTCAGAAAAAGAATCATTTGCAATTCTATCAGCACAAGTAATATAAGTATACTAGTTGGTCACATATATTAGCAAAGTAGAAGAAACCACTACGGTTTTCAATATAACAACTACGAAATTCATTCTGAGCACGCACAAGTTAAAATCTGGCACCAAGGTAGAAATAAAAGCTATATCGAGAGTTGTACACACATCGTGTTGTGTTCATCATTTCAAAGCACTGGTCAGTAAGAGGTAATCCTGACAGCTGAAAGCCAAGTTTACCTACGACGCACCGTTTCCATTGTATAAAAACACATTTTTGTAATGGCTGTTATCACATTTGGCATCAGGTTCCCGTAATTTATATAAATCACAATAAAACGTTCTTACGCTTAGGTAAAATGTGATGGAATAATGTTCGGCGATAGTTTAGTAAAATGTATTGTTATGGAACAATGAAATTAACTCATGGTGCGTCATTTGATGAGATAGCTTTCAAAAATAAGATTTAAAAAAGTTTTGATTATTTGCGTTATGGATTTTTGTTTCATCAGAATATTTTACTTGGGATTTATTATACTTTAGTCGGGAAAAATCCACATCATGAAGAAACTTTGAAGTTCAGTTTGAATTATGTAACGACTTCAGTTATATTACTGAAGAAATACAATTTTCATACACTGAAACGACCTATCCTCTATGAAAAGTATTTATAATGTGGAATGAGACGGAACTTCAACTGGGGAAACGCCTCCAAAAAAGGTTTAGTTGTGTCAAATGTGCAGTTTTTAAAGATGAAGGAACCCCCAGGAACACTACAAAGTGTGCCCCAGTGAGTATCTCTGGAATCCCTGTAACACTGTCCCCTGTAGGCAAGAGAGTCACATAGATTAATACACAGAAATTACGGTAGAGCTCTCTGAACCATTCAACAAAATTGGAAGTCTTGGGAGTCAAATGAGCAAGGGCGCAGAAACTGAGCAACTTTTACTCCAAAACGTAATCATTTTACCTTTAACAAGCCTTCACATAAATTTGGAAAAAGTGTTCAATATAAAACAAAAGATTTTGAATTAATTTTTATATAGTCTTGTTTTTTCGGTAATTTACTGAGAACGGTAAATGTTTCTAGTATAAAAGCAGGGTGCGTGAAAATAGAGTAGAACGTTCCACAAAAACTGAAACGCAAATACTATATAAATACTTGTTTTACATGAACACAATTAGATTCATTTTAGAAAAACATTTCGAAACGTTCACCTGTCTGTAAGACATCTGTCGGTAAGTGTTTGGTTAAGATCTCACTGTCCCTTCCGTTGTGCTGCTACGGAACATATTTTTTTCATATGTGGGAAAGTAACGGCTGGATTGGCTGAGAGTTTTGCATACCGCGGTGCAACGTTTTGGGATGCAAGGCATGGAAGAAGATGATGTACATCTGGGAAACCTAACGCGATATAGGAAAAACAAAAACGTTCATGTACATTTTGTTTTTAAGCATATTGTGTGCAACATAAGCTTACTTTTTTTGCAATAATCTGGTCTGCACTTAGCGAGCCCTTTGGAATATCCCTCCTTTACTATAGAGACTCTCAGTGATCTCGACAGGACAAGAGCATATGTGTTCCTGGTTACCTGAGTGCCATTGACTTCAAATATCTCACAGCATCGTTTAGTAATTAATCTCTTCTACAGGGTTTGATGTACCTCGGATAAATTATTTTTGGCCTTAAAACAGACAATTAGATTTTCGTAAAATGATATGGACATGTGTTGTATGTGCATTTATTTTTATTTACATTAGTCGGGTATATATGTTCTCTCATCTTTCTCTAAGGATGGGGTCTTGTGAGCATATCATAATCCAGTTCTGTTTCATGTCCTAACTGGATTCCTTTTCACGCATCTCATTTCTTTTACCTAGGTTATCCGCTATGAATGTTGTGGATTGCTGTTCCATATATTGTGAGCTTACAAGCTCATTATCACAATCTTATATTACTACAAAAATATAGTCCTGTTGCACTGTCTGTTTTAGTCATTTTTTATGTTTTTTGTAGGTTTACCGAACACCGTGAGCAATTCAATGGGCTATAAGCAGTCGTCCGTCCCTAATTTAGGGTCACTGGTTCCAGGGAAGGGAGAGCGCCAGTGCCGTAAGCCAAACACAACATCCATGCATCACCGGAATTCGAACCCGGACCCCTGTCGGATGAATGATCAGAGGCCATCGCTTAGACCACTGCGCCACCGGGGCGGCACTGTCTGTTTTGGGAATTTACACCTTTTTCTGATGAAATCAGAATACATCTATGGCTCTACACACTGCGAGTGGTTCTAGCCAATATAAAACATTGCACCCTGAACTGCTTTTAGAAGGGTGTCACATTTTCCTGTTCAATGATATAAATGCCTAAAATCCTTGCAAATAAGTATATGTATTTTTTTCACTTACTTTGTTGAATGCATAACGACGTAGGCTTTTCATATACCTTTACATTCCTATTTTCATTACGTGTTTTCTTGTTTAATATACTGTTGTTCATTACCCTGGATTTCAGTTTAATTTTCCCCATTATATAGAGCATTTATATGCCTTCGTTTAAAAATTTTTTGTGATATTCTGAAAACCATACAATTTAGAGATAATTCTGAATAATTAACCTTAATAAAAATACGAAATTGAGAAGCAGATGAGTTTTATCTTTTCGCGAATTTCAATCAGCGGACAAGGTCAACTGGACCTTTTGAGACCCAGGTTCCTGGAGAGTACGGTAGCGTACGATCCTCGTTAGAATCCGGGAAAAGAACTGGGTGTGCGTTTCTGTTGTACACTCTGCGTCTGCCCTTTCACGAATCAGTAGCAATAAACGAAGATAAGCATATAGTTTACAGCCTTCGGGGATTGAATATGGTGTTAGGAAAACTTTTGCAAAGAAGTGGAGCGGTGTTTCTTTTGAAGAATTGCCCGAATTTCTTAAATGGACGCCACCAAAAAAGGTTTAGTTGTGTCAAGAATTAAACAAATTCATATGAATTGTGCCCAGAGTTAAACAAATTGTTTGAAATATTAACATTTGAAAAAGGTTTAGCTGCATACAGTTAGAAATGCTGCAGGTGCAATATTAAGGAAAGATGAACATAAAAATAATTCCTTTCAGCTATTTCTCCCGAGCGAACGATTCATTTTTGCATTACTGGGAATTATTCCCTTTTCTTCAATGACGTAATTCACGGAGGGTATTGGCAAAGAATAAACGGTCTAGAATTTCGATTATCACCACTGCAAATAGTTATTAGAAGAGGCAAAGGAACTGTCAATAAACAATTATATTACTACTTACTCGATACTTTATTAATATAAAACAAATCTTAGTTTTCTTTACAAAATTGCTACCTACCAGCGTTTCAATTAAAACAAAAATTCGCGCGGAATGAGGAAGCTGCTTGATATGCTCTTAATCGGAAGGTTAGCCACACAACTCAAAAGGAATTCTGTGGTCACAAAATAGTGGACCACCAAGTTAAAGTTTGATTTGGGAGATGCTGGAAATTTAGGCAAAGCATTATTATTTGTCAATTCGTCAACTTCTGCTCTTTTGTTCAGTGTAGTGACAAACGTAAGAATAATGTCTCTGCTTGTCGATTTGTTTTCTTTTATGATCACGATTCCTGTTAGCCGCAGATATTTAAAATTTAAGAGCTTAAATATCGTCGACTGGTGTGTTCAGTAAGACTTGAAGCGTATGTGATAATCCTTCACGGATTTCAGAAAACCATGGTGAAACAAAGTTAGTTGATGGTATTTTCTGAGAATAAAATATATAATGAAGAAATTGGTAAAATATTTGAATGCAATTGTTGCACACAAATCCCAAAGTTTCGGAGGTGATTTGCGTTATATCATGTTAAAATGTAACGAATTGGAATGTCATGAGTAAAACACCGTTGGCAATAACCGCGACCAAACACATCTGGTGAGGGGATGCAAAACTTTGTTGTGAGATAGAAGTCCCAGAGCTTGAGCACGCTATCACTTCTATCTCTTCCAATTTCCCAAGTGGCCGTTTATATGAAGATAGAGATATAAAGTATTGCATACCAGAATGAAATTAACACATTATTTCTTCGGCGACTCACCCAGTAGGAGGCGTCATCAACCGGTTGCTCCTACGATTGATGCATCTGCAGTACATTCACACATAATCGGCATGCACCAAACTCAACACAAGTACACTCCTAATAGATAAACACTCCTATCACACCTCCTATCACACCACAACAAATAAATAGATCAGATGCGTACACCAAAACTCACGGCAACCGATTCTTAGCCCTGAAATCATTTCTGATATATATTATTATATTTGGCGGGAAGGGGACCGAGTGTTCATTGTACTTGTTGTAATTTAGTATTCTCCTCCGTTAAGTAACTTGGCAGTCCAAGTGCCTGCTTAGACGTCCAGTGGAAATAGATGCCCGCAATCTTTTAGACCGCTTCTTCAGAGCTCGGTAATACTTTAGCTATAGATTATAACGGGAAACAGAGAGACTTATTTATTCCATGGGAGAGCTCGTGCTTCACAAAATGTCCATAGTTAGAATCCTGCAAAATCGATGTTGATATTAATACTGAGGGACAGAGGAAAGAAACTAGGAAATTTCAAAGAGTAAAGTATAAAGACAGTTAAACATCATTAAACATTAAATGCGCCATTGACACTTACATGAAAGTGAAACTACTTTGCCGTACACCTTTTCAGCTGCACTTGGCTATGTTACTTCTAGGACAAAGTAAAAGTATTCATGTGTTCAATAATTCCGTTCAAATTTGCTGGACGCTGATATACTGAGACCATCATGCACATTTTTGTATATTTTAGCAAAGCCTGTATTGAATACGGACATAAATCAGACTATTCTTTAATGTAACGTAAACGCAAAAATTTAAAACTTCCGTCGTCCTCGAACGGAAACCGTACCCCGCCTTCCGGTTTGTTGCTCGAGTATACTAAATTTTCAAATTTCTGCGATTACGTTACATGGAAGAACAGTTTGATTTACGTCCGTATTAATCATTCCACGTGCTTTCAACTTAATATATTTACCTGTACTGAATTCTTGATAATTTACAACATTCATCTGGAATTTCCCTTAATCGTCTTCTACAGTGCGATATATGTGTTATATGTAGAGGTTTGCTTGGCAAAAAATGGGAACGTTCCTTGCTACTTCAAACAGTAGTTGTGTATCCCCATTGTGTGATTAAATCAGTAGTTGATTTTGTTCTTCCTTGTGTATGATCCGCATCAGCGTAAGATGATAATTCAATTTTAGTTTCGCAAATAATATGCAGTTTGAAGACTGAATTTGTTTGAATGGAATGAATTATCCTTTGTAAACTTTCCAGTTCTTGACTTAAAGCTTTTGAACTTTTCTTCCTAGCAATGCTACTGTTGTTGGCATATCCGAACGGCTGACATGTGCAACACATGTAAATTCCCGCACTGCTCCGTGATACACTTCCATGTTTTCTAGAATCAATTCATTCTATTTCTATAATTTCAGCTACTCAGTAGACGTGGGGGTATAACATACCATGGTTTTGTTTTCACTGTATTTCTTTATGATATTTAGAATTTTATGATTATTATGTAGTAGAAAACCTCCATCCTAACATTGACATGAGATTCCCTTGGTCAATATGTGCCTGGGTCCAACAGGTCAAACAAAACAAAGTGACATCTGGTATTTATCACAGACGAATCCCGTTTCGCTCTTTTTCCTGGTACTCGACTGGAGCACGTGTCTAGGAGATCCGGCACAGGAATGCACCTAAACTACAGTATCTGCAGTCTGTCCAAGCCTTATAAAAGGGAGACATTTCTGGTGCTGGCGGTACTGATTCGTATGCTTACCAAAGCAACATGAATGCGTCAACGCACCGAAATGAAATCATTGTTCCTATTGTAATACTCTTTTACGCTGCTATTTGACATATATTCTGTTTTCTAGATAACAATGCTCATTTTGCCTGGAGCGAGCATCAGGAGCTGAAAAGTCATGGGATTGAACCATTTCAGTTGAACTCGAGGTCTTCTGACCATAATTCTACAGAGAACCTGCGATACGCTGTGCAACGACTTTATCCAGATGTCATTTCCCAGCGAAAGAAATGTTCTCAATAGGATAATCAGTTTTCATACCCCAGAACTCTGACAGACCTCCGTACTGTGTTGCCTGTACTATGGTATGAGCTTCCCCTAGACACGCATTAATAATGTGAATCCAAGTATGCCTCCAAAGTGTCCAAAGGAAATTGGGTACTAAAATCCATCTGTATGAACATTTTCCAAATTTACCATGAGTCCATATTGCAGTGAACTGCACAACCTCACTGATACAATTTCCATACGTGTTACTTGGGGCAGACACATACATCATTCATTCATGCAGTATACCTAACGTTTTTGTGACCAGTGTAAAACTACCACTTCTGTATTTGGTGACTCTATTTTAGACTCTTTTCTTATTATCAGTCGTTCTGCGTTTCGCTGTAGGCAGAAACTTCCTTTAGGAGGAATAATGCAACGCTTTACACACTTGAAGAGTAGAGGAAAATAAATTTGTCCAACTCACTGATAAATTTATATGTAAACACTAAACAATGAATGCATTAGATTATAAGGTCTTGATTATTAGTGGAAGCTATAGGGAGCAAAGGAAGTACGTCCAAAACCTACAAATTTTAAAAACATCGCTATGAAGCATATCAAGAAAGTTCGTAGCACCGCTAAAACCTCAAGACCACTCTTATTTCAAATAATGCTTATTCTAAAACGGTCATACTCAAACTTTTATCATATTTCAAACCAACCTTACATGCTGTTGATATGTATTTGTAACATATTTTTAAGTATATGAAAACCATGTCAAAAGTAAACGTTTGAGACACTTTAAACGAAAAGTAGCATTATACATGCATTATTTTAGTAAATTGCAAGAATACTAATCTACCATCAGCATCTTTAGGGGGAAAAGGACGCATTTCAAGTGATAAAAATATTTCGGAAATTGTTTTTTCTTTTTTTCCATTTCTGCATAGGATTAATATTTTTGTCCAAGCTTGTGTGCATCTGCCTTCGAAACAAGATATAAATTTAAAGCCGACATTAGATGAACTAACAAGCACTACGAAAATTTATGGGAAACGGTGAAGGGAATTCGTCTCCAATGAAGTTTATTTCTAGAGAGAGAGATATTTCCTATCTGAGGTTGAGAGACCCGAACCCTCAGCGCTCTGCGCCTTTTGTCAGGTGAAAAATAGAAATATTAGATGTTTGGGAACAGATTTCCCTGATAGAATAGTACGAAAGAAAAGTATGGAAATATTAGAGGAGAGGGAGTAGACGGTTACCCGTTAAGAAGTGAAGTTGTAAGCTGCCCTACATACTTACCTGTAACAACAAGCCATTTCAAGTGCTATTTCTCTCCGCAGAAAAATGCCTGGTACATCTGTGCCACAGAAGAGCACAGGGGGAAAGGAAGGAAAGGACACGGGAGAGGGGAACCTGGAAAAAAATTATCACACACAGAACATCTTTCCCAGAGAAGAATCGTCTTTGAACTCCGGGTAAGACAAAACTGGCCATTTGCTCAGTGTTGCTTGCCAGCCAATGAGAGAAAAGATTTTTCCCCATTGGTTTACAGAATTTTTTCACTGGTTTACTTTTGTTGATTCTTGACAGGCATGTCAGATTAACCATAGCTGAGGTGGTGTGATCACAAAGTTACACCGATCAAGGTTTCAGATGCAACATTTTGCTCGGCTCTTAAAAGGGCCTTTTTTTTTTTTTTGTTTTGTTTTGTTTTTTTAATTAAGGAAAAACAACAACAAATTTTAACATAAAAGGCAAGACCAACAATACCTTGTTTTTTTTTTAAGGGCAGAGATATTTAGTACAAAAAAGATAAATCTTTTATGCAACATTTTGCTCGGCCCTTAAAAAAGCCCTTTTTTTTTTTTTTTTTTTCTCATTTTAATTTAACTAGGTTTCTTCACATGGGTGAAGTATGTTTTCAAAACAGAGTACGGCTCTTAGAGGATCCCACCCCCTTTTTTTTTTTTTTATTTAACGAGATTAATTCACATGTGTGAAGTAAATTTGCAATCAGAGTAAGGCCCTTAAAAGAGCCTTTTTTTTTTTTATCAGAAATTCTTCATAGGTGAGAAATAACCTCTAAACCTAGTCCCAGTTATTGTTATTTTTTTTGCTAGGGTAGCTATGAATTGGGTTAAAAAATTCTGTGAATTGGTTTACAGAATTTTTTCACAGGTTTACTTTTGTTGCTTCTTGACAGGCATGTCAGAGTAACCATAGCTTGGGGTGGTGTGATCACAAACAGAGTAACCATAGCTTGGGGTGGTGTGATCACAAACAGAGTAACCATAGCTTGGGGTGGTGTGATCACAAAATTACACCGATCGAGGTTTAAGATACTCGTTTAGAGTATGCAACATTTTGTCGGCCCTTAAAAGAGCCTTTTTTTTTTTTTTTTTTTTTTTTTATCAGAAATTCTTCATAGGTGAGAAATAACCTCTAAACCTAGTCCCAATTATTGTTATTTTTTTTGCTAGGGTAGCTGTGAATTGGGTTCATTTCTGGAACTTTATTTAAGATAGTTTTTGGCCTTTTATAACTGTCAGTTTCATTGACAGTATAGTTAATGGCCGCTCTGACCAGAGGATTAGGATGAATCTTAGCTTTTTCATAGTATCTGTAAGCTAAGTCATACATCGTGTAATGGATGGAATTAATATTTAGCATGCTTCGGATAGCATGGTTTGAAGTTCTTCCATCAAGTCCAACCATATATCGTAGGGTTTTATTTTGAAATGAGGTAATCTTATTTTTCTGCTGTTTGTTGCAGTTACCCCAGATAGGACAGGCATAAGTAATAACAGGGCTGATACAGGCTTTCCATATCAAAGTTTTGTTTTTCCTGCTAAGCCTTTTATTTTTTATTATTGGCTGGAGACTTCCTCTGATCTTAAGGGATTTGGACACAGTTTCTTTAATATGCTTGTTCCAGTTTAGGTTGTGGTCCATAAAAAGTCCTAAATATTTAACATCATTTACCCAAGGTATTTTTTTTTTATACATTTCTATTTCAAAGTCTGGATTGTGATTGCATTTAATCCTAGAAAATAGAATTGCTTGAGTTTTTTCGGTATTGATTTTAATTTTCCAATCTAAGAAATATTTCTCAAGTTTTTCAACATAATGTTGCAACATGAAAGTTGCTTGATTTTTATTTTTGGAAGTATAAGCGAGTGCAGTGTCATCAGCATAGAGAGCTGTAGTCAGATTCCTGTTATTATAGTTGGGAAAGTCTGACGTAAAGATAGAATACAGCGTTGGTGCGAGTACACTGCCTTGAGGTACACCAGCTTCGATTTTTTTTTTAACGATTTTTTCCCATTGATTTTTACACAGAATGTTCTGTTAGTGAGGTATGATTTGATTATGTGTATAATCCAGGGTGGGAAATCATGTGCTATTAGCTTGTAGATAATTGCCTCATGTGGGCATTTATCGAATGCTTTTGCCACATCCAGAAATATGGCTGCTGTGTGTTCCTTTTTTATAATTCCTTCAGCACATTTTTCAGTTATTCTAGAGAGTTGGTGCACCGTGGAGTGTTTATCTCTAAAACCTCCTTGAGTAAATGGAATTACTGGGAATTCCTCACAGAATTGTTGCATTCTAATAAGAATTATTTTTTCAAAGATTTTTCCCATGGTTGGGAGCAACGAAATCGGTCTGTGATTTTCAGGAATTGCCGGGTTTTTGCCTGGCTTGGGTAAAAGTATTACCTCTGCTGTCTTCCAAATATCAGGGAAGTAGTTTATTTTAATGGCACAATTGTATATTTTAGTAAGGGTTTGCACATATTCTTCCGGTAATGTTTTCATAATTTTATTATTTATGCCATCATTGCCTGGTGCCTTTTTATTTTTAAGATTATTAATATGAAACCTAACTTCCCTTTCACTGATGGGTAGTGGTTTTTCAAAGTCAGGAGGAACAAACATTTTTTTTTTGGCCCTTAAAAGGCCTTTTTTTATTTCTTATCTTTTCAGTTTCTGGCGTTCCGGACCCGCGAGAGGTCGTAGCACCTTTAACTTGTCTATCGGACGTAAAAGAGGCCGTAGCATTTTGTACTTTTGGCTGTTGTTTTCTTTGCCTTGTGCTTCTATTTTTTTTAAAAGAGACTTTCTGTTTGCTTTTAATTGGGGATGTTAATACAGGTTTTTTTTTACTAGTAAATTCTTCATAGAGTTGTGCACTTTGGGCGATGACTCTAGAATTTTCTACATCCTCCGCGTGTCTAAAATAAGTATTCAGGGCCTTTTTCATTTTAATGGCTACATCAGTGTCAGGGATGTCATTTATTTTAAACTGTTTTTCTAGTGAGTTTGCAAAAATTTCTGCTTTTTCTTCGTCAGTTCTAACTACCGTCCCATCTTCTTTTGAAGGGGTGGGAGTAATTTGACATTTTTATTTTGCAAGCTCGACGTGAGATTCCATAGAGTCATTTTGTTTTTTTTATCCGAATTTTCAGAGTAGTCAATATGAGCCTCCTCTAATACTTGACCCCATGACCCATTCTCGAATTTTCTGATTTCTCTTTTAATTTGTCTATTTATGCAGCAATAAAGGTCATAGAACGTTTTATTTCTTGTTCTTTGCCACTTGCTTCGGTACCTATTTTTTTCTTTTATAAGTTCCAAAATTTCTTTGGGTAAATAGTACGGATTTTTTTTCTCTTTAGCAGGAGTTTGACATTCTTCCATAATTTTTTTAATGGAGAGGTTAAAGAGTTTAATAGCTGTGTCAGTTTCTTCTTTGCTATTACAGTCTCCAATTACTGGGGGTGGCACTAGTTTAATTTTCCCTTCAAATTGCTTGAAGTTAGTGACCATTTTGGGTGCTACCTTCACAGTTTTGTCAGTATAAAGCTGGAGGTGAACTGGATTGTGGTCAGAGGAGAGTGCCGCCTCAGTATGAATTTCAAAGTAATATTTATTATTTTTCAGGAGTGCAAAATCTAGTATATTGCTAGTTCCTCTGAGCGCCGTTCGTGTGGGTTCAGAAGGCGCCCCCAAGTCAATGTTTTGGTTTAAAAGATATCTGAAAATATTGTTCCCACTTTTATTAGCTCTTGGGCAGTGCCAATAGCGGTGTTTACTATTAAAATCTCCCGCAATGACCGTAGGAATATTTTCTTCGAAAAGCTTATCTAGAGCTTCCCTGGTAATAGTGTGTTTGGGATGATTGTATAGTGCCGTAAATTTAATCGGGTTATTTTTTGTTTGAATAATAACCGAGTGCGCTTCCATGCCATCCTCTGTGTTGCATATCGCTTCACTTTGCTCTAGTTTATCTTTCACTGCGATCAAAATTCCCCCACTTTGGGAGGTTTTGTCTTTTCTGTAAACCTTGTAGTTGGGAATTTTGAATTTAATTCTGTCCGTTAGCCAGGATTCATTAATTAGCGCAATATCAATTTTTTTGTATTTTAGGTAGGCTAAGAATTCTCTATGCTGCCTTTTGATGCCTTGCGCATTCCAAATTAATATGTTAAGTCCATTTGTTTCAGAGGAAAGAAATTCGTCCTCGGTTTTTTTTTCATCATTTTTTACTGTATCAATTTTATTTATATTGCTGTTAATTTCGATAACTTGGTCAGAATTGCAATTGATTGCTTCCTTGCTTTTGACCAGTTTGGCAGCTAATTCTGCTATTTGATTGATGGTCCATTCAACATTTTTTTGTTTTTTATCGGTTTCTCCATTTATTTTTTTTTCCGTAAGTTTCTCACTCGTGGACATTCCTTTAACTTTTTTAATTAATAGGTCAAATTTGCTTTCTTCCTCAGAGAATGAGGGAAAGGTTTCACTAAGAGGGCGTTTTTCTTCCTCAGAGAAGGAGGAAAATGAACGGCCCTTAAAAATGCCGTTGTTTTTTTCCCCCTTCCTCAGAGAAGGAGGAAAATGAACGGCCCTTAAAAATGCCGTTGTTTTTTTTCCCCCTTCCTCAGAGAAAGAGCAAAATGAACGGTCCCTAAATATGCCGTTGTTTTTTTCTTCATCGTTGTTATTAGCATACTGCAACTGAGCCTCTTCATTACAGTTATTTTTTTCTGCCTCTTTAATTTCTTTGCTAAGCCTGCCAGCGAAATATTTTGGTTTTTCCACGGTTGGAGTAACCAGTTTTTTTTGCTTATGCGTAGCATTTTCATCTATATTTTTATCAACATCAACAATTAATTTCTCTATCACTTTTGTGTTTTGGAATTTTTTTTTGCGATATTTTTTTATTTCTTCTTGGGGCACAGAATTCTGTATCAGGCCCTTAAAAGGGCCTTTTTTTTCTCGCCTAGATATTTGTCAACATCGGCAATCAATTTCTCTGTCACATTTGTGTTGTGGAAATTTTTGCGATGTTTTACAATCCTTTCTTTTAGCACAGAGTTCTGTACATTGCTTTTAGGGACAACTCTTTTTTTCTCTGTGTAATAAATTAATATTACGCAGGTATTTATTTGTGTCATTTTTCATTAATTCTGTGTCATTTACAGCATTCTTTATTTTTGAGCTTAACTTATGCTCATAAGATGACTGAGGTTGTTCTTTTATTTCAACCCTTTTTGTGTTTTGTATTTGCACAGTAACTTTATTGAAAAAGTACTCGGCCCCAAAAAGGGCCTTTTTTTTTTTCGTTGCAAAAGCCTGACGCCGAAGCTGTCTCAGGTCTGTTTTCTATAAAACCTTCCTCTTGGGTAAGGTTGTCCGGAATTTTCTCGGACTTTTCATAAATCATATCTGGTATTTTCTCAGATATTCCATCGCCCGGGCATCCCACCGGTGTTTTATTGAAATCTGAAAATTTTACAAATATCCCATCGCCCGGGCATCTCTCCGGTGTTTTAATGATATCTGAGATTTTATCAGATATCCCATCGCCTGAGCATCTCTTCGGTGTTTTAATGATATTTGTAATTTTTTCAGAAATCCCATCGCCCGGGCATCTCACCGGTGTTTTTTTCATATCTGATATTTTCTCAGATATTATGTCTGGAATTGGCACAGACATACAAGAGTCATCGACAACTTTTTTGTCAGATGACGTGCCTAGAATTTTCTGAGGCACAGAATAAGAAAGTTTTTACCTACCAATCTTCTTCTTGTTCTTTTTTGGATACTATGACAAAGTTCCGGCGGAAGGTTCTTAATTCTTCTAGATCTTCTTGGATCTGGCTTTTCAGTTGACTCCGGATTTCCCGTGAAAGTAGATGTGGAACGGGAAACGGCATCGCTTTTCTTGGCGTCAGGCTTTTGCTCTACAACATCAGAACTTGAAATTCTCTTAATTTTTTTGGATGGGCTTGAAGCTGAAACGAAGAGAAGTGGATTCGAGAAAATTTTAATTGAGCTTTGAAAAAAGCTTAACAACTAAAAGATCCCCTAACCGGACTGATTCGGATAGACTGGTGACCCAGAAACTATCTAATCGCAGAACAAGACGAACGGCCGACGACGACGAAAAGCTTGCACTAAAGTTCACTCACAGGAGCTCACACGATGTGCGACCTTCCTGCACGGAATCCAAAGGGCAACTGAAGTTTATTTCTAGTAACTTCTCAATTCCTTTTAAAATATTTCGGCCGATTTTCCGGTAATAAATATAAATTTTCATATATTTCCATATATAAAAACATATTTTTTAATAAGATACTGAAGAACATTTTCGGCTGAAATGAATCACCTGTTTTTCCTAATTAAACTAAACATAAATATTTAAAATTTTCAGAACATGGTTTATAATTTAAAATATAATTGAAAAATTAGTAATGACTTCTTAATTAAATAAAATAAACATTTATAAGCTTATTCTGTGCAAAAGTGTGTACCTCCTTTATTCGCAGACTCGTTATACTTCCAGTATTTTTTTCAATCGGAACATCAGGCCTATCAAACAACTTTCCACTCGACAACTTTCAAACTGCAATGCAGGAAAGCATGAAAGAGTGAGCATTTGTTTATAAACGAACAAATTAATATGTTCTTTTTTTATCTCAAAGACTACAATCTTGTACCACTTATATATAAATATTAAGGTAATACAACGTAGTTCGTCACAATTATTTATTTTTTCAAGCCGACCATGGTTTCGCTGGGTATTAACCTAGCTTCATCAGGACGAATGGCACGTAAATATTCAAATTGTATATGACATCATAAATGGTGTTTACAGTCACGTGTTTTGGCTAGATGCTTCCACGCGCTTGATAGAAATGGCGTGGATGCCATGCCATTAACAAATTCGAAAACTTCTGACATATATGAAAAGCTTCCAAATTATCAAGTTTGGTGGATGAATCTGGCTCGTCAATTAGTTTTGCTTCTCCAAAGAGACATTTGTGGTCCTTTTCCTAACAGTATTTAGCCATCGATGATTTCTTTAGGTCACAATTCCGAATGTAGGTCTTGTGCTCCTTCAATCGGAAACGCAAGGCTCTACAAGTCTCTTCTATATACGAAGCACCACATTCCCATGGAATTTGATAAATTACCCACGAGTTTTTGTCTTCAATATAGTCCTTTTATACTAAAAATCTAATTTTGTTTATGGGTTTAAAAATCACATTAAAATTAAAGGTTTTGAGGATTTTTGTAATTTTGAAGGCAATGTCACGGGAAAATGGAATAATGGCAAAATTCTTTCGCAATGGGCGCATCACAGGAGTTATTTTGGAGATAGGCTTCGGTTTCCGGACTTTTGTTAGAGCCTTGTCTATAATGAAAGGGTTGTATCCTCGCTCTACTGCAACACGTTTAAGGAAATAAAGTTTGTTTTCCAAACTGTTTTGGTCTGAACATATATGTATTGCGCGATATACGCAAGCGTAAAAGGCGCTGAGTTTTTGTTGATAAGGTAGATTGGACTTGGCATGTGGAGGTGAAAAAATAGCGAAAGGCTTCCGAAAATTTGTGGTTGTGAGAAATCCATTTAAGCGAGTTACCTGGACGTCAAGGAATGGTAGACATCCGTTATTTTCAGTTTCGTAGCTGAATTGAATATGAGAATCAATGGAATTTATAAGTTTGACTAATTCCGGAATTTCATTATGTTTTCCCTTCCATAGAGCAAAAGTATCGTTTACATATCGTAGCCATAAGTCAAATTTCACAAGATTGAAAAGTTTTTCTTCAAATCGACGCATGTAGATTTCACATAATCAAGTCGTCGGTGGGCTGTCCATGGCTAGACCTTCCGTCTGTTCATAAAACGTTCCACGGAAAGTAAATCTTTTCTATTTTATGCAAATGTCCACAAGTCTTGTTATTTCTTGAACATCAGCTTGACTGCAATGATGCTCTACAAGATTTTATTTTAGGGACTCCAGAGCTCATTTTACTGGAATATTGGTGAACATAGGTACCACAACAAAGGATAGCATTAGTTGATCTTCGTAGGGGTGTAATTTGAGTCAATTGGTAAACTCAATGGAATTTTTCACAGATGTTTCATTTGGACTGGCCAATGTAGATAATTTTGAAGATAATAACTTCGATAGCTTCCCAGCAAAAACACAAGTGCTGGGAAACTGCTGGCCACCAGCTGGCAGTGATGGGTCACTACTGGCTGAAATCTGCCGCTCACGGCCCGGTAGTGGTCCGTTGGTGGCAGCGCTATCAGTTGGCAAGCCATTGATGGCCCTGCAGCATCGCCGTGTATTGTGGGCCTCTAAGCAAGTGCCACTAGTGGCCCGTTGCTGGCAACCAATGCAACCCCCAACAGCAGGTGGAAGCATCGGGACTGCGCATGCGCAGAAGCAACACTTGCTGTGTCTCTCATGGTACCAGTTAGTTGAAGAGGACGTTATCGCCATCGTGTTATTTTAGTGGATGTTAAGAACAAAATCCATATTTGGAGAGGCGAATTAATTTCCTAATGAAATTTTACGTAGACGAAAATATCAGATTAAGCCATGAAATGCTCGATTACAGCCATGAAATACACCCACTCCATTCCCATGAATAAAAATTCATGGGATGGAGTGGATGAATAACAAGAAAAAATTTGAAACCGCTTGAAACACATATCCTGGAAAACAATTAAAATAGCGTTTGTTAGAAAAAAAAAAAAGAATTATACGCGTACAAAATTTATTAATTATTTGAAAGATAAAAAAAAGCAACGCTATGTGGTGTACTCATCCATGGGTTGAATACACAAGACTGGGAGGAATTCGCTTCTAAAAATAACGAGAATTAAAATAAAATATCTTTTACTCTTTAAAACAAATGTAGCTTCGGACAACGGAAAGGAAAGACACAACGTTAAAAATGTAACAGAATGTGACATGAACCCGGGTAAATATATATTTATTCAACAATCTCTTTTCAAGACGGCAAGGACAGTACAAAACTTTGGAAAGTGACTCTAAGTATGTACACGCCTTGAAAATAAGTGAAGTTCCCTTAACCTAAAAAAAAAAAAAAAAAAAAAAAAAAAAAACTATCGTTACGTTGAAAAAATTAATTAATCAATTATATGAAACTGGCTTTTATGAGAAATACCTCGCAATATTATAAAATGAAAGAGGGAAGAATTCGATTACAAATTGCATACCAAACAGATAGCTTCCAGCACATATCCGAGCGTCGTGAATTAGTCCGGTCGGTAGCGAGCGCGGCTTCCACGTAAACGGCCAGGGATCGAATCTAATCAGATGCAAACGGCGTTTTTCCGGTCTTTCGAGAAAATTTCCCCAGCGCAGTGCGTTAATTCACAAGCTTCGTAAGGGTAAAAAAAAAAATTGTCGCGTTAGGAAACTGCGGTTATAATTGCTTTTTTTTTTTTTTATTATTATTATTATGGCTAATACTGGGAAGTTGGCGGACAAGATTCGGCAAGCCATCAGTTACGTCACATGGTTGCTGGCTGCCACTAACGGCCCACTAGCGGACCACATTAGGCTAGCCATCATTTCTGGCACGTGCTTGCTGGGCCACTGAAGGGCCACTTGTGGCAGCTACTGCCTGTGATGGACCACTGATGGCCCTGTTGTGGCATATGACAACTGATGGGGTGCCAACTGTTGGCCAGCTGTTGGCCTGAACTGCTGGCCCTCCTGTTGGCCGCCCGGACATTTTATTGATGGTTCGGCAGCGGCCACATAGTGCTGGGCCAGCAAGACTGTTTTTGCTGGGTTATATGTTGCTATGCCTATATTACTTACTATAGGCCGGAAAGGAATTCATGATCTATGTAAATTAGGGAGAACATAGAATCTCGCACAACGGGCGTATGAACGTTTCAGTTTGCTTTTTATGTTTTGGTTCAGAGCTTCTGAGTTTTTAATCACTTTCTGTAATTCTTTCAATTGCTTATCTGAAGGATCATTCCTTATTTCTTTGTAAGGTCCATCCGAAATAAGATTTTTGACTTTGTTATCATAATGGTTTTTATCTAACACAATAACATCATGGGGTACAAACATTACGAACAAATCCAGCGGGTATAAACAAATTTTCGTAAACACTGGTGCTCGGGAACGTCTTAAACTGGTGTGCAAAAATTAAGGGCGACGAAGATAAATTAGCATAAAAGCGAAACGAGCAGGCAGAACGTACCGAAAAACCACACAGGAGATAGGCTAAGGTCCGGTACGGTAGGACATGTGCATATACACTGCTGGACAATTGCTAAGGACGGATAATAAACGGCTATATAGTTCATAAAAAAGTAAGTGTGGTTGGAAGCCAAGTGAAATAAAATAATGTCAGAATGCCAGAACATTACAAAAAAGACAATTTATTGTGCTCTGAAATCCAGAATGCTTTGGAACGTGTTCAAGGGACAAACAGGCCATTTTGTGCAGAATACGTAAACGTGAAAAAAATGCAATTACCGTCCGCACGCGTTCCGGCGTAAGATGTCAATACGGGATATGGCAACCATGGAGGGCGATGCAAGATTCCACACGTCGTGTCATGCTTTGCACAACATTATCAGCAGCTGTTGGGGTAATTTATCCCATTCCTGTGTCAGTGTACGGATGAGGGTGTCCTTGTTTATTGGAGGGCATTGGCGACCAGCAAGACTCCTCCCCAAAGCATCCCACACATTTTCAATGGGATTCAGATCTGGAGAACGTGCTGGCCATACGAGGCGTTGAATATCCTCGCTCTCAAGACACTCCTGGACAGCGACTGTTCGATGACATGTTGCGTTGTCGTCCATGAAAATGAATCTATCACCGACAGCACCACGGAACAGCACCGCGGCCAACGATACATTAATGATGTAGCAGAACATCATTAATGTATCGTTGGCCAGTCATAGTCCCAGTTGGAAGCCCATAGAGGGACGTGCGGCCATTGATCATGATGCCAGCCCATACCATGACACTACATGTCGGATATCGGTCCCTTTCCTGTATGTTTGCTGGACAATATGCAGTACCACTATCACGCCAGATCAGTTGTCATCGACAATCAGACGATAGACTGTATCTACTCTCATCTGAGAAGAGGACAGCAGACCAGTCGTTATCAGTCCAATTGCGATGTTGATGGCACCATTGCAAACGGGTGGTACGGTGACATCTGGACAATGGGATGCACACAACAGGACGACGGGCGTATAGTCCTCCTTCATGCAAACGTCTGGCGACAGTTTTTCAAGGAGATCCGCTTGCCAGTAGTTGCCATAAACTGATTTGCTACCTCACTAGCTGTGCTTTCGCCGGTATCGTCTTGTTGATAGCACTATGTACCGATCTTCTGCAGGTGTCGTACTGCGAACACGACCTCCCTTGTTACGTTTGCTACACTCTCCATTTGTTTGAAATGATTTCCAAAGCCTTGAAACAACACTGTGGCTGACGTCGAACTCCCTGGCATCATCTGTTATTTTTCGCCTTCTTCAATCTTGCCAATAATACGGCCTCGCGTAAAATCATCTAGGTGATGTCGGCCACGCGTAAAATCATCTAGGTGATGTCGGGAAGACATACTGAAAATTGCAAGTTCGTCACTTGATTCTTTCCCTTTCAACTTTGGGTAGGAACAACAACGGTCAATACGCGTCAAATCCTTTATATCTCTTATCAGCGCTATGACGTCACGAACAAGTTCGGCAATCCAAAATTTGCATACGCACAACACGTCTTACTGTATCCCGCACTTATGCTAATTTCCACATTTTCCTGCCTTCCATTTTATGGTTGCTATCGTTGCTATTGTCATCCGTCCTTAGCAATTGTCCGGCAGTGTATATGCAGCATGACGTAGGGGGTGGGGGTCGGAAAGGTATAAAGCACACGGGCGGTGTACACTCAGAAATACGGTGAAAGCTATTGCACGGTGTACATCAGTTTAAACGACGTCGAGTTGCTGCCACCGTGTGATATGGCTAACAAGCAATCCAGTAGACGACATCTGGATGACTTTACCTGAAGTCGCGTCATTGGGAAGTTGGAAGGAGGTCAAAGTGTGACTAGTGTGGCCGAGGAGTTCGGGATCGCTCACAGCATCTTTACATGAGCTTGGAGAACATTTCAAACGACAGGAACAGCTGTCCGAGAGTTTAGCAGTGGTCGTCCACGAGCAGCCACGGCGGCGGACGACCCGTATATTGTCCTGCATGCGAGAACAGACAGACGACAGACAGCGGGAGAAATCGCAAGGCACATGTAACGGACAACGGGACGTCCATTATCGCGTTTTACCGTGGCCAGGAGGCTGCACAAATGTGGTCTATTTGCATGTCGACCAGTACGAGGTGTGCCATTAACGCCTGCTCATCGGAGGCGGCAGTTTCTGTGCTGCAAGGAACACAAGAACTAGATACATCAGCAATGGGGTCCAGTTCTCTTTATGGATGAGAGCCGATTTAGTCTGACGAGCGATTCTGGACGAATACACATTTGGAGAGAGCAGGGAACACGCAATCACACCTCCAACATCATCGAAAGGGACCGTTTTGGAGGTGGCCGAGTTCTCGTTTGGGGTGGTATAATGCTTGGTAGCCGTACTGACCTCCACATCTTCCAAGGAGGTTCAGTCACTGGTGTCCGCTATTGTACCGAGTTTACCCTGCCTCACGTGCGTCTGTTTAGAGGTGTTGTGGGTCCTGAGTTCCTTTTCATGGACGACAACGCTACACCTCATCTTTCAGTAGCTGTCGCAAAGCTGTTGGAGAGTGAAGATATTCAACGCATGGATTGGCCCGCAAGGTCCCCGGACCTAAATCCAATCGAACACGTGTGGGACCTTCTCGAGAGACGCTTGGTAGAACGTCACCAGCCGCCAGCAACGATTCCGCAGCTGCGATTGGCGCTACAAGAGGAATGGGCCGCGATGCCTCAACAGCTCCTTGGCAACCTCGTCCTCAGCATGGACAGAAGTTGTACATCCTGCAATGCACTCATGGGTGATCATATCCCCTACTAAAGACTGGAGTTTCCTTGGTAGCCGGCTGTCACATGGACGTTTCTGTCTTCTGTCCAGTTGTGCTCGAAGCTACCTTTTCAATACAGTGCCTTTGTATCCTTAGGATTCCTTGTTTGGACAGTTATGCTCACTTGTCCCATATTCTTGCATCTTGGGGATATTATGCTATGATTTGAGTCGATGTGGAGCACTTCTGCACGACGTTACATTCGAAAAACCGTCTCGTCCTTAATTTTTGCACGCCAGTATATTTTAAATCTTGATGCTTGAGTCACGAGGCGATACACGGGTTTCTTTCGTGTGGAAAATCATTTCAGAATGATCTTCCACACCGACGGAATATCAACAGATTGGGCATCGTTGCATGCGTAGGGATGTGTGGAGATCTCAGTACTTACTCTTATCACTGTACCTTCGTAGCCAGTATACGGCGTAATTATCTTCACCTTATCCCATACCGGGACTGCTTTTTTGTGCTAATTCTTTAGACAAGGCTGTTAAGGTCATTCCCAAACTGATGTCTCTCATGTACTCCTTAGATCTTACCCCGCACGGGGATAACTGGTTTTCCAGTTATTTGGGGAGCGGCGCCCCCACGGCCCGAGCTGACCTTGTGACTGGTCAACATCTGATGTCATGCCACCGCCTGTTTTTTTGTTTTGGTGCTGTTGGTGTTTGCAGGGACGGCTGTTCATCCAGCTGTTGGGGAGTCGCGTCCACACGTTCCCGAGCTGGTCTTGTGTCTCGCTTTTTCGTTTTTATTTTTTTCTCCACTGGCTAGTTGCCCGTTTTGTATTCTCTACCTAATCGCTACCACGTTATGTACTAACACCCCGGTCTTGTGGTTTTGTTACCCTCCACTACTAACTGATTTATATTAACCGCTCAGTTCGTAGGTTGCTGAGATTCCGTTTAGGTTCCCTTCCAGGATTTGTCTTCTTTGGATTTCTTTTTTTCCTTTTAGCTGGTTTGGGTACTAGACCTACCTGCATGTTTGCCGCGTGCGGAGACCCCTGAGGCGGAAATGGGATGTCTGGCGGCTGAGGTCGCAGGAGACCGGATAAGTGCCTCCTGTGTACCAACACTCCTCTTCGACCCCGGCTTCGCTGTAAACGGGAGGCTAGAGACTAACCCACCTCTAGTCAGAAGTCATGTACCAAGTTGTGTACAGGGCTTTAGCGGCTTTTCTGTCGTATAGCACGGCAGGGTGAGCCCGGGGGCTGTGGGATCATGCCAAAGGCGTTGGCATGACGGTACCCGGAGGCCGAAGTGTCCGCCGAGTGCGTGTGATCACAGCCAACGGACTATATCTGCAACGTATAAGCTCCAGAACTGTGTCCAGCGTCATTTTCTTGGCTTGCAGACCTCCAGTTCTCCCTTGTAGGGCTCGGTGGTGGGTGGAGTAGTCTGCAGACGAATCTTCCTCCTTTTTTTCCATGGGTAAAAAGAACAAAAACTCCAAATTTAAGTCACCTGACAAAATGATAGTTGACAACGACTGTCCTTCGTCTTCTCAACCTACCAAGTCTCATACCCTTAAACGGTCTTTAGACCTTGACCAGGACCAAGAATGTGGAACCTCTTCTTCGGCAGCTGTACCAGTCGCTCCGAAGCGTCGTCTCCCCTCGATTGCTGTGACTACGCATGCTACTCACTTGCTTGTAGAATCCATCGATGCGCATGAGAGACTGTCCACCAGATCTCCCTTTTTCATTTCTAAAGCTTTGGACGCTGCGGTTGGCCCCTTGAAGTCTGTGAGGAAGCTTCGCTCTGGGGACCTGCTTGTCCAAACTTGCAGTGTTTCTCAGAGTAACACTTTTCTGAACCTCACTAGTCTTCAAGGCATTCCTGTAAAAGTGACACCTCACCCGTTTCTTAACACCTCTCGGGGTGTTATTTCGGAGTTTGATCTCTTGCCATGCAGTGAAGACGAATTCGTGACTGAACTTGCTGATCAAGGTGTTATTGCTGCACGTCGTATGATGTTCCGGCGTGATGGTTCCATGATTAAGTCAAAAAATGTCATCTTGACTTTTAACTCCCCGAAAGTTCCGACCGAAATCAAGGCTGGCTACTTGGTCTGTGGAGTTCGCCCGTACATTCCCAGTCCTCTGCGCTGTTTCAGGTGCCAGAGGTACGGGCATTCACAACGTTTCTGTAAGAGTTCCGCTCGTTGCGCAAATTGTGGCTCCAGTGAACATGACGGGGAAGGTTGCACTTCTGCGGCCTGCTGTGTTAACTGCGGTGAGGCCCATGCAGCTTACTCCCGCAACTGTATGAAATGGAAGGACGAGATGGCGATCCAGTGCCTCAAGACCCTGGAAGGCCTCTCGTACCCTGCTGCCAAGGCCAAGTTGGGTATACCCACCACCCGACAGCGTACTTTTGCCGCAGTAGTTCAGTCTCTGCCACAACCCGTGCAGCCCTTTGTTCCGCGCCCTGTAGCTCTCGCCGCCCTTGCCAAGCGATCTACAGCTGACCAAGCGACACAGGTGTTTTTCCCCGAGCTCGAGATTTTTCGAATACCTGATTCTGGGCCTTCTCTTTTGCTGCCGACCGTCTCTTCCAGTTTCCAGTCGAAAGCCTGCACGTGCGGAAGACCCGGCCCTCAATCCGCAAAGGTGTGCAGTGTCCATCCAACTGTCTCGGCCTCAGCGAGGTCCCCACCCTCAACCAACATTATAGCGGAACATAGGGGAGGAGAGTGACAGTTCGTCCCCAGCCTCAAACAACATTGCAGAGGAACATGGGGGGAAGAGAGTGACAGTTCGTCCCCGCCCTCTGCCAGCATTGCAGAGGAGTGTGGGGGGAGGAGAGTGACTCATCCTTTGTGTAGTTGTGTTTAAAGAAAAAAAAATTATAATTATAATAGTAAATTAATAAATTTTTATATAAACCTAATTAACTACCTTGTCTTCACAGCTTTCATGATACTCTTTTTCAACTTTTACCAAGCCTGTCTGTTCTTAATCATTTTCCACGTTTTTAAAAATCTGTGGCTGATAGTTCTTTGTCTGGCGCTCTTTGGCCAAACCTGGCCCTTGCGCCAATAAAATCCAACAACCAACCAACCAACCAACCTTAGATCTTACTGCAAACGACCTTTTCGTCATTCCGATGTAAATTTTCGACGTACCGTTCGGGTACATCACATGTATCTTGTATACCCCTGCTTCTGATTTCCTGTCTAGGTTTCTAAACGTTTTCGCCATTGCTTTGTGTATGTTGTTTGGTGATCTGATGCTGATGTGAAGGACATGGCGTGTCGTTAGGCTTCTGAACGAATAAGAGAGCTTTGGGACACATGGCACAGATCCTGCGTAACGCAAATGATCTCCTTTCGGCTTGGGATTTGTACGATCCCTTGATTGGACTTTTTGTAGGACTGTTCTTAAATCACGCTCGGGGAAACCAGCTGCAATGTCTTTATTGATGATATCGCTTTGTTTCTATCTTCTATACTGGAACAGACGTTGAAAACTCTTTTGAAATACGTCCTAAATGTTGCCATTTTATATGAATCTGGAGATACAGATTTACGTGCGATAACGTTGGGAACTGTTATTGGTTTGTAGTATACCGTCGTGTCAAGTTGGCCATTCCGGTTTCTATGCAAAATAACATCTAGGAATAGTAGTCTTCCTTCAATTTCCCTTTCTAAGGTGAATTTAATTGTTGGATGCAAGGTATTGACTTGTCTCCAGAATTCTTCAAAGTCCGCGTCGGAGTGCTGCCATATGAAAAATATGTCGTCGACATATGGAAACCATATACGCGGCTCTCTGAGGGTGCAGGCGAAAATTCTCTCTTCTAGTCTGCGTAATATTGCTTCTGCTAATATGCTTGACAGCGGGGATCCTATTGGGGCACCTCTGGTCGGTTTGTATATAGTTCCTTGGTATTGGAAGAAATTGCATGTTTACAGTTAGGTTAGGGCTCTTCTTACATCTTGCACCGTTTCTGGGGAAGTTCATCATCCCTGGATAATTGAATTTCGAGAATGTCACAGGTTTCCTCTACCGGTACAGACGGGTATAAGGATGCTATTTCGAGGGTTGCTAATATAACGTGATTGTTCAAAGCTACGTCTCTAGTCCTATTTATGAAGTCTTGTGTTGAAGTAAGGGCGTGCGGTGAATGTGGAAGTTATTTCTTGAGAAAAACTGATAATTCTTTCTCAACGTAATATGTGGGGGCTCTGATTATAAAGACAATGGTTCTCCCTTTGTATCCTGATTTGTGGTGTTTACCCCTACCAAACAGTGGTGGGATCGATGGTTCCGGAGGGGTGACGGCTCCTTTCTTGATGCTTTACGGCAAGCTAGTCAACTTTTTCATCCCTTGTACTTTTGATACCAGGGTATTCGTTGGGTCGGTAGCAACTTTGATTGATGCCGACTCAGTGATAAAAATCTTCAGCTCGTCATCATAATGTTTCGTATACATTATGGCAATCTGGTTCAATTTATCAGTGAGTGTTATTGCCAGATCTTCCCTCATTCGTAAGTTCCTTATGACTGACCACCCTCTGGTGTCAGGGTTTGCTCCTGCGGCTAAATTTCTCTTCAATATTTCGGTTTCTAAATGCCTCACTGTGTCCTGTTCGGAAGTGGGTAGTCTCTCAATGGCTCATTCCAGGTGCGGGATGATTTCCTTGATGTTGAGTTTTGTTCTGGGGCAAAACTTTGGGCCTTGTGTTAAGATTTAGTTTCCTCTGCCGTGAGTACTTTTTCTGACACATTTACAAAAGGAACCTTGTTCTCCGTAGGGCATTGTTGATGTCCATTAGATAAATCACATAGTTTTCTGCGCTGCTTATCTCTCATGATCAATTCGCATCTTTCCACTAACATGTGTGTTCTCGTTATCCATTCGTCCACAATGATAGCTTCTGTGCTATGATATAGGTCATTGTTCCAACGGAACACTTTAGCATGGAGAGACATAACCTCTATTCTTTTTCTTCGTAACAATGATACTAATGTGTTACGTGCCTACGTATGGAGCCGAGACATGGACTTTGACTAAAAAAGACATACAAATACTGCGGACAACTGAAAGAGGCATGGAGAGGTGCATGCTTGGTGTAACCAGGAAATATAAGAATAGAAACTTGTGGATAACGAAAAAGACAGGAGTGGACGACATCATGACCAGAGTGAAATCACTGAAATGGCAATGGGCTGGAATTGTTGCCAGAAGAACGGTCCACCGATGGACAGCAGAAATTTTAGACTGGATTTCGAGGGACAAGAAAAGACCCAGAAAAAGACCCTATGGGTGATGGAAGGATGAAATTCGAAAGCATGCTGGAGTGACGTGGAGAAGACAGGCCCAAGACAGACAATTGTGGAAGAATTTTCGGGAGACCTTCATTCAGCAGTGTATTGATAATGGTTGATGATATATAAATAAATATATATATATATGCACAGAGAGAGAGAGAGGAAGGGGGGAGAGTTTTGAATTTACAACTCATACCATATTTGTCCACGTCCAATATTTTTTTCTCTTCTCCAATTCTGGATTACTCTACACACCTCAGAACGTTTTATAGTTTTCTAAATTCTAGACTGCCTCAAAACATTTTAAAGGTACACAACTATTTTAGATGTCTAGTGAAAGGCGAGTTTTTTTCTTTTTTCTTTACTATGAAGGCAGATTCAGAGTTGTAAGTATTTTACGTATTACATATAATTTATTTAAAAAAAAGTGAAACATAGGAGATTCCAGAGGACTTTTTATGCAAGTATATTGTTAGAGAAAATCATGTTAACATTTACTATTTGGAAAAAATTTCGGTATATAACTGTACTGAAGCTTTTTCAAAGACTGAAAGGTGGGTGCGGAAGGGAATTTCGAATTATATCATAATAATTTAATAATTAAAAACCTCATTTTACACAAATTCTTTTCCAGTTACCTCCATCTGCTAGTTTAACGAACACCGAGAGAATCTGGAGTTGCTACAAACGGTTGCCAGTCCCTAATTCGGAGTTAATTCCAGAAAAAGTAGATAGCTAGAACTGTAAACGAACACACGATCCGTGCTTCATCCGGATTCGAATCCGGACTCTTCTCGGACGAATGATGAAAAGCATGCGCTTAGTACACTCTTCCATCGAGACGAAAAAAGGTAGTACATACATGAGAAAGGTTAGAATTTTATTAAAAGGTATTGAAACGTAAAGAATGAAATGTGATTGAAAATAAAACGTGCAGCTAAATTTGGGTTCATCTTGCTACCTGAAATGGAGGTTTCTTTTACACGTTTTGTTGGGTGTTCAAAATGAATTACCTTTTGATAAACAAACTAAAGCGATTAGCATCAACCCTTTCGTTTGAGACACGAATTAAAGCAATTACTTTGCAGCGTTTCCCGAATCTCAAAAAGACAGATTCACATCACATACAGTTTTGCATTTTCCGTATACGTCACATAACTGCTTTCAACAATGTCAATGCCGAAAGAAAGAAAAGAATTCCAGAGCTATCTATCAGGACAAAGTGCTCCTGCTTCTATTCTTTCCATTACCCCATTTTTAGAAGAAACATTGTTCCAGTTTGTTGGGACTTTACCTGTTTAATCATCATCATCATCATCATCATTGTCAACCATTATCAATCCACTGCTGGACGAAGGTCTCCCCAAGTTTCCTCTACAACGGTCTGTCTTGTGCCAGTCTCCTCCATGTCACCCCTGCATACTTTCGAATTTCATCCACCCATCTCCCATGTGGTCTTCTTCTGGGTCTTTTCCTGTCCCTTGGAATCCAATCTAAAATTTCGGCTGTCCATCGATGATCGGTCCTTCTGGCAGTATGTCCAGCCCATATCCTTCCTTAAATCAGCATAGATGGTGTGGGTTTTCTTTGACACCAGTTTTCCATCCTGGAACGAGTTTTCCCAAATTAGGGATGGCTGACGTTTAATAGCCCATAAAAAGGGACAATTTGGAATTTAACTCTGACCATAAATTCCAATTTTAAAATGTTTTGTTGCTTTGCCTCATGGCGTTTAACAAATATGAATTAATGTTGGTGTTGAAATTGTATAGATTAGTTTTTTTAATTTAGGTCGAAAACTTTTAAAAAGTACACTTGGTGCAGATTTTTTCCTACATAAATTCACAGATTTTAAGCAATAATATCAAGAGTGAGTTTTTTAATTTTGAAAAAGTTACACGAAAACACACAGTACGAAAGACATACAAACGATGAAATATATCACTAGTAGTTCAGGAGTGAAAATAAAGCACTACCAAAATAAAGGAAAAAAAAAAGAAAATCAATAGATACTAACAAAAACATAGTAGGTGTAACAATAATTATGTCCTGTTACACGGTGAACAATGAGGAAAAGAGTGTCTGTTGTGCAAAAAATATGGAATGCAGTTCGAAAGATGGGCCTGATTGAATTTAATTAAGACTGCTATAAAGTGGATTCCATACATAGAGTAAAGCAATGTACGTGAAAAAGCATAAGTTAACTGATGTTGTCGTGTAATAATGGTATTATGACAAACGTAAATAAAGGAACACGCGGAAATGTAGGTGGCAGAGACTGGAAACTGGCTTGTGAGAAAGTCAAAATCATGCATGTATGTGACGAAGAGCAAATTTGACATATGGGGCAGAACATAACGGAAGACATGGGTTGCAAGATTGAACATGATGGGCAGGTATGGCGTACATCAGATGGTGTAAAGCAATAGATGCAGTCCGGCGATGGTTGGATTCAAAAATTATATAAAGTGAGCAGTGTTAAAGACGCCTGTATTAAATGTGTCCACTTAATGTTTATTTCTTTACAAGACGCAAAAGAAGAATGGGCAGCAAAAGAAGAAAGAGCAGATATCCAATTGGTTTTAACATTCGGTTTAATAATTCCAGGATTTTGAGGTACTGCTGCGTAAAACTACGAAGGACGACAAAAGTAACACACATATTTTTTTCTTTGCAGGTTGCAGTTCGGCAGACAACGAGTTTGAATACCAAACCACATCTCGGTTTGGCTGGATGAGGTATCGATGGCGTGGACGATAATGTGAACGACGTCAAAAAGATGTCGCGTTTGTTAGGGTCCTGTACGAATGAAGGGCGACTCAGTCTATTTTAATTTATGTGGGCTAAACGGATAACTTCGAAAAAATTCACAAAGAAATGGTTGAAATGTATGGTAGTTATTGTATTGGCCGAAACAAAATCTCTGGAAGGTGTAGTTTCTTTGCAGAGGATCGTGGCTACTTTACCGAATAGCCACGTTTTGTCCGACCTGTAACCGCGTCATCACTTGCTAATGTGAGAGGCAGGGAACAGGCAATTCTGAGGGACTGGCGGATCTATCCGCGCACATTGGCACAGAGGTTCAACAGTTCGTGCGATATAACGTAGAATATTGTGCATGACAAATTGCAATTTCCTAAAGTTAGTGCGCGATGGGTGCCCAAGAACTTGAAAGCCAACCAGAACGGACAGAGGATGATGTCATCCTTGGACCACTTCATGCGTTACGCAGAAGAATGATATGACTTTGCGGCCGATGTAGTGACGGGCGGTGAGTCCTGGTCGTAACTTTACACTCCAGAAGCAAAGACGACCAGTATTGTGTGGAAACATTCCGACACCCCGCCACCAAAAAAAACAACAGAGTAACATAATATGAAAAAAATATCCTCATGACGTTGTTCTGTAACATGCATGGTGTTCTTTTGGTATAGTTTCACTCAACTGGGACTATTGTGAATGCCTACACTAAAAGACTGGCAAAGTTGCATCGTGTCCTTCGTGACAAAAGATCAACAAGGATGGTGCAAATGTCAGAACGCTTCATGAAAACGCTCGCCAACATGTTGCACAACACGTTCGTGGCAAACTTACTGAATTGCGCTGGCAGGCGCTCCTGCACACACCGTACAATCCGGTTCTGCCAGTTCTTCAGATTTTCATCTGTTTGGTGTCTTGAAAAGATACCTAGGCGGCCAACGTTTCGTTTCGGCTAACAAAGTCAAATCGGTTGTCCGTAGGTGGCGATGAAAACGGATTTTATAAACAAGATATACTAAAACTGATACGACGCTGTAATAAATGTATCCATCGTCTCAGTTCTTATGTTGAAAAATAGCTACGAAGGGTAGTTTCACTGTGTATATATTTTGTCTTGCCTATCTAATAAATTGTTACTACAAAAAACTTAGTGTGCGTTACTTATCGATCCTCCCTCGTAGTATCAAGTGTCAGCAATTATTTTTCCGCTGTTTCTGCACCTGTTACATATTGGTACTGAAAAGAACTTCATTCAATAACTTTAATCTAAGCTTTCATCACCCACATTTGTTCCAACGAATTCATTTCAAAAGATAGGTTCTTCTATTTCATGAGAAACAGATGCCTGTTTTCTGTGTTTTCATTTGTAATCACAGTAATTATCTACGAAATTTGCCTTGGGGTATTTTTCTTATAGCTGAGAACATTTCTGTTCTTTCATTTTAAAATCGTCCATGACAAAAAGAATACAAAGAAAGGAGTCTTATTTCATTTATGTAATTACTTTTCTAGACAAATTACTAACAATGTTTCCCCTCAAACCACTATTCCTATAAAGATCAAGGAATTGGGTGTGACATGTTTGTTTGTTTTTAATTTAAATGAAAAGTTCTCACTTTGGCTGCGTCGCCTGTTCCAAAAAGGATTATAAAGGCTTTGATTAAATACACTTAAAACATTCATTGAAAATGAAAAATGGTAATCATTCTCTGCTCATATCGAAATAATATTTAATGTGCTTTCTACTTGTACCTTGCCACTGGGTCGAAGTTTGATTTAGTACCTCAAACCGTAAATTCCATTTCCAAAATTTTCTGTCTATATGACCTACGACATTTCTACGTTTAATAGAGCTCCGAAGATTTTAGCACATAAAGAGAGAAGTTTCACCATGTATTTTATTTTCCAAAGCGTTTTTTCAGCGGAGAAGTGTTCAAGAAAGTAATAGGAAGACATTCTAAGAAACCATAGCCTTAAAAAAAAAATGTCTCAGTTTCCGGACAGTGAATAGTTAACAACACTTCGTTTAAAACTATTTTCCAAAAGTATTTGTGATATGAAATCTCTAAACTTTCCTATGGAATGGGAAAGAAAGATATAGGTTCCAATCAAGTTTCAGACTCACAGTGATAAAAACCTTATTTTGTTGCAACGATGTCCTCATAGATTTTTTTATTGGAGGTTTAACGACCACCGCGAGCAACTCAGTGGGCTATAAGCAGTCGCCCGTACTTTGTTTAGGGCCACAGGTTCCAGGGAAGAGAAAGAGCCAATGCCGTAAGACAAACACAACATCATTGTCTTACCAGGATTCGAACCATGACCCCTCTCGGACGAATGATCATAAGCTCTCATAGAATCAAGCGGGTTCGTAAGGCAGTTCCTTAGGTTTAGTGAAATCAAGAAGAGTACTAGAAAAGAAATATGTTGAAGGACATAAAACATCTGGGTTTCTAGGGAGTATAAATGATTTAGAATTCCTGTAAGAACTAATGTTATCTGTAACCTGGAATTATTTTCATTCCAGTTACAAAGAATGTATTGAAATTTATCAAAATGGGTTCAACTGTGTAGCTCTGTATTGTTTTCAATAGGGGTACGTAAGATTCCGTGAGTCAATTATTCAATCAGTAGGTATAGTGAGCGGTAAATATCTGCCCTAGTTTCCATTTTGTTTGTTTTGCGTAACCCAGTTTCATTTTGTTTGTTTTGCGTAACCCAATTTCCATTTTGTGTGCCTTGCATCAGTGCTTTCGAAAATACTTGTTTAGAATAAGTAAACCTTAAATATCAGTGGAAACGTGACTTAGTAGCACAATTGGTAAAGTTTCAGAAAATTACATTTATCATAAAATTAAAGTAGCAAAATATGCACTGTTAAAGTCTGGGTCATCCATGGTAATCCCAGTAATTTCTTGATAAAAACCAGTCAGTCATTAAGAAACATTTCCTTTCTTTTCGCGTGACCCAGGTGTAGAGCAAACAAATCTTTCGAAACCATCGTGTAGGTTCGAATCACTATCTTCACTTTGTGGTTAACGCAGTACAACACATACTGTTCACAATTATAAAAAAGTATGTTCACGAGATTTTCGGTCATGATTTTATTTTTTTCAGATTTATTAATGATTCTTCAAAATTAGTTCATTTTTATATAGCACAGAAATATCCAAATATACAGGTTAAACGAGAATATCCATGATTCGTACAGAAACTGGGAAATCACATCAAAACAGCAGCTTTGTAAAATTAGCAACAGAATACAGCATTTTCAAAGTGCTAAACAGTACCAAGAACAAAATCACGAAAATCACTTATGGTTTTACACAGGATCGCCAGTTCCAATAATTACTCAACCACTTTTTGAGGATTACACGTCGAAGCTGGCCGAAGACATTCGTTTGAGTGTGCAGTGCGATACTGCGAATTCACTGTTGTTTCCTGTGCAAGAAATTTCCGCAGGCGTATAGTGTTTACACCAAAGCATACCGTAGGTTTTTGCTTTCAAGCAGACTACACTGCCTTGACGTTATTCGAGGGAAATTATTATGGCGCTATCTACAGTTATTTTTCTTGGAATTTGGAAAAATATAGTTCACCAATGTCTCTTCTCTTCTCCGGCGATCTGATACTGAAATTGATGATTCTCAATCTTAATCATTCGTTGTTTGTTTGGGGAACTAAAATTCACTGTTTCATCATAAGTCGAAAGCCACTGTTTCCAAGGAAGGGAGAGAGCCATTCTCAATCTTTATCGTCCGTTGTTTCATTGGGGAACTAAAATTCAGTGTTTCATCCCAAGTCGAAGTGAGAGAGACAAACACACCATTCATGCCGCATTTGTTTTTAAAAAATCGATGCATCTCGGACGAATGATTTATGTCCAGTTCTTTGTTGAACCCGGTCACCCGAAACAGCCCACCAAACGTTAAAGGAAAATAAGCGCTTTGCGCAAAGGACGATACGTGTCCTATTTTAATCAAATTTCGCCGCCTTCGGTGTCAAACGAACACGCGCCTTACTGAATAGCAAGTGTTCGTTGGTGACTTTTAAGGTACAAAAATTCACAAATTGTGCACCAAAAATTCAGTTCCGAATCAAAGAAGACCAGTATGGTGAGGAAACATTGCAACTCCCAGCAACCGAAATAGTTCAGAGTAACCCAATCTGCACAAAACGTCCTCATGATGGTGTTCTGGGACATGCATGGCGTCATTCTGGTACAGTTTCCTCGAACAGGGACCACTGTGAGTGCCAAAACCCACGTAACATATTGACAATGTTGCATCGTGCACTTCGTGATAAAAAGCCATATGCAGATGCTGCAAATATCAGAATGTTTTATGACAATGTACGCCCACATGTTGCAGAGCACGTTCGGAACAACTTTTTTCAATTTGGCTGGCAAACGCTCCAGCCCCCACCGTACAATCCGGAGCAGCCGGCTCTCTCGATTTTCATCTGCTAGGTCCATTGAAAAGATTCCTGTGAAGCCAACGCGTCCATTATCCTAAAAGAGTCAAATCGGTTGTCCACAGGTGGCTATACGCCCAGAAAACGGATTTTATGAACAAGATATACTAAAACTGATAAGATGCTGGGATACATGTCTCGAACGTCTAAATTCTTGGGTTAAGAAATCGATCAGAAATGAAGTTTCACTACGTATATGTTTTCTTTTGCCTATCTAATAAACTGTTACAAAAAAATAATAGTGTGCATTACTTTTTAATTGGTCAACCCACGTCAGCTTTTACTTTCCCGGTGTTTTTGCATCTGTTACATATTGGTACTGAAAGCACTTCATTCAATAACTTTCTCCTAAGCAACCATCACCCGCTTTTATTCCAACAAATTCATTTCAAAAGATAAGTTCTATTGCAACAAAAACAATGACCTGCTATCTGTATTTTTTTTTTTTGTAATCACAGTAATTATCTACGAAATTTGTCTTGCGGTCTTTTACTTATAACTGAGAACATTTCTGTTCTATCACTAAAAATCTTTCTAAATATTACATATTAGAAATAAAAATGGTCATATATGATTTATGTAATTTTCTTTCTAGAAAAATTACTATAAACCTTGCGACAAACCAGAGTTTCACATCTTTTTTTTAATTTAAATTAAATGTTTTCACTTTGGTGCATCGCCTGATCCTAAAGGGATTGAAAAGGTTTCGAATAAATAAACTTGAAAATGAATAATATTACATAATATCTGCTCGTACCGAACGATCATTTAATGTGCTTTCTACTTGTACGTTGCAGCTGGGCTGTAGTTTGATTTACTGCCTCAAATTGGAAATTCCAATTCTAAAATTGTATGTCTTTATAACTTTCTACTTTTCTACTTTTTAAAACAGTTCAGGAGATTTCAGTGCATAAAAACAGAAATCTCACATGCTTTTTTGGTATTCAAAGCGTTTTTTCACCAGCAAAGTACACACATCATTAAAATAAAAAAAGCTTCATTCACAAGGAAGAAACCGACAGAGATGAAACTTGGTGGGTTTGTTTGACATCATGAGACATACAAATGATTCAAGAATCACGCTAGGCCACGCATGTGACGCTGGTAATAAGGGGTCGAATCTCTGTGCCTTCCCGGCAATACAAGGTAATCCAGTTTGGCGTGCTTGCCATTCTTACTCGTGCTGTTCTGTTGGTTGCATCTTTTCCAAGTAAAGCATGTTTTAGAGAAAAGTTCAGAAGCAATTAGAGCAGTTGGAGGAGTTCGACAGGTGCCACATCGTCGTGCTCCGGGAAGAAGAATGGTCCTATCGCGGTATGGCGCGTCATACTGGTCGTGTGGAGATCCCAATAGCACGCTATTGGGGGCAGTGGATAGAACAAGGCCAGCAGCAGCGGCAGGAAGTGTTGGGAGACATAAACGAAACACTGATAAACTGGACCGACGGGTTGCTTGACATGCGCGACAGCCACGATTCCGGATATTCAGCGAGCAGACGTGCCCTCTATTTGAAGACGGCTGCACGACGTAGGATTACACGTACAGAGACCGTTATGACGACTGGGCCTTAACACCAGTGCATCGTCTCCAAACTGGAATGCTGTCGTGCCAGGATATCATGGACCCATTCAAAATGGCAGCGGGAAATCTTCAATGACGATTCCTGCTTTTGCCTTCAAGAAGACGACCACCGAATTGGTGAGTGGATGCAACGTAGTCAGTATCAAGATGAACGATTTGTTGTCAAGCGTCACACGTCCTGTTGTCATGATGTGGGTTCCAATTGCCTACGATGACAGATCCCCTTTGGTGTTCAATACAGGCACTTTGACAGCTCAGCGTGACGTTTATAAGGTCCTGCAGCCAGTGGCCCTACCTTTTCTGAACTATCACTCCGGTGCGCTTTTCCAACATGGACAACGATCTTCCGCATACTGCTGCGATCTCGAGAGCTTGACTTCAAG
Organism: Macrothele yani; assembly: GCA_039090855.1. Taxonomy (NCBI): domain Eukaryota; kingdom Metazoa; phylum Arthropoda; class Arachnida; order Araneae; family Macrothelidae; genus Macrothele; species Macrothele yani. The sequence continues at coordinate 96,967 of JAYWMT010000398.1, forward strand.
CACTGATACTCTGCCATTGCCAGCGGCATCGCCAAATCTATCGCCGATTGAAACTGTGTGGGATTCAGTTGGACGCGCTATCCACACACTACCCTTACCGCAAAAACTGCAGAAACTGCGTGAGAAGTTTCAAACTGCATGGGATGGCTTATCGCAGGACACCGTTACGAACATGTACAACCCCATGCCGAAAGGTCTGGCATTACGTGTTAGCAAACATGGAGGCGCTACGCTGTATAGGGAGACACCACTTACTGATGTGTAGCTCACTTGCGTGGCTTTTCAAAGGAAACACACGAACGGCATACATTTTAAACCCGAGGAACGTAAATAATTATTAATCTACGTGGCTATTGAAGTGAGAACATAATCCTAGTCATATGAAAGCCATCAATGCTCATACCAAAATGATATGCTTCAGATAAAATGATTTTTTCTGGATTTGAAATTAGTTGATATAAATTTCAAATATTACATCGGTTTTTCTTCAGATTTAACATAAAGAACTGAAAAACATTTTTTACCGCGTATTTCAACGGGCTGGCGAGTTTTGTTATTTCTGCCTATTCAGATTTGAAGGAATCTGAAATAACACATTTGCATTTAGCAGTGCGTCGGCTGTCGCCTTTTAAAGTAGAAGAATGATCGCAAAATATCTGCGCCGCCCCGGTGGCGCAGTGGTCTAAGTGATGGCCTCTGATCATTCGTCCCAAATGGGTCCGGATTCGAATCCTGATGAGGTATGGATGTTGTGTTTGTGTTACGGCACTGGCTCTCTACCTTCCCTGGAACCAGTGACTCTAAATTAGGGACGGCCGACTGCTTATAGCACGTTGAGTTGCTCAAGGTGGTCGTTAAATATCCAATAAAAGAAAAATATATAACTACAAACACACCTAGTGTTCATTTCTAAATTAGTATTTCTCCCCATGAAAAATTTCTTTACTGCCTCGGAAATATACGGCATTTTCTTTAGAACCACGGATAGATGTGTCCAGAAAGTGAAATGAAATATCTTCAATGAACTAGATTTCCGACTTTTTCAAAAAATATCCATGTTTTAACTAAGAATTTGCCTTCATGATTACCATTATAAACTTTGTTTAAAAGTTTCTAAAGACTGTCACAGTTTAGTTCGCGGTGTATTTTGCCTCGAGGATGTTCAATCCATTTCTTAAATTGCAATTATTATTTCTATACCTAAAATGCCTAAATACTATTTTATTAACTCCGCGAAGGTTTTGCGTCCTTCTAAAAATCCAAAAGTTGTCAGTTCACGTAATTTAATGCAATTGCATGCATTATACTTGCAATATTTTACACTGAAGTGAAAATGCAGAGCAAAAACTGTTGGGATACATATATTTTACTTATTTCCTAGCTCAAACCACCAGAATTTTAAGAAACATGCTTAATACAAACAAAAAATTAAATTTGTTTTCAGTAATACGTTCTGTATATTTGCAGGAACACCAATTGATAATGAGATTTAGGAAATATGTAAGTTTAATATTCAAAACATTTAATATGTATTTTTAAGTACTAATATTATTTAATAGTTGTATCCGAAAGTTTTTCGCTTTCTCCATTTAGTGGGCCTCCATTGTTTTTAGAGCACTCGCAGTTCTCATGTATTCCTATTTTGATTTCACTGACTCGAGAGTTAATTATGTGTATCACTTACTTGCGCAGATTCACTCCACCCCTTCTGAAAACAAGGGCAAAGAGCGTGTGTGCTGGAATGCCACTAGTGTCTAGCGGCAGCTCGAGGTTTCCTTGAACATTCTCAAGACCCTTCATTCTTCTCTTTCTATGAGTTTATAAATCGTTTGACACGTGAATTAGTCATAATATTATGTCAGAATTATTGGTAAAACAGAATGGAATAATATTAATTTAAGTCAAACCCTTTGAATCGGAACGTGGTGAATACCTTATTGCAAAATTTTAAGTTTCGGATAGTACATTTCCCAGACATTTCAGAGTTAAAGAAAACATGTATTACGATCTTTGGATAATTGCAGCTCTTCCGAAATTTAATGTATTCTTAACTGCTGAAGTAAAAAAAAAAAAGAATATTTCGAGCAGTCTAGATTTGTGACTGAGAAAATACATTCTCTGTTGCTGTCAGAGTGCATATTTCACTTATGTATCCAATTAATGCACTGAACCTACAACATGAACAACGTGTACTACTATGCGTACGACACTTTTGCGTTTTCTGAAAACTATGTACGTTTTTTTGAAAAAAGACAGATTAAAAAAAAAGGCCAAACTAAAAGATTATATGTGTGGAACCTAAAAATTAAGTTTAACTTTAGCTAGATCAGATCAGATCACATGCAGAGGATTTTAGGAAGGGAGTGTCTGACACCAGGTCTTAAACAACCCTTAGGAATAGGAAGCTAGGAGATTTGGGCTAGAATGCCAGAAAGGAAAGTGACACGGAAGCGAAGTAGAGAGGGGGAGCAAGCAAGACGCCATTATTTATTACCGGGGGCCAGTACCCGGGGTCCGACGGTTTAACGTTCCCATCCGACGCACGGCGGGAATTTAGTGGATCGAGCATTCGTACCTGCCTGGGATCGAACCTGAGGTCCTTTCCGTCTCAATCACGAACGTTGCCCACTAGGCCACCCGCGGCCCTGTATATTTCAGAGTGCATATTTCACTTATGTATCCAATTAATGCACTGAACCTACAACATGAACAACGTATAGTACTATGCGTACGACACTTTTGTGCTTCCTGAAAACTGTGAACGTTATTTAAAAAAACAGATTAAAAAAAGCCAAATTTAAAGTTTAAACCTGTGGAACTTGAAAATTAAGTTTATATTTAGCGCTTTATGCACTAAATTTACATACATAAATTTTGAAATATAAAAAAGAAAGCTAAATTTTGTCTCGGGGATATCTTTGGCGAGGACTATTTTGGACTTCACTAATTAGTGATTTGCTAAATCAGTTAGCATCCTTTAAATTTGCTTCGTTCAGAATAGGGAACTTTTCCTTCAAATACTGAAATCTACTATTCCCTTTATCCGTAGCGTTGACAAAAAGTTTCATGAAGCCCCACTTGATATGACGTGAGGGCAATACAAGTTTTTCGGAAGCAACGAACGATTTATATTTCACACCTTTTCTGCCAGGTCCTGAATTTTATATCAACGGTCACTCTTTGACTTCATAATGATGTTCCTTATCCCGACTGTAGAGCAAAAATTGGTATATTGTGGATGTATTCCTGCTAGAAGTCTAATTATTTTGAGATCCCAGAGCAAATGAGAGATTTGAGGAGAAGATTCATATTCCCGTGAGTCCGTTTCATGCGCGCGGCACAGATATGTGTTAGCGACGGGTAAATGTTTCCATTGTGTAATAAAACAGCCTTAAATTTAGTTTGGAAGAATCAAAAACTGAACGCCGTTCTTTAGTTATCAACGTGCAGAAATTTCAAGCAAGCTTGCATTGTTTACCATTCATTTTTGACAGGGAAAATAAATTTTCTCTGAGGTACAAAACTAAGTCTTTCCAATGAGATTTTACGTTTGAAACAGTTGTTCTGAAATTTGACAGGATTTAAAAAATCCTTCTGGGTTTTGAAACAAAAGAATATGTTTAAACATTTCTGTATCTGAAAGGTCTACATATCCCGCCGGACCTGCCTTTTAAAAAAAAAATTTCGGAGATCCTTATTTTTGTGCAAATTGTGCAGGGATTGCAAAACCCGGATGACATTTTTACGTTATTGAAGGCCATTCTGTAATGCATAACGTTGGATGCAAAACATAAACAAGACTTCATTGCAATGTTTAATGTTGGAGACAAAATATCAGCATTTCTAAAAAACTATGGTGCAAACGACTCGATCGATAAGAGCTTAACTCTTTCCCAATGCTTGACGCTTTTCAACAATCGTTGCAGGGAAAAAACGATATATCTTAATAAACGTTTCCAGAAATCATGTAAAAGTACTGTAGGAGAACTATGAGATATAAGATCAGAACCTGGTGCAATGAAAGGGGAGGTTACGAACCGATTAAACATACTCAATAGATGGTTCACTGTGCAAAGGGGGGGGCTCTGCGTCATTTTCTTGTAGGACTTCCGTCCACAGGGAGTAAAGTTTAGGTCCCAGCCACCTACAGCGAGATCGCCTTTTGGGCAGGACACAGAAACGGAAGGAATGAGAGCAAGTCTAGCGACTTTGACAGAACAGTTTGTAGTGAGATTAGAGTACAGTAGATGGCGCCACCGTACAAGTACGATATTGCACATAGAGAGGTGACAGAATTTGAGGTGGGGTATAGGAAAGGATACCCATTTAACCAGTGGGTCCAGCCTGGGGGCCGTCACTTAACGTGCTCTTCCGATGCACGGCGGATATTCAGCGATTGTTAGTAAATCACACCATCTCTGAAGGATCAGCCCAGGCTAGGACCTGGGGACCCAGCATCGATAGTTTGAAACATTAACCACTAAGCCATCCGCGGCTATGACTGAGCAAAAATTGTTCATCATTAAATTTATAAGACAATGTTCAGTTTAATAACTAGAAACTAATTATAAAATATTTTTGTTCCAGTTTTTAATTAAAAATTTGTTTTCATTAATAGCTTTTAGGTACTTCAGAAGTGTTTTATATGATAAATGTTAATAAGAAAATTAGAAATTACCGTAGGAACCTTTTAATGTTGTTATTACATATTCAAACATTTCACTTCAATTTAATATGTGAAATGCATGAAGAAACGAATATACAGAACAATTCAATCACTGACCGATATGTGATTAAAAGAATTATTCGTCGAGAGAACTGTTTTAATCCTCAAACGCAAAACTGTTTTTTTCCATTTTGACTTTTAGAAATTTTTTTCATTTTCATGATAAACGTTTTTGCTGGAAAGATTTTTGATGTCGGTTTCAAAACAAGGTGCGCTGATTATTCTCTAACTTTGTTTTTATTAAAGGACAAATCATTTCTTCCTATTTCAAGTATCCGGGTAAAGTGCACAGCACAAAGAAAAAATGTGTTCTGTGACGTGGCATTTCTATTTTGTTAACATTAAACACAACATGAGAAAACATCCTCGGTACTACTCGTTATTTAGAAACTCAAGACGCTAAGAACAGGTTTTTCACGTACACCTGCGTTCAATTAGAAACCAATATCATCTGCAAGATGTGTTTGGTGTTACGTAAAGATAAAGTGAACATTAAGGTATTCCGGATTAAATTTAAAGAGTGTTGACAAAAACATCTTCTTGCTTAAGGTATGTCGTTAACACATATCGGGTCGGAAGGGATAGCGAATGCACTCTCGCTCTATGAGGATGACCAGTTCAAAATAAGATTCAACAGACATTTGTATATTGAAAGACGGTCATTCTGGTGATAAGAATGTGTCACTGAAAAGGCTTAAAATTTTCAGCTGAGAATAAAAAGCATTAAGCACACCAAAAATTAGAATAAGGGTCGGTTACATTTTGCTATCTATATCATCGACGAAAACCTAATGTCATGTGTTAAAAATTTATTTTTTTTTCTATACCATACCTAAAAACATAGACAAGTTCTATATTTAAATTTTATCTCTCGGAATATAAAATATTTTCCATTGTACAGAGCACCTGCAAAATTAGAGGAACACATTTTACACATTAGTACTTTGAAGCTGATAAAATTTAAGCAGATATGTGTTTTCTGGTATAAACAACTTTCTTTTGTCGAAAAATACTTTTTGCATTTATTCATATTTCATTATATTGGTAAATATATTGAAATGATGCGAACCTTTTAAAACCTTTGTGTAATCCTTACCTGTGGTATTTTGAGCTTCCTGTCTGAAAGCTCAAATGAGGGTACTTGGTAGCTGCTACTGGTTGTGTTAGAGAATGTTTACCAGAATGATGATGCAATGTGAAGTGCAAGCATTGGTCGCTGCCCTTGGAGTGTTCCGAAAGTCCTAAGCAAAGTGTGGAAATTATGTCCTTTTCTAACGTTAGAACAAAACAAATACAAGCAAGACATTTAATTAGTTTTAAATACAAATACACAATATGTAACTCAAGTTCTTGCAACTATATTTACAATGTGCCTACTAAAAGGCTAAACAAAAAATATTTTATAGTACTTAGATAATACCAAAACAGCAAATTAAAATGCTATATATATAAAAAATTAAGCATATAAGACTGTGAGCTTCACTTTAGGAACCCTGTGAAGACATTGTAATTGCATTTACTAAGATTATCAGGGAAAATAAATCTTACTTAAAAAATTACAGATTTTTAACTTTGTTGGGTGACCCTGAATACATTGATTGTTTCAATAAAGATATAAGTCAGTGCGAAAGAAAATCATATTAAATTTTATATACAGCAAACTTTTTGACCAAATTTGAAACATGTATAACGTAACCCTTCTTCGTAAGGAAATTGTTGAACTAAATGAGAATACGATGCAATAGTTGCACGCCATATATCTAATTAAGGTTTTATGGCCAGACGAAATATATACAGAAGTCAGGCTTATGATAACCTTTTATTGGTCCAGGCACGATTCATGAAATCCACAATATAACTCTGCTAGCTTTACACTTCACATATAATACCTTAATTCTCTATCGTATAATCTAGCTTAACAAAGATCGAACATCTCCACACACACGTACATACAATAAGCAACTGTTGTATCATCATTTTTGTCTATCTTCCTTTTCACATTCATATGTCACTTTCTCTGACCTCAAGAGCCTTTTTTTTTTTTTTGGTTGGTGGTTTAACGACCACTGTGAGCAACTGAGTGGGCTATAAGCAGTCGCCAGTCCCTAATTTAGGGTCACTGGTTCCAAAAAACGGAGAGAGCCATTACCGTAAGACAAATACAACATTTATGCATTCACCGTTATTCGGACCCGAATCGGACGAATGATCAGAAGCCATCACTTAGACCACTGAGCCACAGGGGCGGCCTCGATAGTTTTCCCAACCTCATTCGTGCTAGAGAGAAGACATTCCGTTAAGTTTGGAAAGAGCAAAAGACAACAAACTCAAATTTACTTAGGAAAAGGAACTGAAATGAATGTTAAATTGGAATATGCGTCACACATGTTTTTCAAATATTTGCAATTCATCAAACAATATCAACATTTTTGAAATTTCTCACTAGCACAATGGCATATTCTTAAGAGGCATAGATTTACAGGGAGTTCATAGAACAGTGTTTATCCACAATGCTTCTTCGATCAAGGTATTTACAATTCTGACGCAACTGGAAACCACCATCGTCCATCTCTAAGTAGTCATTGCTTAGCTCAGATGGTTTTTTTGGGTATTCACTTGTTCTGAATTACCAGAATAATATCTGTCTGCAGGAAGACATTTAACAAAGAACTTCGTTGCCAACTGTTCCACAGCACATCTGTATGTAATATACAGCCGATCCCGCTTATAGCGAGCCCGTATTTAGCGAGATTCTGGATTTAACGGACTAAACACAACTTTTCTTTGGAACAATGCTAATTCAAGGCAAATGTAATCGCTTTTTGCGAACAAAGTTTAATGAAAACTCCGGATTTAACGAGGGAGAAGAACAAGAAATAACAGAATTTAAGGAAATCACATTTAACGTGTGGGAGAGAAAATCTCACGCTCAGGGTTCTTGAGGGAAGGGAAAAGCGCTGAGTAATTTATTTTCTTTTTACTAGTGAAAGCTCAGTAACGGAAAATTAGTATGGAGGGTATGCACAAACACTTAGCCCAATCCCATCTACCCCCTACCAGCGCGAGCGAGTGGGAGAATAGTGAGTCCCAAAGTTAAAGTTGAAAACCAATTCCTCTTCCCCTCGTATGGGGTAGAAAGAGAATGGGTGTGGTGGGGAGGATCCAAGGCTACAAAGTCGCACCAAGCAGCTCTTGCGCTTAGAGAACAAAGGTGTGTGGGAGAGTGAGGGAATGTGAAAGTCGTGCCTAAAGAGAAACAAGAGTTAACTTCCTGGAATTTTTTCTCACGTGTCATCTTCTCACATCTGGTGTTTCTTGTAATGTATATTCTTACTCTGTGCTGTGGGCGATGTTACTTACTGTATAAACAGGAATGTCATAGGAAGTTCAAACAATGTCTAAGGGAAAAGTTTATCCGTGAACGATAAAGTCTCCATCATTAGGGAGTTGGAAAATGGCGAAAACAATGTTGTGATATGCAAAAAATACGGACTGTGACACCTTCCACGGTTTCAACCCTTTTTAAAAATAAGGAAACGTTGTTGCAGTCTTTTGAATGCAATGTTACATCTAGCAAAATACTGAAGAAATGCCAGAAAACTGACATAGATGAAGCCCTATTAAAATGGTTCACTGTTCAACGAAACACTGACTTACCAATAAATGGCCCAATAATGAAAATTCAAGCTGAAAAATCTGCAGTTCAACTTGGTTACGAAAGTTTTGCGTGTTCTAATTGGTGGCTTCACCGTTTCAAAACGCGACACAGTATTTGTTCTGAAAAAAATAGCAGGGAAGCATCATCAGTGGATACAAAAGAAACTTCATCATGGTTAAAAACAGTGTGTCCGGATCTTCAGATCTTCAGAAGAACTACAGTGATGATGACATTTATAATGCGGATGAAGAAGGTGTGTTTTATAATCTAACTCCCAAACAAACAACGAAGTTCAAAGGTGAGAAGTGCACAGTTGGGAAACTTCAAAAGAATCGCCTGACTGCGTTAGTGTGCGCTATTATGTCCGGCAAGGAAAAGAGGAAAATGCTAGTGATTGGAAAATCTGCAAAACCAAGAAGTTTAAAAACGTGTAAAGTCTCCCGCTTTCTTACAGGTCCAATACGAAAGCATGGATGACATCGGACATTTTTACAGCTTATCTTAGGGAGTAGGACAAAGAACTCCAAAAAAAAAATCATAAAATTATTCCCGTTATTGATAACTAACTGCCCAGCACATCCTCATGTTCAAAACCTGCTAACATTCAGCATACCTTCTTGCCTCCAAACTCCACAGCCTTGCTACAACCAATGGACCAAGGAGTTATTCGAAGCCTTAAATTCCACTACAGACGGGAATTAATCCTACTGATGTTAGAAAGGATGGAAAAAAATGTTGAAGTGAAAATTTCCATTCTTTATGCAATTACAATGCTGGCTGATGCTTGGGGACGAGTATCAGAATCTTGTATTCAGAACTGCTTCAGAAAATCAGGGTTGGATAACACAAGTCGCAGTGATGACGAAATGGAAGATATCCCCCTTTCCGAGTGGTTAAAACTACAGAACATTACGCATTTTAATGATGTCCCTGAAACTGATGACTTTTTTACCGCTGCTGATGCTGTCGCTACATCGCGCATCGTTTCTGGAGATGACATTGTAGAGGAAATTAAGGCATCAACAATTGCACAGGAACGTGAAGAAAGTGAAGAAGAAAGTACTCAACCACTGTCATATGCATCAGCCATTGATTGAACGGAAAACCTCCAACGTTTTTTCGAGGCAACAGATCACTGCGATGAGGAGGTGTTTACTGCACTGAGTGTTATTCGCAGAAAATTAAGGGAATAGAAGTACACCAATAAAACAAAACAAATAACTATAGACTGTTTCTCCAAAAATGTTTCCAATTAGTGCTTTTGCTGTTACTGTTCCATTCACTTCAGCTTTTGTTGCTACTGTACTTTAGAATTCATGTAAGTTTCTCTTTAATTAAAAAACTTATTTTATTTAATTTGTTCATGCAATCGTTATGGATAGTACAGTATGCAATTGTATACTGTATTTTCCTGCATATAGTCTGCCTCACGTAGAGTCCGAACAAAACCATTTGCGTTGCGACCCCGAAAAATTTTTTTACCAGATAGTCCGTACTTCCTTAAAAAGAGGGGGTGGGGTAGTTATTGCATTTGTACCAAAGCAGTGACTTTTTGTTTTCACTGATAGAAAACCTTTATTTGTCACTGATGTCTTTAAAGACTTTTTATGGATCCGGATGCGACCTTGACCCCGTTTGTAAATCGCCTAGAAGAACGAGGTTTTAGCGTCAGTCACGTTCGTTCCACAGATAAAAGTTGCACCGCGCTTATTCTAGACGGGGGAGGGCGGTAGGAAGGCGAAGACCACCTGCAAACAGATTGAAAAAAGCTTTAAACAAAAAATCGGCCCTGGAAATTCTAAAAGAAATTACTTCTTTAACTGTGCAGATCCCAAAAGTGTTTTCGTTCACTTTAAATTCCCTAACTGCCGCACAATTCTTTGTGTTTTCTACAAATGGTGTCATACTTTTTCTTGTGTGCGAATCCAGCAGTATAACTACCTACTTCTTTATTACCCCAACAAATAAACAACAGTGACTCGGAAGAGACAGAGCCTTGATCATAAACAAGTAGGGGGGAGACGGGAGGTGGTATGAAACAGGGCGTAGATGTAAGACCTCCGTCAATCAAACACTGCACAGCCAAAGACCGACAGCTGCTTGGAAGGATTTTCCCCCTCTCTCCCAGACTTCGCTACTGCAGTTCTACAAGTATGCAAAAAGATGCAGGCAGTGAAGTTTTAATTTTTTTATGAGCTCGCCCTGGTACGCTTCCGTCTACAAATGCAAAACTATTGTTTTTAAAATGCTAATTTTTAAGGTGCGGTGGGCACGAATGTTGAGGTACAAACATACAGTATGTATGTTACTGTATTTGAGTGCAACAATTAAAAACAATAAATACCGTACTATTGCCAGATTGTCCGCACCCAACAGTTTCGCAGACAAAAAAACACAGATAGTCCGCGGACTGTACGCAAGAAAATGCATACTACATGTACTATATATCTTCTCATTATCATTTAGGCTTATTATTCCACATTGGGTTGGTTTCGCACTGAAACGGATTTAGTGAGCATTTTCGCCAGTCCCGAGCTCCTCGTTAAAAGCGGGCTCGACTGTATTTCAATCTTCAAAAGTTTGAAACAGACGTGCTTTTACTCTGCTATATAAAATATTTAGGTTGATTTTCCTTCCCAGGAAATGCTATTTTTTAGATCATATGTGACGTTAATCTGATAAACTTTATTAAGCAAAATCTGTCGGAATCGAAGGTTAGTCTTTTTTTTTTGTTTCTTTTTTTTTGGAATGAATAAACTCATATGAAGCAACAAATGTTAACTTCCAAAAACTTCATTAAAGAAAACAGTCCAGGTTACGGGATTTTTTTACTCTAGTTTTAACGACCATCGTGAGCAACTCAATGGGATATAAGCAGTCGCCCGTCCCTAATTTAAGGTAACTGGTTACAGGGAAGGGAGATAGCCAGTGCCATAAGACAAACACAACATCCATGCCGCACGGGATTCGAGCATGGATCCTTCACGAATGAATCATCATAAGCCATCCCTTAAACTAATGCGCAACCGGTGCGTCCAGGTTCGTAATGTACATCACGACTGCACCCTCTCTCAGTCGTAAATTGTGAGGCGGAAGTCCACTTTTCCCGAACGTGTGCAAAATATCAACTGGATAGCGCACCCTTTCACTATCATCTTCAGATACTACTGTATTTTTAAATGTTGTTGTAATGAGATTCACGTTGCGAGTACAAATGTTGTTGCAATGAGATTCGCATCTGTCGGAATCGACGGTTAGTTTTTTTTTCTGTTTTTATAAGAAAAGAATAAACCCATATGAAACAACAAATGTAAACTTTATTTCATTAACAAATTCATTCAACCACTTCAGTAAAGGAAATAGTCCAGTCGTGTTTTTTTACTGAAAGTATACCGACCACCGTGAGTAACTCAATGGGCTACAAACAGTCGCCCGTCACTAATTTATGGTCACTTGTTCCAGGGAAAGGAGAATTAGCTCTTGTCTGATACACATAGTTGCAACCCATCCATCGCTCCCACGTTCCAGTAAGGCTCTTATGTTTTCTTTCTTTTTTCTTCTGCGGAAGATACATTCTGTTGAGTGTAGGTATGCAATAAAGTATTTACTTACGTTAGCACTGATCACAGAGCACCATGAACACACCAAATCCAGTGGCGGCTCGTGTTTGAAAAAATAGGTGAAGAGCTACAAGAGCAATATGAAAAGATATCTACTGTCTGCAATGAAAATCCCTATCTCAGGACTGACCTAATTTTTGTATATTAGATCATTTCTTCTTTCTTTCAAAGCTGCAAATTTGTCGAATATGTCGTCATAGAACGGTTTTTTCTTCGTGAGCATCAATAAAATATATTTCTGAATAGAAATATTTGCCAAAGAACCAAGTCTACCTTGAGAAATATTGTTCCTTGAGTAAGTTTGTTTACTTTTAAGGCAAGGAAAACTTATTTCCACTGACATACTTGTAGATGGAATGGTTAAAATGAGGGCAACCAATTTATAAGCTTCTGTAAAAATGCCTTTATCCTCATGAAGCACTCGAAGAAGATCTTGAGTCGATATATTCCTTAATTTTTCATTGGCATATACAAGACTCAGTTCATTTTTAAGGAGCTGGAGTTTAGAAAATATTTGTCGGTAAAAATGTTGTAGATTTTCAAAAGAGCGAGAGAGAAAGCTTGAATTAAATTGTTCGAATTTGGTTGTGTCAGCAAGACAAACAAATTGAAGTTCTTCACAGACTTGAAATCTTATATCCATTTCCATAAGAATGTGGTCTAAGATTTTGAAATACAATTGTTTATAATTTTGAAAAATTGTTTCTTGTGTAAGATCAGCATATTCCCGTTTAGATCTGCTTACTTTTGTGATTTTGCTAGTTTTTCCGACGTTTCAAATACTTCAAAATTTCTCGAGTTTTTTTAGTTTGAGTTACACAGTAGTTTAGGTCTAGTGATTTTTTAAGAAAAATTGTGAATAATAGATCGGTGGAGCCAAACATTTCATTACACTTTTTTCTAAGCCGCGGATGGCTTAGTGGTTAGTGTTTCAGACTATCGATGCTGGGTCCCCAGGTTCTAGCCTGGGCTGATCCTTCAGAGATGGTGTGATTTACTAACAATCGCTGAATATCCGCCGTGCATCGGACGAGCACGTAAAGTGACCGCGCCCAGGCTGGACCCACTGGTTAAATGGGTATCCTTTCCTATGTCCTCCCTGAAATTCTTTCACCCATCTTTGTGCAACATCGTACTTGTACGGTGGCGCCATCTACTGTACTCTAATCTCACTACAAACTGTTCTGTCAAAAGTCGCTAGACTTGCTCTCATTCCTTCCGTTTCTGTGTCCTGCCCAAAAGGCGATCTCGCTGTAGGTGGCTGGGACCTAAACTCTACTCACTGTGAACGGAGACCTACATGAAAATGACAAACTGTAAAAAAAAAGAACATTTCATTACATACTATTGCCAAAATTGTAAATTCAAAAGCATTCTTATTGTTTAAAAACCCCTTGGCAAGTTGAATTTATTTTTTGTCTGATTGTCCGCTATTTTCAGAAATTCGAATATCTCAATTTATCCCAATCTTCAACAGTGACACTTAGTAATTTCGACGTGGAGGACCAACGAGTTTCTGCTATGGTTGGCATGCGTATTGCGGTTGTAGATGTGAGTGTGTAAGATCGTTTCACTGAGTGGTGACACGGGTAACTGGGATTATCAACTATTGATGTTACTGCTCAAGGCTCCGTCACTCCTTATCTGTCAACGCACAGGTAGTGTTTCTTTTTCTGCCACCGTGGCGCTGAACGCCGACCCCTAACGTACAGGTAGTGTTTTTATTTCTGTCAACGTACAGGTAGTGTTTTTATTTCTGTCAACGTACAGGCAGTGTTTTTATTTCTGCCACCGTGGCGCTGAACGCCGACCCCTAACGATTCTTGTCGGAAAAATTTCCAACTGGAATTTCGTGAATGCGGAATCTCATCCATTCGTTTCGTAGGGTCTTCTGTGGAATATTTTGACATACAAATAAACATGCGTTAGATGAAAAGTCATTTGATTTGTCCTGCTATTAAATTTCTTCAGCTGTTAAAAAACAACGAATTCGTAATTTTACAAAAGAGCTAGCTTAATGTTCCATGGAATAGAGTAAAGAAACGGATAGAAGAGATAAACTAATTTGTAATTTCCACAACAGTAACGAACTCTCGAAGAAGATTGTTTTTAATTTTATTATATTAAAATATTTATTAAGGAACCAGAGTTTTGTAGTTTAAAGGGGGTTAATTGCGTAGTTCGTATACCATTAAAAAAACATTAAGACTGTATTTCCGGAAATATGGAACTGAATATACAAAACATCTGCAGAGAATTACTAGAATTACTTTTCATGTACAATTCAAATTCTGACACTGGCTTCTTATTTAAGAAAATGGTGATGAGAAACACTGGCAATTTACTTGAATCTCTTACGCAGAATTTTGAAGAAAAGAGTGTATAACATATTGTTTAGAAATCTATAAATATTTTATATAATTTTTCCATTTAAACACACATTCATACATCCTTTTAGTAAATTAAGACATTTAGTGGATACTTTTATAATAATAATAATAATAATAATAATAATAATAATAATAATAATAATAATAATAATTATTATTATTATTATTATTATTATTATTATTATTATTATTATTATTAGAGGATGCTTTCAAAATGGTCAATTTCTCATAATTCCAGACAGAGCAGACACCCAACTGAGAGGGTGGGAGCCTGCACAAGAGTTTCCGCTTGTTACAGGAAATATACATTTTATTTAGAAATCACCTTTTTGAACACTCTACATATACTTAGTAAGAGGTTCGTGTTAAAGGCATTTCAGATAAAAAAAATGGCTAAAATTAGAGTAAACAAAAGAATTTTTTTTTAAAACATCAAATAATAGGAAAGTTGTGTTACACAATAGTACAGGAAATACTTAAGATAAGATGGAAAAACACCAGTGGACACAGTTTTTCTTTAATTATATTATTACAAATAAATTTATTTTTTATGTACGATATTCCATTATGGTTAGATATTTCAGTTAATACATTATAGTATTATTCAGTAAATTATTGAAATCATAAACATATGGTCAAAATTGAATTTAAAATTTTATTTTTATTTTTCCATTTGAATACTGGCAACATATCGGAAACTAAAATTATATGTGTTTAAAAGTTTAGTTTACTAATTTATACTTTTCAGTTTTAATATATTTCACATTTTTACCATTAATATTTTAAATGCTTTATTCTGTTATTTTATTTCGTACTTCTGTTCCTTTTTTATATATTACTGGTGCGAATACTTTCCATTTAATAAAGTTTTGTGAGCTCTAAACGTTCTAGTTTCAAACTCCAGTATTCTTTTGAGATCACATTCAATAGCTAGTTTAATCTGCTCCGTATAATTTTTTATTTGTTCGTAAGATAAGGCATTTTGATTTTTCCATTAAATACATTTAGTTATTGCTATTAAATTATGAATTTTTAGGATTTTAGTTACAGAGCAGTCTAGAGATATATGGTACAAAATGGTGTATAGTAAATTTATGTCTATAATTTAAGTATTGTTGTAAACACTTCCAGATCTATTTTTCAAATATGCAGTCTACAAATAAATATTGAAGAGTTTCTTCTGAGCCACAGTAGTTGGAGTTAGGAGTGGATATTAGTTTCATTCGATACAATTATTTTCTTGTCGGGATAACATTGTGCGAAATTTTAGAAAGTAGATCTCTAATACGAGTGCTTAGTTTTATTTTGATTGCAGTGTCCAAATAATATGTACCATATTGGATTGCAGTGTATCCAGTGAGATATTATTTCAGTGTATGCTAGTGAGATATTATCTGTAACATATTCATGTTGCAGATAATATCTCACTAGTATTCTCTTCCTCCTCCGTAATCTCTGTAACTTTAATGATTGAAAAACGTATACTTTAACAGTTTAAAATTATATTACTAGTGAAACAAGTCTAGCATGGCAGGAATTCAGAATGTCTCAGAAAAACCTTTTTAGGGATTTTTTCCCTGGAAATTTCCCATGAAGACATTTTTTCTCAAAATGTGAAACAATTCGAGCACTTTTGTCGTTAAATGTGAGAAAATAAAGTTTTATCGGAATTTCAAAATATAGAAACGTAAACAATACTTTTCCTGAAGCAACTATTTTCTCTAAATACAGCATTGACTACATAACAACTCTAATTTATACTCGATATTTTATTAATAAACGACTTACCTATTTTTCAAAATCCAAACTAGAAAAATCACAATCACACAGTTTCCGAATCATGTGGCGAAGCCACACGATATAACATAGAGAAAAAACATTCAAAGTACGGCAATCAGATAAAAATGTATCAGAAATAATTGAATTGAAACGAAATTGCAATAGCAAACGACGCCCAAACAATGTGTGTGATCGAACCAATTAACCCAACTGGAACGCCAACTCAGCTATCTCGCAAATCCAAACTTTTTGAACCAGAAACTCTTTCACCTGGGTCTAAGGTTATTGTTCTGTTTTTTTATTCAATCAAGAAAACATTTGCAATTTGAGTACGATATAAGCTATAAAATAAATTCTGCACTTTGTTTTGCATTCATGCAGTTGCTTAAGACTCGATTTACCTCGCTATATTGCACGTTCAAATAGGACGCCACATGAAAAACTAATCACGGTCAGCCAGAAAAAACACATTTACTGAGGTCGCAGTCTGCACCTTCTAGCGACGAAGAGTGGCATTTTTCTTGTACACGAATCCCCGTAGAGATCGCCGAAATGACAGAGCCTTGAGCAGGAACAGTTACAGTTGATTATCCTAGTTAGCCGTGGTGGTGAAAAAACGAAGGAATTCCACAGAGGCTTGCATAAAATATAAGACACTTTGAAATGTTAGAAAAACTCTGCTGTAATACAAGGTTCAAACGATGTGCTAAGCAATGAACAAAAATAGCTTGAGAAGCTTTATCCTTGATTTTCTTCTGGAGCACATTCAAGTGTCCAGACATTACACTTGCCCCATCATAACATTGTCCTATTAATTTGTGTTGATAATCGAATTGTTCTAAAACTTTGTCTAGCATTTTGTATAAAGCTTCTGACGTTCGATCACCACTCACGTCATGGAAACCCAATGATTGCTCAGATAATGCACCTTCTGAATCAACAAATCTTAGTATTAAAAGTACTGAGAAGTCTTATTTATGTCTGTGGTGTCATCTACTTGAACAGAAAAGCATTAAACTTCATTTATTTCATTTTTAACGTGATCGTTTACATATTCAGAAATACATTCAATTAATTCATTTTGAATAGCTTTTGAGTCACCTCTGAAAACATTTTTTTATCTTTTCGTATTGATTTTGAATTTCTAAAGGACTTCTTGATATCAACAAGAAAGTAATTCTTTGAAATTTCTACGATTTATCGAGTCCATGCTTTCGTCATGGCCACGAAACGCTAGTTCTTGTTTGCTCAAATATAACACTGCATCAATCACTGTCTGCAGGAAAAGTCTATTTAAACGAACGCTTTTTTTAAAATGCATTTTCAAAAGCCTAGCATTCTCCCTCAGGACATCGGCAATGGTGTTCTGATTTTTTTCAAAATTCCTTAGCATTAACTCGCATTTCAGGTATTCGCTAGAATCACCATGTTTATGAAGCGAACGTGTACAATAAACTGAATCCTCTTAAACTTTAACTCTTTTGTGAATATAAAGACTTGTTCTTTTGGGATATTGATTATTCTACATTCCAGTTACAGAATGCGAGCACAGAAATATTATCGATATCAATCTTTCACCTCAAACATT
Organism: Macrothele yani; assembly: GCA_039090855.1. Lineage (NCBI taxonomy): Eukaryota > Metazoa > Arthropoda > Arachnida > Araneae > Macrothelidae > Macrothele > Macrothele yani. The sequence goes on from JAYWMT010000398.1 coordinate 114,728, forward strand.
TATACCATTTAACTTCAAATAAGGTAGTTCGAAATTCCTTAATGTAGGTGTTTTCTGCCCACAAACGGATCTTCCCAGAAGAAGAAATACTGAACACTCAGGTGCCTAAAAAAACTGGGAAGGGCGCTATTATTTTCATTGCATGCATCCAAAGCTATGAGGTAAATGGTATCATCCACAAACGGAGAATATGTAGGGGCTGATATATCCGCAAGCTCAAAGTAGTCAGAGTCGCATTTCAAATAGCAGGTAATCAGAATGTAAGCTATACGTACGTGGTATGATAGTCGGCGCCTGGTAAATAGACCACTTCATCTCGGAAAATGACATGACATTTCAATTTCCACGGTCAACAATTTCAAGGATGTGACAGAAAAACACATGCTCAAGGAAAATATCTAGAGTGCGATACCGGTGTGGCCCTAGAAAAGCGCTGGGTGATGGTGAACAGCGATGTTTTGAGCGGATCGTAACATCCGTCCGGTATGCAACATTGTCGCAAATCACAGCGAAATTCAATAGTGGGCACAATAGAAGCATCAGCGTTCGGCCAGTGCAACTTTCCCTGGGCAGTATGTGGTTCCGGATCCGACGGCCCACAAGGGTACCGTTTCTGGTTTGGCAACACAAGGCTGGGCTCTTCGCCAGGTCTCAGGAACACCACCTTTAGACGTAAGATCACTGAAAACATGTCAAAAAGGAAAACTAATATCAATTGTATGTTGTTGTTTTTTATCCAATGTCAAACATCGAAAGACCAGAGCCGAATCCAACTACCTTAGCGTTCAGTATCAAATATTATGCACACAGTCTCTCGGCAGAAAGTCTTTAATCATTTGAAAAGTTTTGACGGAAGTGTATTTTCATCACGCCACCGACCACTTGTTTAATGCATGAGAACGAAAAACAGTTTCTGGTTCTGAGCGATATTGTTATACACTGCTGGACAATTGCTAAGGACGGATCATAAACGGCTATATAGCGCATAAAAAAGTAAGTGTGGTTGGATACCAAGTGAAATAAAATAATTTCAGAATGCCAGGACATTACAAGAAAGACAATTTATTGTGCTCTGAAATCCAGAAGGCTTTGGAACGTGTTCAAGGGACAAACAGGCCATTTTGTGCAGAATACGTAAACGTGAAAAAAATGCAATTACCGTCCGCAGACGTTCCGGCGTAAGATGTCAATACGGGATATGGCCACCATGGAGGGCGATGCAATATTCCACACGTCGTGTCATGCTTTGTACAACATTATCAAGCAGCTGTTGGGGTAATTTATCCCATTCCTCTGTCAGTGCACGGATGAGGGTGTCCTTGTTTATTGGAGGGCATTGGCGACCAGCAAGACTCCTCCCCAAAGCATCCCACATATTTTCGATGGGATTCAGATCTGGAGAACGTGCTGGCCATACGAGGCGTTGAATATCCTCGCTCTCAAGACACTCCTGGACAGCGACTGTTCGATGACATGTTGCGTTGTCGTCCATGAAAATGAATCTATCACCGACAGCACCACGGAACATGCGAACATGAGGTAGCAGAACATCATTAATGTATCGTTGGCAAGTCATAGTCCCAGTTGGAAGCACATAGAGGGACGTACGGCCATTGATAATGATGCCAGCCCGTACCATGACACTACATGTCGGATATCGGTCCCTTTCCTGTATGTTTGCTGGACAATATGCAGTACCACTATCACGCCAGATCAGTTGTCGTCGACAATCAGACGATAGACTGTATTTATTCTCATCTGAGAAGAGGACAGCATACCAGTCGTTATCAGTCCAATTGCGATGTTGATGTCACCAATTCAAACGGGCGGTACGGTGACGTCTGGACAATGTGATGCATACAACAGGACGGCGGGCCTATAGTCCTCCTTCATGCAAACGTCTGGCGACAGTTTTTCGGGAGATCCGCTTGCCAGTAGCAGCCATAAACTGATTTGATACCTCACTAGCTGTGCTGCGCCGGTGTCTTTTTGTTGATAGCACTATGTACCGATCTTCTGCAGGTGTCGTACTGCAAACACGACCTCCCCCGTGACGTTTGCTACACTCTCCATTTGTTTGAAATGATTTCCAAAGCCTTGAAACAACACTGTGGCTGACGTCGAACTCCCTGGCAACATCTGTTATTTTTCACCCTTCTTCAATCTTGCCAATAATACGGCTACGCGTAAAATCATCTAGGTGATGTCGGGAAGGCATACTGAAAATTGCAAGTTCGTCAATTGATTCTTTTCCTTTCAACTTTGCGTTTGAACAACAACGGTCAATACGCGTCAAATCCTTTATATCTCTTATCAGCGCTATGACGTCACGAACAAGTTCCGCAATCCAAAATTTGCATACGCACAACACGTCTTACTGTATCTCGCACTTATGCTAATTTCCACATTTTCCTGCCTTCTATTTTATGGTTGCTATCGTTGCTACTGTCATCCGTCCTTAGCAATTGTCCAGCAGTGTATAAATACGAAACTGAAAACTCTTCATGCCTCATAAAGCTAGAATTAAAAGATATGACACTAGGAGCCGGCTTTCTGTTCCTCTGATTTTCGAATAAGGGTCCATCTTGTGAAACACCAAAGTGAAGAATGAAATATCGTTTTCGCGCAACTCAATTTCCTTTGCGTTCATAGATGCTCGAAGAAAACAAAGTTTATTCAGTCAAAATGCGCATGTTGCAAAATTAGAGAGACATATTTTTGTGCTGCCGTCCAGAGCCACGGACTGATGACAAATGCTTCCCTTGAAATTCGAGCCAAGAGTGTGGAAAGCGACCCCAAAACCTACTACTGCAAACCGCCATCAGGGCACAGTAGCTAATTGAACGATCGTTAAGGAACATTTTCCGAAGAAAGAGGCAAATACAAAATCTAATGGAATTAAAATTCACAAATTTTTAAATGTACCCTTCATATTCTTGTCCACGACATATAAGTGCAACATGTTTATTGAAGTTTATATTCCCTATGGCACAGGAAAATTATGAGGTTGAAATTCTTTTAAAATTTCACTATTATTTGGAGGATGGCACAGAATCGACAACGAGTGTGCTGAGAAGAATTATTTGGAAACATCGTATCTCTGCTGCGTTAAAAATAGCAAATCATATGTAGTGGGATCTAGAGAGTAAGTCAAGCTACGTGTCCACTCTCAAAAATGTAAAGAAATTTGCTATAAAGATTTAAATTTTTCCAAATGAAAAGAATGGCTCAATAACGGAAGTTCACGGTTTGCATGAATTAAAGGTAATACACATCTTTTTCTTCGCTCTTTCGCAGAAGCAATCGTAAACGTGTATTTCCTTATCAGCAGATCACATTATATTTTTATATAAATAATTGTAATATTTTTTCCTCGAAGGGTATTCACTTCCTATACTAGTTCACAGAACAAATTTCTGTACGGTTTGCTGTTATACCCGTACGAATGCTTCCAGAATGCTTTTAATTTACAGCTGGTTGGCGCATGTATGTGCGCGAGACTTAAGGAATACCATGCGCATTTAAAATTCACTTACAGTTATTTCACCAGTTTTATCAAATGTTTCGTCCTTACTACTTATGCGAAACCCTCAACTATGGAACCACTATAATATGTACCTAGTGAAGCAACCCTAAGAAGAGTCAAACACCAGCAGGTGTTTCGTAAAATGTATTGGAAATTAGCTTTATATGATATTTCATTTTGTTCTTCGATAATAGTTGACAATAGCGTCACTCATTCTGTAATGTTGATTTCAGGTCAAAGTACCTCAGACAGAATGAGAACTGAACAAAAAAATCCCTAAATTGTTAAACCAGAAAAGCGCATATTAGTCTTCATTCCAACAGCTTGATTGGATATCAAACAAACTCCACAAATGCATGAAATTCGTTACAGTTACTACTAGAATCATTAGCATATTGTCGATGTCGAATGTGTGCATGGTTAGCTCTCTTTGTAAAGGAAATATTTATTTATATTTAACTGATTGTTTCGTTCGTGCTTCATTGTTTGATTATATGTTTACCATAGGAAATCAGCAGTACTTTATACACAGGAAATTATCCACACCATCTATTCTCTAATTTCCATTTCATAGAATCAAGTGACATATTGTATCGTCTTTCTTTTATTTTGAATTTTCGATGTCAATTAAGAAATCTTTGACCAGTATCAGAGATTTTATTAAATAGAAACTACATAAAATTCATACCAACCTGGAAGACGATGACAAAAAAATGGTGATATTTAGAAGTAAAAGATTTGTTAACAATATTTAGGGAAAGGGTGATATTGATGTTACACAGTGCCAATGAATCAGAACAAGAAATAAAAGATACGGATATACTTCTCGTCAGTAAAAAAAAATACCGAACACGAATTGATGTAAGTCCCTGCGTCATTATATATGAGTCAAAATCGTAATAAATGGCACAGTCTACGATTCCTAAAATGACATGCAATTTTCAAAACTACATATTTTAAAAGGAATTATTGATTAACGATATACTCATAAAAACGTAAATCTGGCAGGATATAAAAACATTTCGTGCTTGCTGTTAATGTAGTGAGGAGGATTAAGTTTTCACGCTACAACTTATTAAAATGTGAATTCGCCAACCCTGGAGGTAAGCGAATGGTTTTAGGAACGAAATCAAAGTGAAACTTTTGCAAAGTGCTTTATATTTACTAAATTTTACCATAACAATACTGCACATCAAATGAAGGCAACTGACGGAAACCAGATCGGTATTGTCTGTGAAAGCTGAAACTGGACTTTCGATTAAACTGGACTTTCTATGCACAGCAACTGACCGATGCATTGAGGCTGTTTCCGATCTATATTTCAGCAAATTAGGTGTAACAGACAGAAGAGATTCGCTAGTGCCAATCGCATGGCTGTACGAAAACCATTGATTTCTGGGAAGATCCAGAAAGTTTGACCGGTATTTGTATTGTCATACGTATGGTGTTCTGGATATTTTCTTTTGTTGTGCCTTTTTCCTTTTATCACACAATTTATATTCAATAATTGCATGCACACGTTAGAAATTGTACTTCACAGCAGCTTTCACTGAATCCCTATAGCCAACGTGATGGTGTAGTGATATACAGCATACTTAGATTTGTTACGTAATGAAAAAAATGTAAACCTAATGCAATCTTTGACACAGCAAAGACGAATATGCATAAATAGTTTATGTTCGTTTCCTGCATTTTTACGTGTATGTCAGAAATATTTAATCAGATGAAAGAGAAAAGTAGCAGAGGTATGTTTATTTATCCGGGTGTTTGGTGCATATCCAGTATTTCGCAGCAATGCTCTTCATTTCTGCTTAAAACTGTATTGTTCTAATTAAAAATCTATATTTTTTGGAAATTCAATTTTGAGCGACAGCACTGACGATGTTGTATGGCATCGAATTACACACTGCTAATGTTCCTTACAGCACTTGCAGGAATGCTACCGCCGTGAAACTCATAAAAAACGCAATGGCAGATGAGCTTCTTGTACATTTTCTTTTTAGATGGGGCTTACACTCTTCGCCTTTTCACGGCTTACTGCCACTGACTTAAGCCACCTGCTGCTGATGCTATTCTGGGATATTACGCAATCTCAGTGGCCAATGTACGCGGTGGCTGAGGTTTCGACTTCGGGAACCATATCAGCGAACTTTACTTTCTCTCCAACCCAATATATTCGTAAAAATGTAAAGTACTAATCAAGCATATCGACATTTTCTGATTTTCTCTTAATTCATTGAAAGTGCACTAATACAGAGTGATTCTACGACACTTAGCCCAGCATGAACTGTATAACTTTCTCTATAATTTTTTTTTCTTATGTTTCTCTAAATATTAAGAGAGTGGTAAAACAGCCCTCTATTTCCTTCGGGATGAATTTTAGGCATCATGTTTTATGGATACAATGTTTTTTGCAAGACATTTTAACATTAAATTCTTACCGCTACAATGTATTCTGGTTTACGTTAACATAGATTACAAGTACACTGGTCTCTAAATTTACAAAAATATTCAAAATGTAGAATAATTTTAAAGAGAGTTAACTTTTTTTATTATTTATACTGTAATCAATGCTTTCTAAGCACCGGTTCGGCAAATATATACCATAAATTATACTGTAGAGGCGATACGTTCCTTAATTTAATTAAATGGACGTGTGAACTAAACAGCATTCAATAATTCCCATTAATTTACCCTTTAAGTGTCCGATGTACTTGAACTAAGTGTGTCGAAATTTTTCTGCGCTTCCTGAGAAGAAACATTCACGCACCTGCTAAGTTTTGCAAATGGTACTGCCAAACAAAGAGAACAAAAATTCCTTTTTCCCTCACACTTCCGTAGTAGCGACCCGATAAACCTGTCAACCGTGATATGTGATCTGTTATAATCTTTTATTCCCTACTGCATTAGCGAAAGCATGATTCGGAACGGCGCTGGTTTCTCTATCACGCCACTGGTTCGATCAAACATTGTGTCTCACGTGACTCAAACATCATCTCTCTCATTTATTAGGTCCTGTGGATTTGTTGAAACCATTTTAGGATGTAACGAGTCTATAACGTTTTGTTGTACTTGTGCTGAACCGTGGATTACTTTTGGTACGCTGTGTATAAACGTAAATGTACGTTGTAGTTCTTGTCACTTCAACAGTGAGTTTAAGGAATCAGCTTGAAGACTAAGTATAAAATTAAATTTCTTAATTATCAGTGTTGCCTAATATCAGAAATTGCCCACATGAATTGACAAATCTAATTATAGAAAACACTCTAACGACCATGCGCACTAAATGAAAACATCATTAACTTTTCATCATTGTATTTCATATATTTCTCATTCACTGCCGGTGAAGGCAAATTTTAAAAAACTCATAGCGTAAACTAAAGTGTCATTTATTCAGAACAACTTTTAACTTGAATGGAAAAAATTTACATAAAAACACGCAAATTTAAAAAAACGATTTGATTAAAGGTATACGTCAAATGTCTGAAAGAATTAGTGGCAATCATCCACCTAAATGACTACATTGAGTAATAAAGCTAAGAGCAGCGCTTACCGATCCGCAAGTTTACTAGTTCCAGCAACGTTCTGCGAATTTGTATATCGATATCGAGCAGCCGATTTTGATAAACGAAATAGGAGGGACATTCAGAAAGAAGAACAGTTAGCTCATCACTCCCGCTCAAATATTGGCTTTAGAGTCACGCATGCGCAGATGTGTTGCCTCGTCCAGTGGTATCCTTAAAGGATTGCGTTGTACGTTAATGATGTTTAAGATAATAGAACGGCCCGCCAACCTCAAAATCCGGTGTATGATAAGGTTTGTGAATGCGAGAGATGTCAGACCAACTGAGATTCATCGCAAATTTGCGAAATTCATGGATAAAACGCAATCAGTGTTAGAATGGTGCGGAAGTTGGTACAAATGTACGAGGCCTTATTTGGATTGAAGTATGTGGAATTCATCACATTAAAAATTAGATATCACTAATCTCTTTTTTGTTTTATCTTCATCCACACTTTCTGCATGGCCTTAGAAACTTTCGATTTCTAATTAAAGTTTTACATACACCTCTTTTGCATGGATACAATGATCGAAATATATAGGCCACCCACACTAAATCTTCAGTGGGACTTTGCTAAGTTTTTTCTAGTCTAGCTGCAAAAAACCTAATAATTTATATCATATAAGGCAATTTCACTTTGAAATTGCAAAAAAAAGTACAATAAATGGATATTCACTTAATAAAACAATAGTGTAGCTTTAATGAACTTCAGAAATCTTGCTGTATCGATAATCCAGAATGACATGGCCAACGTAATACGGAATTTCCCGGACACAGCTCCTTACCGTGGCTGTAGATGTGTTCTTAATTCTTCCAAGAGCAGCAGCAGCTGTTCATGCATTCTGGATGTTATTCTTGTTTAGCTCTTAATTGGCCCAATTCGTGTATTCATTGACCATGGGAAAAGCTTTGTGTTGTGACAGTCCTTAACACCGGAATTTCTTCTGTAAGTTTCTACATAGGTGAAGCACATGTCAAGGCGGCAAAGATTCAGTGATAAATACCGTCGGTGTAGCTTAACTGGAGAAGCATTTTGCTCCACCAACAAATTTGTGTTTTTACTTTGGCACTCGATTGTAGAAATGGATCTGCCGGCCATATGATTTTCGAAAAATGTATGATGATCTTTCCGCACATCGTCTGAAATTAGTGAAAGATTCATACACTTCAAAAAATATGTGTGATGATTTTCCTACACATATTCTTAAATTATTAAGAATTCCTTCTTCTTCAGCGATCTACTTCAAACGTGGTTTGCCAGCTGACGCGGAAGCAAATGATTGCGTCCCAGACCTTAATTCAGTTTTTGATTTACCCATCAAAAGGAACATATTAAAAATAAACCTTAAAATAATCGCAACTATGAGAAATGTTTTTAACAGAAGCACGCTAAAAATGGAGTTACCGTGGTTCGGATATCATTTTGTATTAATTCAATTTGACGATATTCAGCTCAACCTATCGTATTGCATCTGTTGGGTCATTCCAAAAGTAATGTCGTTTTGCTTTTAGGGAAATTAAAATAAAATCAAGCAGAACACTTACATTTAGTCAGAAGCGTAATCACCATCATTGTCTATCGGCTTTTCCTGTTTTGAAACAAAGTTATCGATACCATCTTTGCAAAACCACAGACACTGAGACTCCTAATACTGTTTAATACCATTTTGATCGCATCAAATACTTTGAAATGTTTAGCACCCATATAATGTTGTATCGATCGAAACAAATGATAATCAGAATGTACAACATCTGGGCTGTAAGGTAAATAAGGTAGCATCTCCCAACAAAATTCCTTGGTTTTTTGTCCATTGCTCCATGAGGTATGTGAGCGCACGTTGTCACAGAAAAGAAGTACTCCTTTTCTGTAGGTATAGCAGGCAGCTTAAGTAAACTTTGTACACCATGAAGAGTAAGTTGATTTGATTAGATATCGGAGTAAATAGCTTTGCCTGGTTTTAGGCACTCATAATGAATTACAGCCCTTTGTCCCCACCAAATGCATAGTAAACTTTTTTTCAAGAATATTCGGTTTTGCTGTTATTTTAGGAGTTTCAACGGGTGATAACCATTGACGTTTCCAAAGAGGATTGTCGTACAACATCTACTTTTTATCATCAGTAACTATCCTGTCCAAAAAATGGTTATTTTTCTGTCTAGATAGAAGTGCTGAAAAAAGGAACAAGTGCTGAAATATATTATGTACCCTAAGTGCTTGAAGAACCCGTATTGCAGCATTATTTTTTTATCCATTGCTTGTAAGTGACGGAAAGCTGTTGGTCTCGTTACATCTGACGTTCTTCAACTTCTATCCAGTGTCTACTGTTGATTTTCCTCAACTATAGAAGACGTCAGTTATCAACATGCGAAGGTCTACCTGAGATTGCAGCATCCTGTAAACCGAAATCACAGCTTGTGAATTTCAAATACCAACTCTGACATTTCCTGCTTGCTGCTGTAATTGCTTTGTCTCCTTTACGAAATTCGCAATACACATAATGTCGTAAATGTTCTTCATTTGGTAAGTCAATTACCGTTTTTTAACCAATAATAAAATTACAGCACATATGTTTGCATTACAATAACAATAGAGCATTACACAAGTAACTCATTTAACACTACATATTTCCAGAATCAAAGATTGAAAAATTTGAAGCGAAGCTTCATTAGTTTTAAAAGCAGTCTTTTAATGCTATTTTCCTCAAAAGATTAGGTCGCCCGCATGAAATTCTTGTGAATTTATAACAGACAGGAAAGACCTGATGCAGTAGGTCCAACCGTCTTAAAAATAAAACAATCTTATAAAAATAGAAATGAACACATGCCATTTCGATTTTCAGTCGTATGAAATAGAAATGAATAGATGTTCAGATAGGAAAACTTTAAAGCAAAACTCATGAAACATTAGAGGTAGAGTGTATGCATTGTCAGTGACTAAACGCTAAGTAGTTGAAAAGCTAAGTTTCATACTCTGCTTAAAGGACAAGGTATGTTCTCAATTTGATGTTTTATGTAATTCCTTACAATGTGTTAGAAAGATGATACCGTGTTAGTATTGTGTATTCTTAGGAACTATTCTTTGCAAAGCACGTAAAACCCTAGATGAGACTTGACTGACACTGCTTTTACATTGGGTGTATTACGCTTGAGAGTTGTCTTTTGCAAAGCCAGTAAATCCTATAATTTGACATATATTAATTTGCCTCCGGTAACTTACGCTTCTAGAGTTGCCCTTTGCGAAGCATCGGGAAGATTTAGTGATAATGTGAGCGGCAAACGTGAAAATTTCTGTTTTTTTTTAATTAATCTTGATGATTTCTATAATATGACAATATCTTTCAAATTAATTTCTAAAACCGCCTATTTGAATAATCGAAAGTAAAGTCATATTTTTCAGATTTCACGTGGAATGTGTCCCGTACAAAACAAAATCCGGTAATGTGTTTTAAACGGGTCCGCGGTTTTCCTTGTTCTCCCTTTTTATAATTATTATGCACCGGAATAAAACCTGGCTAAATGTGCTTTTATAGAAAATAAAACACTGTGATGCATTCATATGGCAAACCCCAAATGCTTTGAAATATGTTATAAAATCAAAGAAGTAGAGCACTATGTGCATATAGTCTGAGAGTTAAGCTCAGGTTTTTGAAGATTAAACCCGCGTCATAACAATCACATTATTTTGTATATTTTATTTTCTCATTAAACCCGAACTTCCGTGATCAATGAGCCTATGCTCATTCGTTTCCTGCAATCAAAGCAAGAATGATGGCCATAGAAACTGAGAGGTCATTATGTTTAATATAAGCCTTTTGGTGGGCATTATTTAGATTTTCTTTCCTACATTTTTGATGAATGTTGACCAATGGAAAATAAAATTAATCGTTTTAAATAAAAAAATATTTCAATCAGTTTGTTTTGTATGTGTGTATGAGACTCTCAGAAAATAATAGACAGCCAAAATACACATTGAGGATCGTGATCAGAACGTTAAATGTTTTATTTATCTACCATCTAAAGAAAGAAGCATTAAGATGCCTTTCGAATTCTATTGAATTACACTACTTCATTCATGACCTATACTTTCCAAATATTTAAATGACACAGTATGATTTTAACCAATGGGTACTGAAAATATTGATTGAAGATTAGGGTTTCACGTAGGCGATTTTACATTCACAGGCCATTCACTAAGTGTTAATATTTAAAAAAATTTAAATTACATATTAACTCTTTAAAAAATAGGCCTTTGTTAAAGGTGTTTCCGCAAAACTTCCTGTCCATCAGAGAAATTGGCCGAATTAAAGCTAATTAAAATATTTTTATTTTATTTTTTCAATAATTTCCTGTGACCTGCAATAGAGTCCAGTATAAAGAAATTCAATGTGAAATTCTTATATCCTTAATTGTTTTTAGAAAATACGAACCCACAATTTTTGAAAAATAGATAACTAAGTACAATGGGAACATGCAGAAATGTAATAATGTATTAATTTATTAAAACTGCGGTAAATTCACCTACATCTTTGGATCCCGTAACTGGAGTTTCCTGCGAAAGTTCTGCTTTGATGGCAGAAAGTGTAACCCGACGTATTTGCGATTGTCTGCGCAAAGGAACAGATTAATTACAGTTTTGCCACATGGAATGACACCTTCGATGATGTTTTCTTACGTCATACGGACAAAAGTTGCGGAGCAAAACCATACAACATTTGAAGTTCACCACTTATAAATCCATTGTGTAAGAGAATGAACTTCAGGGACTACAGGAAGAAGCATTTCATCACATATGCATTTCGCAGGCGTCTGTAAGTTCGACATTTTGAACGTCATTATGACGAATACAAATAGAGTTACGTAGGGTGATAATACTGAAATGGGAGAGTCTTGCTTGTACTTTTTATTGTAACTATTATTACACACTGCTTAACAAACCCGTAACTACGTAAAACGTTGGGAAAATTAATCAAATATATAAACAGATAATAAGCAAATAAATACTCCTAAACATTACGCTTTTTTTCAAAAATAATGCAAAAATTATCCCAGCAGTGTCGGAATGAAAGCTGCTATTGCTGTTCATAAATACCAATAATTTCATCTTACCGGCAGACAGACGAAATATTTTATTTAAAGTTTGTCCAGCTTTTGTGAAAAAAACCTCGCAAGCATCGACAGTGACAGACACTGGGAATTTCTATCCTATCACTGAAATTAAATGTGAATGCATGTATCAATTTACTTTGAACTTTCCACCTTTCCATCGGAGGTTAGTCTCTTACCAGAGTCATAATTTAAGTACTTTCGACTTAAAAAATCACTTTGCACTCTCTCGTTTACAACGTTTGGAATTCTGAAGCCTTTTTATCCAAGATATGCCAAAATGATAACTTATCAGTAGAATGTATTTTCAGTGGGAAAGACGCTTTGCATTTTGATACCGAATTTATGCTTGCAGCAAGCAGATTAACAACCATGCGTTTAACGGTGGCTTTCATAACTAATACATTTCATGACTTTCACACGGACCTAGTTTACTTGCAGTTACATCGATTTTCAAAAACAAGTTTTGGTCATTACATTTTGTCTCTTGGATTCATTTTTCTCACAAACCGTTCAGAGAAATTCAGTAATAATCCGATATTAGAAGAACAGAAAAAAATCGAAAAAATGGTCGTTACAAGGGACTTCTCTTTACAGCTAGATTATCCAAATATTATGTTCATGTACGTAATACTGTTCACACTACGTAACACATAAAAATAACAGTGTTACATAATAAAAGGTGGTTAAAGCAATACATCTTGTATACCTGATTTCTGAAAGCCGCCTCCTTGTCTTCTCTTTGTTCTTTAAAATTAAGAACGGGGTTGATTGTGCAACGAGCAAATATTCTTGCGGTATCACTTTTCGGCTTCAAATTTTCTCACATTCGTACAAAACCTTTAAGTTTTGTTTCAAAGTCAAACGTTTCCTTTTATTCTCTATTCCCATTAGGAAACAAATATATTTTGACTTCCCCACTGTTGTAGAGACGAGTGGATAAAAGCGACAAGTGGATAAATATCAATACAGAGTAACAACCGGTATCTTATCGCTTCGAAATGTCCCGACTTACTACCGTTGCTGACAGGGGCAGAAGAAAGCACGTGGCAGCATCTAGAAATCAAAGCAGACAAACAACTCGTGACTCATCTATGTGTGTGCAGCTGTACAAGTTCATCTCCTTATCACATTCTGGAATATCAAGAAAAACATTTGGTAGCTCACTTGACTTGAATTAAGAAGCATACTAACATATGAACAATTAAGTCATTACATCAGATCAAACAGCAAAATAAGGATTGATTTCTTACAAATACATTATAGCATCTTGACATTTTAAAATTGATGTGAAAAATTTTACTTTTCTGTGAGAATGAATCCTGGCGTTTGGGTGTTTTTTTGGAAGTTGATGGTGTATTTTTCGAGTAAGCATTTCATCAGTATGAACATAACTTCCATGCCAACAATTACCTGCTTCCCAAGATCCCTGTTTTTCACTCAGCTGTTGAGAAAATAAATGAGTAAAGTAACAATCAAAACATGGAAATCTGAAACTTTCTGCGGTACTGTAAATTTGAACCTATATTTTAATGTGACACTCATCGCATTGTCCCTGTAAGAACAAACGTATAGATCGCGGCACATATTCATGTAAGATACATTTTTCTAGAAAAAATAAAGTTGTGTACTACCTTCAGTATGCATACAGGAAAAGTTATGAACGACTCAAAAGTTGCTCGAAATTAGAGCACTTTGCTGAAGACAAAATTTCACACACAATAAATGTTAAATTGCCGCCCCGGAGGAGCAGTGGTCTAAGAGATGGCTTCTGATTATTCCTCCGAAAGGGGTCTGGTTTCGCATCGATTTCGAATCACGGTGAGGCATGGATGTTGTGTTTGTCGTATGGCACTGGCTCTCTACCTTACCTGGAATCAGTGTCACTAAATTAGGAACGTGTGACTGCTTTTAGCTCATTGAGTTGTTTACAGTGGTCGTTAAACCTACATCAAAAAATTAATGTTAAATTATATGCCTTTACAAAGCGAAACATAAACAGAAAGTTTCATAAATGGCAAAGAAAAGAGTTAGGTAAGTAACGTAACATATATAATTTTTCAAGTGAAGAACTAAAACTAATAGTACACTCCTGGCCACCCAAAATGCAACACCAAGAAAGAAGCATCCGCTTGGCCTGAAATTCTGAGCATGCGTCGCCCGCTATAGGACATACAAACGATTAGCCTTGCAGGGCATATGCAAATCATGTGCGCCCGTCACGCCACCGAGAAGCACTATAAGAAGGCTGCACAGAAATTAGGGTGTAAATAGTAGAAGTGTGTTGTGCTGCCTGACCTGTGTGTGGGAAGCTTCCTGATGTCTCGCCCCAGAATACGGCAGTCATTAGAGCACGTTTCTTAGTTCGACAGTAGACGAAGAGTGGCTTATCGCGACAGCGGTTTATCGTACCGAGACATTGGCGCTCGTGTGGGACGACATCCAGCCACATTGAGGCGAGTCTGAATTCGGAGGGTGCAGGAGGTACGGAAGGATCGACGTGAGCGATTGCTGCAGACGCGGCACACCACCGAACGAGAGGACAGGCAAGTTGTGCGGCGGGCATTGACGGCTTACACCGCCACATCACGAACGTTAGCGCATTAAGTAGGGTGTGTTACGATACAACCTGTGTCAGCACGTACCGTTCAACGTCGTCTGAAGGAGCGGGGACTTATCGCACTGCACCCATTGCTCTGACTACCATTGACGTTACACCAGCGGCGAGTGCGGCGGCAATGGGCCGTTGAACACCGACCCTGGACTACGGATAGGCACGACACTGTCTTCTCCGACGAATCCCGCTTCTGCCTGCAACACCACAATGGTCGGATCCGCGTGTGGCGGCACTGAGGCGAGAGACCGTATGACGACTGCAGTATGCATCGCCATACCGGTCCGTCGCCTGGCGGTATGGTTTGGGGCGCAATTGGTACGCATTACCGGTACACTCAACAGCCACCGCTACATTTCCAACGTTTTAGAGCCTGTAGTCCTCCGTTACCAGCAGAAACGTTTCAACAGAACAATGCGCGCCCGCACGTGACACGCATCGTGCAACAATTCTTCACGTCTCACCAGGTATCAATGCTGCCGTGGCTCGCCTGTTCTCCCGATATATCGCTCAACGGACACGTCTGGTCGTTGATCGGCAACCGAGTAAAGGTTCCTCTTGAATTACCTTCCGCCCCTGATCGGAAGGTAATTCAAGAGGAACCCCATGATAGCTCACCAATCTACTGACAACAATATCGGCAACAGCAACTGCTTCCTGATTTTCCATAGGAAAGACCTCCGGCTATTTGATGAAATAATCCATAACCACCAGCAGATATCTGTTGCCATCCTCTGACTTAGGAAACGTTCCCATTACATCAATGGCTAACCTTTCA
Source organism: Macrothele yani (assembly GCA_039090855.1). Classification (NCBI taxonomy): domain Eukaryota; kingdom Metazoa; phylum Arthropoda; class Arachnida; order Araneae; family Macrothelidae; genus Macrothele; species Macrothele yani. The sequence continues at coordinate 130,312 of JAYWMT010000398.1, forward strand.
AACGGTGCTCCCACATTATACACTTGAATTTGGCCGCGACATCGTGTCATTGGGCCTTTCTTATATGCGCATAAGTAACATTGTCTGCACCAATCCTGTACATCCGTCCTACCATTTACCCAGTAAAATCGTTCCCGGACTTTTGCGAGAGCTTTACTTACACCAAAATGTCCACCATTCGGGCTATCGTGCATTTGTTTTAACACATCTTTCACCAAAGGTCTTGGAACCACCAGTTGAATTTGTCGAGAATCATTCCTAGAATTTTCCAATTCTCTGTACAAAAATCTATCTCTAACCACAAGAGAATCCCATTGCGCCCAATAACTTTTTAAGATCTGCCCGTACGCTGCAACAGTATCCCACGGAGGACGGTCGGAAGACTCTTGTTTCCATCGGACCAGACGTCCAACATCTTTGTCCGCTTCCTGCGTTTTTTGCATCTCACTCGGATTCAACGGATCTCGTACAGTCGGGGTCAGGAGAATTATCGCCTGGCGCACCGCTTGGGTCCCCGGCTGCAGATCTTTGCTCTCTGTGCGTAGGGAGGATTTGCATTACGGCGGACTGGGTATTTTCGACAAAGCATCCGCATTCTTATGTGCATTTCCCTTCCGATGTTGTGCCAGGAAATCATAAGTTTGTAAACGTTCTATCCACCTGGCTACCTGTCCCTCCGGATTTCTAAAATTAAACAACCAACGCAAAGCGCGATGATCGGTTCGCAACAAGAATTTTCTACCAAACAAATAATGATGGAAATGTTCTATACCTTTTACCATAACCAATAATTACTTTCTAGTGACAGAGTAGTTCCGTTCCGGCTTAGAAAGAGATTTACTAAAGTATGCTTTGACTTTTTCCTGTTCATCCTGAACCTGAGATAAAACTCCACCCACTCCAGTTTCACTAGCATCGACATCAAGGGTGAATTATAATTCCGCTTTTGGAAAAGCCAATACCGGCGCTGATATCAGAGCTTTCGTTGACACTCTTCATTCCACTCATAGGGAACTTTCGCCTAAGTTAACCGATGCAATGGTCGGGCTATCTGCAAAAAACCTCTGATAAATTTCCGGTAATAGGAACATAACCCAAGGAAACTTCTCACCTCCCGAACATTCGTCGGCGGTGGCCATTCTTTGACTGCCACAATCTTTTCATGGTCTGTCCCTATGCCATATGATCTTCAGAAATTACATGTCCTAGGTATTTTATTTCCTTTTGCAAAAATCTACACTTTTTCGGATTCAATTTTAACCCAGCTTCACGGAGCCTAGGGAAAACGACTCTCAAATTATCCAAATGCTTAGCAAAAGTAGTACCACACACAATTATGTCATCCAGATAAACCATGCAGATGTCAAACGGCAAATCTCGAAGAACAGTTTCCATTAAACGTTCAAATGTGGCGGGCGCATTACACAATCCAAAGGGCATTACCCAAAATTACCACAAACCATTACCTGTCGTGAAGGCAGGATTTTTATCATCTGGATGCATACCCACCTGCCAATAGCCATTTTTTAGATCGAGCGTTGAGGACCACTCAGATCCAGCCAAATGATCCAGAGTGTCATCTATCCTAGGTAGTGGATAGGAATCCTTACGAGTTACTTAAATGAGTCTCCTGTAGTGTAAACAAAATCTAGTCGTACCGTCACGCTTAGAGACTAAAACAACAGGTGATGCCCATATACTTCTCCATATTTTGCTTCTCCATATTTTGCTTCTCCATATTTCTTAACATCTCTTCCCATTCTGCTCGTTTAGCTAAAGGTAAACGTCTAAGCAGTTGCTTAATTGGAGCACTATTTTCCGTATCTATTCTATGGAAAACGACATTGGTTCGTCCATAATCATTCTCACCTGCGGTAAAAACATCGGCGAATTCGCTTATCATCTCGGTTCACCCTCCTAGCTGACACGTACTCAGTCCCGCCGAGGCCTCCGCTGTTAGGTCACGCAGATGCTCCGGTACTTAGCAGCTCCCTCCCACGCGTAAGTTGGGTGAGATCCTTTCTTTGCTGCTACACGCCGAAATCCTAGGATTCAAGGAACAAAGCGCTAACCCTTCTCTTATCTTCACATCGACGTCACCTAGGTTAGCTATTCTCACGGGGATACAATGTGCCGTTTTTACCAGCGCTCGCGCTACAAGTACATTCTTCGGTAACGGGCAAATTTCGGACATTTCGCATACTACCATCGGAAGTTCTAGTGAAAGCTCAGGCAAACATCCTACCAGAATTGTTTCATTTTTTGCTGGAAAAACACACTTTTCTTTTGCGAGAAGTGTGACCCTATGCGACCTCAGGTGCCAATGTTGACTCCTCATGAGAACCATTTCCTCATGTGCCGTCTTCAGGGTTCCATTTTTAAGGTCCAAAACATATCCGTTCTCACTAAGAAAATCGAGACCCAGGATGATTTTTCAACGATATCAGCAATCACTGCCGTATGCCTGCAGCATTTATTACAAATTCGTATGTCGACGCCTGCGGTTCCAAAAGCAACTAAACCATCACCATTCACAGTTCGAATCTTAACCCGTTGCTTACCCTTCAAACAATCTGCAGTTTCCTTAATTTGCTCGAAAACATCCGGACGAATTAATGTAATATCCGCCCCAGTATCCAGCACAAATTGGCATTTAGTTTTATTTATCATCCCCTAAACTCTTAAACCACTGTAATCCCCAGAAAGACCTCTGACGTGCGCTTTCACAGTGCGGGGCTGCTCTTGCTGCGTCAATTCTCGCCCCCGGAAACTGACTTCTGAGGGTTTCCCGAAGCCTGTTCTTTAGACTTTTTTCCCTCTCTCATCCGTTTCATAATATCTATTCCACTAGGTAGTGGATGGATTAAGTGGAATCGCATTTTCGAGTGTAGAACTCGAAAATGCAATGCCCCTTAATCCACAATAGCAGCAGACCATTTATCTAGATGGCGTATTACTTCTTCCCCGGCCATTAGACGTAACAGAACGATGTTTAACTACTCTGCAAAGGAGATCCAAAAGATCTTCGAGTTTAGTTTCGACTGATGCATTGATCGGACTTTCTGCCACAGTCGCCATACGAACAGATTTTCTAGGACTCCTAGAATGGCGCGATGAGTCAAATTTCATTGCATGTAAGACCACTGAATTAAGTGAGTCGCAATCCGCCATGCGAACTGAATGATGAATGTCTGGATCAGCAATCACTTCCACAAAATGTCGCTGCGCCATCGTGTGTTGTATATCCTACGTACATTGCCCATACGCAAGCCTTGTCATCCGATCGATGTCGGTCGCGAACTCTTGAAGTGACTTGACTCATTGACTTCCTGCCTGCTATGTTCCAAATGAAGAACACGGAGTTGCTTTAAATGTTCCTCCGCAAATTGGATGTTTCCATGTCCATTTCCTGTGTGGCTTTTTCTTGAAAAAGGAGTTCAAGATGAAAAACCCTTATGCCTCTGCAAACTCAACGAGAGTATTTCCACGCTGGTTTCTGTTGCCGTGACCGAATTTACCTACTGAAGTTTCATTCTGTTGCCGTTGCCCTATTTTTGCATTGAAATCTCCCATAAATATCTTTAAGTGCTGCTTACCTTTATTATTTAGGTGACGAATTTCCTCATAAATTTCTTCAATTTCTTCTTCAGGATGACTTGTGGTGGGTGCATAAGTTTAAATAATCTGAGCCTGGTATCTTCCCGAGAGTTGGATAACGAGTCGTGCAGCTCTGTCAGAGGAACTTTCAACTTCTACAACTTTATCCTTCAGTTTCTTGTTTATTATAAAACCAACACCACTAGTTCTGCTAGTATCAGTCCCACGATAGTGGAAGAGATGTCCACTTTTCAGCTCAATGAGATCTTCTCCTTTTCTCCTTACCTCACTTAGCCCGACGATGTCCCACTTGATCCTTTGTAGTTCCTGTTCCAATTCAAGAAGCCTTGAATCAGAAGATAGGGAGCGTCTATTATACGTAGCCAAGGTCAGCATCAGATGGCAGCCTAGTCCGGTTCTCCGGGGATTCTTAGCACCCTCGTCCTTCATGTCGCCCTGGCCAGGTACATTCCAGCTGCCGGAGACTGAGGGCCAAGATTTAAGTTGTGGAATATTTTTGGAGGGGTTTGGCCATAACTCACCACGCTGGCCAAGTGGGTTGGTGAGTGTGGGATAGCATTTCCTATAAATCCCGATGGTATAGTTAGACCGCAATGGGCGGTCGTCAGAGCCCTTTTAGTGGGAACAGGATGTACCACGAGAAGGCGGGGTTGACATTTGTCAAGGAGAGGCTGTGATGTTACACATCACCTGACCTTACATCCCGATGATATATATATATATATATATATATATATATATATATAACAGGATGAAAGGGTTGAAACTCTAGATCTGGAAAATTCCGTCTTCATCAGAAAATTCCGTCTTCATCACGCAACAAAGACAAATATGTTGGTACACATATGTGAAACTGCTTACAAACTTAAGGAACAACTGCTTTCTAATAAACGCACATTTGATAGTGCTATCGTCTGACGCTAGTGCTTCAGCAGAGCAATTTCGGTTTCTAATGCAGATGAAATTTTGACTTAAGATGAACCTAAGAGTAAGGCTTTCACGACTGTTTCCAAAACGCCATGTGGAAACGAGAAATTCCTAATAATATCGTTCACTGTTATTTATATAATGAATTGTTGCCTTCGGTTTATCTTGAATATCATGTAATACTATCACTAATAAACGAAATTGAGCCTATTTAAGTGTCCTAAGCCTTCCTAAAGCGCCAAGGGTTTGGACATTGCGAATTTAATTATTATATACACATTTATTTACAAGCAGAAATGAAATAAATGTAGAAACATGAAAACTTTAGCAAAATATTTATTCGAAAAAAATACTTACCTTCGAAAAATTAAGTTGTGTGCCTTGAGAAATGAAGCACTTTCAATAACCATCCCCACGTGAGTAGAAGATGAAATCAGCTGCATTCAGCTCTCAGCTCGGCATGTAGAATTGCTGAAGTCATCTGACTTTCTAGTGCCTTGGTCTATTCTATCACGTTGGCTGTCAGGGGCGGCTCCTGCTATGGGGCTGTAAGGCTGCAGCCCTTATACCAAAGCAGTTTTTTTTTCATGCCGTACCAAAAGAGAGAGGAGTTTTGTGAAAGGTTTCCCAGCATAATGCCACGACTGCAGTTTTCTGAACTCAACTGGAAGTTTTCCCTGCATAACACCAGCGGGAGCGGGAAGAGCGTTACGGACTGCGTGCGCTCCTTGCAGCCTTGTCGGTTGTTGAAACCAACACATGTGGGGAAACTCTGCCTATTCCCACATCAGTTCGTTTCCTTTGAATACAACTTCCCTGGGGACTGCATTCACGGCAGCTCCCGCTAGCAGGGTTGCTCGCGAATGCCGTCTCTCATTGGGTGGGAATGCATCGCCGGGCCTGTGTGCTTTGTTGATTAATACGGTTCTTGTGCTTCCGAATAAGACATAAAATAGGGGAATCAATTAAAAATAATGATGAATGTTGAAATAAAGTATTAAATAAAGTACGTTTGAATGCATAACTCTACCTAGGTTTTTTTTCCTTTCAATTTTTGGTTTGTTCCTGCTTTTATTCAACGTAATATTTTTAACAACAATATTGCTCCCATCTAATAACCAAATACTCAGTTGCCGGGACTTTTGCAAAAAATGTTTTACTTATATTTTCTCTTCTAGTCAAATAGGGCATGTGAACAAATTGCGATTAAAAATAGAAATCAGTATTGGATAAATTGAAAAAAAGGAAAAAAAAGAGAGAGAGAGAGATACTAATTTCTGCAGCGAAATACTTGCTCAAAATTGATTTCTTCGCTTACCAAGCACAGCGAAATTTTCGCTTTTAAACTCACGTAAATTTTTACTCACCAAAAATCATTGAAGTCACTCCACTGGATACATTTTATTTTTCGGCTACATCTTTCTTCCCTCCCAAAAAATCAGCTGCGCATTTTAATTGAGGTAGTGTACTTAATTACTTTGAAAAGAACAATTAATCAGATATCATTGTTTAGAAAATTTGCGAAGTTGGTAAATTTTCGAAAAAAAAAATTTTCTACACTAAATCGTTATCATGATGACTTCAGAATTAAAACTGAACTGAATATGTCTGCAATTCGTTTTTATTAAAGAGAATGCCGGTGTGTGAGTATCGCAAAAACAACTCATCGCGAAATTCTGGCAGTCCCTTCAAAATTCCACAAAATATTTTTCATCGCCGTCCAAGTTGCAGTGGTCGGTATCAAGTCGAAGTTCCAAAGGGAGTGTACCAGAAGAAAAAAATATTTATTGTCATATTTATAGGGGTCACAGTGAGACATTTGAGAACGCGTACATGACCTTGAGTGTGTCTCCGCTACCACTGGCACACGCATTAATTTTTTTAAATTTTTTATCCTTATATACGTATTTAATCCCTGAAATGGCAATGGGCTGGACATACTGCCAGAAATACAGACCATCGATGGACAGCCAAAATTTTAGATTCGATTCCAAGGGACAGGAAAAGGCCCAGAGGAAGACCACATGGTAGATGGGTGGATGAAATTCGAAAGTATGCGGGAGTGACATGGAGGAGACTGGCACAAGACAGACCGTTGTGGAGGAAACTTGGGGAGACCTTCGTCCTGCAGTGGATTGATAATGGTTGACAATGATGATGATGATATACGTACAGTATATGCATGTATATATAATTTGCAACCACTATCAATCCACTGCTGGATGAAAGTCTTTAAGTTTCTTTTTCCACAAGAGTCGGCCTTGAGTCAGTTTCTTTTATGCTTTCGAATTTCATGTACCCATCTCCTGTTTGTCATCTTCTGGGTATTGTTGTTTCCCTTGCTATCCAGTTTAATATTTCAACTCTCCGTCGGTGGTTCTTTATTCTAGCAATATGTCCATCCCATTTCAATTTCAGTAATTTTGACCATGTCTTCCACTCTTGTCATTTTCCCGATCCACGAGTTCCTATTTGTATCTTTCCAGGTAACATAAAACATGCATCTCTACATGCCGCTTTGAGTTGCCTGCAACGTCTGTATGTCTATTTCAGTTGAGGTCCATGTCTGTGCTCCATGCGTAAGCACTGGAAGGATGCACTGATTAATCAGTTTCTTTTTTAAAAAATAATGCATCCGACGAAGTTCTATAGGTCGCTTAATATCTGTTGCCTAATTTAGGTATCGGTACTTTTACATTTTCCCTATCAATCGCTAAATATAAAATTTAATTTTAATTTGTTATAAAAAAAGCACTTTCGATCAGTATATAAATATATTATTGTTATTATTATTATTATTATTAAACGGACAGCATCAGCACAGGCGCAGTCACTTAGCTTTCGAAGTGTATAATAATATCTACAAAATTGAGATGCAGCCCCCATCTCAGCTTACAACGAGCCGCCACTGTTAGCTGTGGTAGCTTTCCAGATTAAACACACGTCAGTGCAAGAAGTGTTCTAGTGGTAACTTTTGTTGACCCCGAAATGATCATTCTTTCTTTGTAGGGTAACGGCGATAACGCGGAAATCCAATGCACGGAATGAAATGTAAATTTTGAGACCCAAATTTTCATACATAAATTTGAATATATTGTTACAGCTTGTAAATACCGGAGAGGAGACAATTCATAGAGGGAGACTGACACTATGAAGACCAAGTAAAATGATTTCAAATAATACATTTTGATCTATGCATACTTTCAAGAACGTTTTGCTTTTGCGCGCGTGTAGTCCGCCTACCTGCATCTTGTGCTGGGATTGCTTTAGTCTCCAGCTTTGACACTAACTTGGAGGTCTGTAATTCACAGCTAGGCATCAGGGCCGTCAGCTGTGCACTATAAGCTGCCAACCTATGGCTCTGACACCAGCAGTTCGCTACCGTACCGTGAGCGACAGATTTCTGCCAGCAGTGACGCATTACTGCCAGCTGCTGCTTAGCAGTTTCCTCACACTTACCTTTTTGTTGTTTAGAGTAGGGAATGGCGTTGATCACCCGACCATCTGGAACAAATTCGTAATGGATTTTCCCCTCGAAATTTAACCACACTCACAGCCTCAACTTGTGCTACAAGGGCACACGTTCGGTAACAGGTTCAGGAAGCTGGCTCGCGATTAACCACTGCCGTTGTGTGTTAGGATTACAGAAATAAACCCACTTTTCACCGCACGCAACAATTCTCTTCATGAAACGTACATCGCGCAGGATTTCTAAGAGTTCCGCACACTTCCATTGAGCGGTTTGCTTCATTTGGCGTCAGTTCGTGAGGGACAATGCGTCAGTTCCTGTAGACCTTGCCAAGGACCTGAAGGTGGCGAACTATGGTGGTCTGTGATGTGCCCACCTCTCCAGATAATTTTCCAGCGCTGTTAGTTGAATTTGCCTTTACGGCCTGGCGAACGGGCTGCGGATCCACGGTTTGCGTTGACTTTGGCTCATCGTCGAGGTTTCTGTCTCCTGAGTGGAATTTCTTCAGGTATCTGGTTGCGGTGCTGTGATCCACGGAGCCTTTCCCTTTCGCATGACAAATGTTTCGTGTTTTTTTGAGCAGCGTTATGGCGGAGTTCAAACTCGTAAAGGCAAACGTTCCGTAGTTAGCCGGTTGTGACAATTTATCGTTTAGGCTTTCCAACCACAAACACAACGACGGCATGCAATGCTGTTCACAGGAATGACTACCACTTTATATCCCTTTCGACTGACCGCAATGCGCTACTTGAACTAATTTAAACACATGACATATCCAACGCAGAACATGCGTTTATGCAAATATTGCAAAACTTTCGACCCCTGCTATGTAGTTTATAGTGCCAATTTTTGTTCCAGCAACGTTTCGCACCTGCCATGTCCTTTTTCGTTTTGGGAATGCATTATCTTTTTAGGTATGCACTTGAAATTAAAAGTCAAATAAAGCAAAATCCGTTTATATGATTTATAATGGAATCACATAAACGTATTTTAAAATTCCATCCTGATGTAATTCAGAAAATAAGAAATAATAAAAAATACAATTGCTAACTGTTGTTTGTGCACAGTACAAGTGTATACGGATGGCTGAAATAAGCCACTTTTTGCAGTGTAACGCTACTTTGCTAGTAAACAGATGGTCGGAATAGGTTTGATAAAACATTTGAGGCCGTTCTTCGTGTTGAATGGCTGAGAGAGCTTTACATGACTTCTGAATATTATCCCATGTGGGACCTTCGCCTCATCTGGAAACAGATACGGGGACTTCGGAGATCGTCACCGAATTTCATCCTGGAGTTGATATCATGAGATACCTTGATCTTGGGAGAAAAGGACTATTTTAGGATTTTTTTACATGTTCGTTCATTACAAAAAAATTGAATGTCAGATGTCCTTCTTAATACGAAAACATTACAGTAATCCAAAAAGAGTTTTGCAGAGAAAGCACATGATATCGAATTATGGGACACAAATTTTATCCCAAACAAATGCTAATTATGATGCTGTTTATATATTTGCGGAGAACAATTCCTTGAATGCGAGTTTTTATTATTGTAATCACTAAAGCCCGGATATTTAAGCGAAACTTTTAATTAGAATATTTAGCCTTTCTGAGCATTAAAAGCATATTTTTACGTATATTGAATATTTTTGCATATGTCCTGAAAATATTCTAGAAAAGCCCCTTTGAAAACTCAACTATTTTTTTTAGATTTAACTGTTAAAAGGCATCGTTACTGCAGGATATTCTTCTTTTTTTCTTGAAAGTTCGCTACACTTTGAAAATATATTTTGAACGTATCTATCGCAAGAAATATTCAGAGCTAATCCTCCAAATAATCATTTGCTTAAATTCTGGAAGATATGGAGCCTTTTTTAAGGCTTACAAAATCTTTGTATTTATTTGTTATGAGAGCAATTTAAATTTTTTAGATATTTTAATATAATTCATTTTACAAATAATTTACTGAAAGTAGTATTTTATAAAATGCAACAATGAACTTGGATATTAAAATGAGCGACAACTGTGCTACAAGATGAGATGCATGAGTTACATAATGTCTCATACTGAGAACAATGTCTTATTTGAAGGTACTCCAGTAGTCAAACACGAAGTGTCGCAGTATTTGCAAAGCTATCTCGTAATTTTCCATAACTGTGACTGCATTATGTGTGCAGTTAATTGTTTCTTGGTAGTAACAGTTGCACACTAAAGTTCCAAAATTCGTAACTGAGTAAGGAACGTCAAACTCTAATACAGAGGTAAAAACGCAAGTGGTGAAAGGTAGTTCGTGACAAAAAATTTTATTTCATCAGTTACCTGAATAAAAGAACAATGGTTTTTAGCATAATACAAAATGTTTATGCATGAACTCTTAATAACTCTGCTGAGGTTGAGAAACAGATTAAATTCATGTCCTGATCCTTGAGTTTGCGTGTGCCGGAAAAAAAGAAAAAAAAACAAAAAACAGATGTTTTGTCAGAGGGCTAACTGATTCGGGGAATATTGTTTCAGAAAATGGGACTAAGCATCTATTTTCGGCTTTAAGTGATAGGTGGTCTTTAAAAAGAACTTCTTATTTCAGAGTGGAATGAAGAATCGGGTCGCTTTGCGGTAACAAAAGAAACCTCAAACCTTTCATGGGGACAATATGACGTTGGCGCTGTATTTCACCGGTAAACACACCCAATAAGGCTATAAAGTTCCGTCATATTTGTACAATGATGCCTTCAACAGTCTACGCGTGGTTTTTTTTTTCACATAACTAATCGAAGTTTTAATGGCGCTCTCAGCAGAACTCAGTGAGTACGAATGAGTGTGGTACATGTTTACTCCCAACATTGGGATCTACCTTTGGACCGTTTCGTGCTCTCTTGCTACTTATCCGAAAGAGGATTGACCGCATCAGGCGCGAATGCCCTGACTATTTCGTGAGTTGTTTGCACGTATAGAAGGCGTTTATTATTATCCAAACCATTAAGCGCTTTCATTAGTCCGGTGTGTTCCTAACGTAGTCGCAGTAGTTTTTAAGAGCAGTGTACTCCGCAACCTGTAATACCTATTTTGTTCACATAAGATTGCTTCCGCAATCGCTTTAGTTTACATTCCCCCAAGTAAAAGTGCCATTATGAATAGGTGTAGGTTGTAGTACATACTTTTTTGCGTTACTATTGACAGAAGACATGTGCAACGTATATAAGACGAAAAAAAACTTGTTACGGCTCCCAAATAGGAAGTCAAAATACAGATGAAGAAAGGACGTCTGGGAGTTAAGTGATAAAAATGATGTCCTTCTTTCTCAGGGAAAATCTTTAGCTGGACTCTTTATGGAGATCATAGTGGATTCCCAAATTAAATATCAGTTCGGTTGCATAACTCAATATGCCATTTATCCACCTATACATGATAAATTCTTTGCTATTATTGTTTATTTATGTCAAACATATGAATAAAATTATTGACGGCAAGTTCGCGAAAATTACATCCGTAATAAAATTAGTAAAGAATGTAATCGCGTTAATAGACATATTCGAATTAGCAATACAAGGCATGATACTTCTCTCCTAGTCGTACTGTTGTCAAAATTCTGCAGTTATTTTTTTTAAAGCAGAAGTACTTCCACTTGGAGGGAATGTTTTCTTTGGCCCTAATAATAAAAGCAGGAAAAGTGCATGGCCAGCGTTTCAAAAGTTTTTTGAAACGAAATGTCATATGGACCTACCTATGTGCATTTCATAATTCTTCCTTTCTGATACGTTGATAAAAACATTTTCTGCCAAATATGAAAAGAAAAAAAAACAGAAACATTTTGCGACGTTGCTTTCATGGAAAAAAGCCGCCCTGGCTAAACTATGAAATGTAGTCCTACGAAACCTCTAAAAGATATTCGCCTTCCCGGAGTAGCCGAAGTGAGCAGATTAATTTTTAGTACACGCAAAAGTTCGTCTATTCTACCATACGTGGGAAGGTCTCCGACAGGCTCAGGAGGAACAACTAAAACCTCATAGAATAAAAAAAGTAGCATAAAACTAATATAAACAAAACATGAATCACACTTAGAACCAGCATCATTAGCCATCGGAAAGCTCAAAAAGAAGGAGCGCAGAATAAAGCATAGTTAAGACCTTAAAGCACTCTATTTCCGAAACTCGGTATATCTTATTTAGCGCTTTTCTTATTGGAGGTTTAACGATCACCGTGAGTTACTCAATGTGCTATAAGCAGTCGTCCGTCCCTTATTAGGAGCACTGGCTCCAGGGAAGGGAGAGAGCCAGTGTCGGAAGATCTATACCTCACCGGAATTAGAATTAGAACCCGGACCCAACTCGGAAGAATGTTCGCAAACCATCGCTTACACCACTGCACGACCGAGACGGCTGAGTTCTTTGTTAAACGCTATGATTACATTGTTCGTTACCAGTTTAAACAGAACTTAATGTTTCACGCTAAATTTGTTTATATAACTAATATGCTTTACAATAAATGGTGATATTTGCAAGTACAAAAACTTTCAATTATCTCTATTTGTTATACTCAAGAAATTAAAAACAGAATGTAAACAAATCATAAATATTTTTAGAACACATTTTGTTTTCAATTACACTTATTTCCTATTAATAATACTTGCTTTTACTGCATGATTTATTTACTAAATCGTAAACTGATGTTGAACAATAGAAAAATTAATCTCAGTTAATACTTAGAACATATGCGAAACGTAAAACAACAAAGCAGTAATTCTATGCATCAGGTTTTTACATATTAGCTGTAATAACTACTGAAATCGGCTAATATTTCTCCTTACGCCCAACAAACTGGTTTGCTAATTGGAAGGTAGGAGAATGGCTTCATATGTCAGTTAAATATTCTAAGTACAGTATCAGATAAATGAATTCTCAGAGTGAATTCAAAGTTCTAACTGAAAGAGAAAACCCGCCAAGGGAGAATTCCAAATAATGAAAATTAGCACACTTTATTTTCTAAATTTCCCTTTGGGAATTCAGAGGTAGATGTTACTGGATACCTCAGGTGTTGTCAAACCGTGTCTCATTACATTGAGACCTCCCTCTTCTGAAAAACGAGAGCTATATAAAGAAGGACTTATAAGCAACAAATATTGAAGACTCGTGTGACATTAATCACTGAAACGATGAAACATTTCCGTCTTTAGCACGATTTAATGATTAAAAGATGAAAAATATATACAATTAAAACCATGAGCACTTTCGAGGCCGCGGCTGCCTCTTCTTCAGATGTAATAAATACTTACCATGCTTTCCACAATGCAATGATCTATATTATATATAGACTAAATGTGTTATTATTTATTACATCTAAAGAAGAGGCAGCCGCTGCCTCGAAAGTGCTCATGGTTTTAATTGTATATATTTTTCATCTGTTAATCATTAAATCGTGCTAAAAACGGAAATATTTCATCGTTTCTGGACTTATAAGATTTAGGTAAGGATACTTTGTTATTATTCAGCATTGTTTTTCAATTTTTCATTTTGTATCCAAAGTAGGAAAAAAATGCACATCAGTAGAACTTGAAATTTGCCGTACAAAATTACTTCTGAAATGTATACGGAAAGTACGCTGTTCAAATTCAAATATATGATTTTGTTAAACATTTCGTTTATCTTTAGAAAAATGAAAGTCAGTCGAAATGTTTATTTCAGTATTGACTTTCCACGAACTAGTCGTACAATGACATTGAGATAGGAAGTATAAATCTGATAATTAAGGAACGAAATGAATATGTAATGCTTGAGTTCTGACCCAATTTTTTTAAATAATAAATCACAGAAGCGCTATCAAAGAGACATGTACTTGATCAAACGCACCAAAAACGAAACAAAATGCCTGCCCATTCTTTATAACTTGCATAGTATAAGAACGTGTGGGTGTCATACTCTGAATATCTGACGCAATAATAGTTTTAGGACCTTTCACATAACCATAGGAGATCAACGACTCACATTAAGATGATTTGAAAAGTTCAAATCATTACTGAAAGTCAAGATTGTATTATTTATTTCATAATGTATAACCAACTATCATTAACAACTTATTAATTCTTCTGAAATTTTTCATTTTAATATAAGCTTTTCTTCTTTTTAAGTAAACCGGAAAAGTTTAAAAAAAATTGTCAAACTATCATTACTTCCATCTTAACATATGCTCCAAGTTTATTTTACTGTCTACTTCTTTACTTTGTTTGTAATTTTAGCAACCACCACAAGACACTCCGCCTGAAAAAATTGCCGACTGTCTCCAATTTTGAACCACTAATTTAGAGCTGAAAAACAAGATCATATCTAAGGCTCATCCAGGACTCGAACACGGACTCCCATCGGACTATGGCTACGTAAAGAAACTTGATGATTTATAATAATTTGGCCAGAAAATCTTGTCTTTCAGTCAAAAAAGAATAGAGTTTGATTAGAAATGCTTAAAGAGAAATCTACCACAATTTCGATATATATCTTTCAAACTCCCCCTGAAATTTTGAATTTTATACGGAATTATTTTTAAGGGAATCTTAACTTCAAATAAAATCAGAGAAAAAAGTTTTATTTAGATTTAAGTTTAGGATGTAATATCTGATAAAAATAATTTACTGTGTGTTATTTATTATTATTTGACTTCGCTTAGTTTCTTATTGGAGAAGCTTACTGTGTTTCTTTTGATAAGATTGATTCATATAAAGATATGTGAATTTCTGTGCCCAATGAAAAGTTCTGAAAACCATGTATAAATAACATTGATCACACTTAATTGGAAGCTAAATAAATAGGTGACTTCCGATATGCTGCACTAAATGGAGCCTTCGTGTTTATTAAAAATCTTTTCATTTATCTTCGAAAGTTTTGTTGCAGATAAAATAAAGTTCACACCGCCACATCACTTAGAGCTGTAAAGTGTTGTTAATATTTCGGTTATTCTTCTAACACTGGTCAGCTCAGCTTGATATAGACATTAGAGATGATCCTACAGATGGCAGCTAACCAGATCCAGCGATTGCGTCTTGTTCTGCTGTGGAAGTACATTGGAACGCACTGTAAGATTTTGGCTAGCAACTAGTATGATATTTGGGAATGCTGCCTCCGAACTCTCAAAC
Organism: Macrothele yani; assembly: GCA_039090855.1. Classification (NCBI taxonomy): domain Eukaryota; kingdom Metazoa; phylum Arthropoda; class Arachnida; order Araneae; family Macrothelidae; genus Macrothele; species Macrothele yani. Next base: position 145,447 of record JAYWMT010000398.1, read on the forward strand.
TCTTATTCTAACGGAAATCCAATTCCGATATATGTAATCTAAAAGGAGCGTTTTGTTTCTTCATCAATCGGAACCACTCTGTGTAAAGCAATCAATCAAGTACAATGATTGCCTTTCAAGGAAAAACAATATGATAATGCGAATCAACATCTTGAAGTAGTGTTACGAGAAAAGACAGCTTTTGCGTTCAGAATGCGCTATGCCCAAATAAAAATTCCATCTCAATCTCTTAATTTACATTGCGACAATTTCTGTTCTCATCATGGCGATATCAAGAGGTGTATGAGGAATATGGAACGAAGTCCCAAGTGTTCAGGAAAAACGTATCTAAAAAATGCCTGAAACGTGCTTCTTTCGACAACTTAATTGTCGCAGAAAAGTAAGACAAATTCGCCAGGAAAGTCACTTGGAGACCTTCAAAACATCTCTTTGTTGTTACAAGGTAGCCGTAGCATTGACAACACGTTATTCATCTCTCTCTCTCTCTCTCTCTCGCCAGCATTTCTATATCTCTCAGCAAAAAAAAAAAAAAAAAACAAGATAAAAACCACCCATTGTCTGTGTGACACGTGGCTTTGAAATAACTTAAGAACTGCCGTTAGAAAACGTAGTCCCTACAAACACAGAGGATATAACGCGTATGAGGGAACGCTAATGTGCTGCCATTCATCGGTCGATCTGCAATCACTGTATCGCTTAGTAAGTGGCCAGCTTTCGAAGTATGTCCATATTTCATGGTAGAACAAAATTTTCTGCTCATGAATTGTGACAAAATATATACTTCGGCGCATAGGCTTACTAAATCTATAAGAGAAGTTGTCCCATTCTAATCAGATGGCGAACAAAATAGTAGGCTATCCAGTAATCACTGAAGCTGCACTACTGCCGATATTGATCCACAAGTATTTAGACAATAAACCGGAAGGTGCAAGAAAAAGCCCATCAGAATGAGTAATCATTAGCGCATATACATGAACTTACTCGGGAAAATATGCATGCTCAAGGATCGACTTACTAATAATTCCCTCAGTTGGTTTTATAGACATCCTAGAACTATGTTTACGGATGCGGTTAACCATGAGGCGAACACTTCAGTGAGACTTTTTTTTTTTTGATTGGAGGTTTAACGACCACCGTGAGCAACTCAATGGGCTATAAGCAGTCGCCCGTCCCTAATTTATGGTCACTGGTTCCAGGGAAGGGAGAGAGCCAGTGCCGTAAGACAAACACAACATCCATGCCTCACCGGGATTCGAACCCGGACCCCTTTCGGACGAATGATCAGAGGCCATCGCTTAGACCACTGCGCTACCGGGGCGGCTAGTGAGACTTCAAAGGACCAAGGCTGTGTACACTGTAACGTTCCGGGAGAAAAACAAATGACTGGTTGTAATACCGATCTGCAGGTTGAGAGTAGTTTCTCCTCCTCTTTCTGAACTACAGACTGTATGTTAGACTTCAGGTCAAAGTACGTAGTATTATACACCAGCTAAGTTTTTTTGTTGAGATGTGCTAGATGACATTCCATGTTACAACAGAATCCGTGGTACTCTTACTGATCACAACTTTTTTTCTCGTTCCTCTCATGTGGACCTTGTTTAATAGCAGATATTGAATGGATGATATTTGCGAGTATTTATACATATGACTACGTGTGACCAACTATTCTTCTCTTCTTCCGGCTGACAGTTAATAATTATATGAAAAATGTTTGCATTTCTAATTCATTTATGCTTTTCTTATGTATTTCTCGCTTAAACCACACAAACTCAAGGAAGAATCTAGGGTGCGTAATTGGTATGGTCCGACGGAGAAAAGCCCTGGACGATCGTGGACAGCGGCATCCGGCGTGCAACGTATTATCCGTCCGCAAGAAACGCTGTCTCAAATCACAGTAAAAAATGGGTAGGTGTGTTTCCATAAAATTCAGAGCTATTGTAGATAACATAGTCACTTGCGCATCTTTTGGAAAAGTCAATAAACTTTCAATGATACTTCTATATGCGTAGTTGTTCTCTGACTGCAATCCTTCCAATATTTCTATATGCGTTTTTACTTTCGGACTGTACAAAAGACCTTTTCTGCAAGCCGGAAAGATCTTCCGTGTCGTCAAGACAACTAATAATTTTTATTATTTAAATCAGATGGTAACATTGTAAATATTGTGTCGGAATTGGATTTCCGTTTGAATAAAACATGTATAGCATCCCCCTAAAATACAATAACAGATTGAGCAGTGACAAGACTTATAAAGATTCCACACTTCGCTCTATTTGTGTCCGTGTGCCTGGACACCAATACGACATCAGTTCTAGAGCTACTACCACTGCTCTTGATAGACTTGTAGCAGGGAGTGGCCATACTCCTGTTTGCGAGGAGGCAAAGCCACTTGCTCCTTCTTCAAATAAGTTTACTGTTTTATTCAAGTAAAGTTTCTACATTTGTATTTTATCAAACATCTGCTGCTATGACGATTCGAAATATATTTTCCCACTGTCATTTTTTTTTCTTTTTTGATTGGAGGTTTAACGACCACCGTGAGCAACTCAATGGGCTATAAGCAGTCGCCCGTCCCTAATTTAGGGTCACTAGTTCCAGGGAAGGGATAGAGCCAGTGCCGTAAGAAAAAAACAACATCCATGCCTCACCGGGATTCGAACCCAGACCCTTTTCGGACGAATGATCAGAGGCCATCGCTTAGATCACTGCGCCACCGGGACGGCCCCACTGTCATGGAGGTACTATGTTAAAAACGTGTATAATCCTCAGAAAACGGAACCCGCAGTTAGTAATGAATTATCTATACATGTACGTAGTGCGATAAAAAAGTTTCGAGACTAAGTACGTAGACCACGAACAGATGTAAGAACGCGGATGCGCGAGCAGCGGTCAAGGGCAGATATCTTCATGAGTAGATGTGCCAAGTGGTGTCGTTCTGTGAACATAGGGAGCTGCGCTACACGATATTTGGTGACCACTTGTATAACACAGCTGCGATTTCTTTATGGACTGCAAACTAGAGCAGGGAGCGAACATCAAATTCTGCGTCAGACTCTGCAAATAATGAACGAGGACGAATGAAATGTTGCGACAGGCTTATGACAATGAAACAATGAGTCGTACAAGGTGTTTCGAGACACACGCCCTCTTCAAGAGCGTCATAACGCCATTGGAAGACGAAGAGAGATCAGCGCGCCGGTCGACGGGCAAAACCCCTGAAAATATAACCCAAATTAAGGAACTGGTGCGTGAGATCGTCGGAGAATCATTCAAAACTATGCTACCATCATCATTGTGTAATACAGAACAGTGCACAAAATCATGACGTGGGTTTTACACATGCACCGCATTCCTGCAATGCTTGTGCCAAAGATTCTGAACTCCCGAACAGAAGGCGTGAATATCTCCATCAACAGGTGGTGAATGATCCAACGTTCCTGTGGCGGGTCATCACTGGGGACGAGACTTAAGTTTACGGGTACGACTCGGAGACCAAACAACAGTCGTCGCAGTGGAAGCGCCGGACATCTCCACGACCGAAGAGGGCCCGACAGGTCCTGAGCGCAAGCAAACGCATGCTCATCGTGTTCTTCGACATTCATGGGGTTGTGCACCTTCAATTCTTCCCGTTGGGTCAGACCGTCACCGCCCTTTTTTACTGTGATGATCTGCGGCATCTTAGGGAGGACATTAGTCGCAAATGACCTGAAATCCTGCGCAGGGGCAATTTCCTGTTCCATCACGACAATGCAGCAGCTCACCTTATGTAGGTAAAACGCCAGTTGTGTAGCCGCAACAACATGACTAACCTTCCTCACACGCCTTACTCGCCGGATGTGTCCCCCTCGACTTCTTTCTGTTCCTGAAGAGGAAGCTGAGGCTCAAAAGTCGCCGTTTTGAAACCGTGGACGAGATCCAGCACGAATAGCAGACGGTACTTGATATGATTCCAGCGAGCGTTCCAGCAGTGGCAAAAACGCTGGCAGTGGTGTATCGCTGCCCAAAGAAACTAATTTGAAGGATATGATAGCCAGACATAAGTAACACAAGTACTTTGTTATATATCGGCCTAGTCTTGGAGCGTTTTGATCGGACCTCATATAATGTGATACCTGAACTCCGCATATTACATAATAACGGTATAATGTTGTCTACGTATAACGTAACACCTGTATAATAATGTATGCATGTGTAATGTAATCCCAGAACTCCGCATATTACATAATAACAGTATAATGTTGTCTACATATTACATAACACCTGTATAATGATGTATGCAAATGTAATGCAAGTCATGAAATTTTCATATTAAGCGGCTGATGCATCTTGGGGGCTCGTCTCTTGTGTATAATTGGCTTGTCAGCGTAGCACTGTGACACTTGGTCTGAGGATAGGCTTGAGGCAAACCGGAAAGGTCTTGCGTGTGTCTTTTATTTTATTTTAACGTTAGCTAGTGATTTTTGTTGTATATAAAGTTCATCTTTTTACTTGCAATTGAATCTTTATTGCAGATTGATGCATAGACAGCTTTAACTTGTCTTCAATGTCGAATAATCTGTGTTTGTGTTGAAATAAAGGAACTTTAATAATTTAGCATAACCGAATGTTAATTATTGCTAGAAGCACTGACAACCGATGGACAGCTGAATATATAGGCTGGATGCCAAGGTAGAGGAAAATACCATCTAGGATGAGAGTGGATGCAATTATAGAAAATGCTAAGATGAAATGAAAAAGACTGGGTTAACATAGATAATATAACAGACTTGATGCTGCCTTTCAACCCAGCTGTCAATTGATATTCTTGATCATAGTGAAGGTGATACCACTGTAGGGTCTAATATTTATTTGCTAAATATTTCCAATTGGTACAGATTCTCTCCATGTTATGGCCTGTTTAAAGCCAGCTTAAATAACATTTAAATTGTTGATAATTTCTTGTTTTACTTCATTAAAAAAATGGGATACAAATACATTTCCTTTAGTTAATATCTTATCTTTTTTCCGCTAATTTAAAATATGTCTATGTTATTCGATTCTTTTAGCTGAGAAATATTACTTCCTGAAATTTGTTTTTTGTAACAGTTGTCGGTTTTTAACTTAGAAAGCAAATAACTTTAATAATTAATTGTGTGAATTTGGAAAATAAAAGCTCACTTCCTTTGTTTAGGTGGTAATCTATCTCGCAGGGGGAGCAATCCTTCTGAAATAGCGAAAGCGATTCACAGCTATTTAATTCACTTTGATTGAATAATGTTATTGAAATAAAACTGGCTCGTATTTCATTTTGAACTAAGCCAAAAATTACTGCAGAGGAAACAAGAGCAGTAGAATAAATTTTGATATGCCTACCTCAACTTTCTATCTATCTATCTACGTATTATGACTAAATATTTATTTTGATGCATCCTGGAAACATTCATCTCCTATTGGTATTACCATTAGAACAAACAAACTCATTTATCGTTCGCCTTCTGAGAACTTTCTAATTGACATCATGTATTATATTTTTTTGACTTTTCACGGAAACACGTGAAAGTAGAATATATGTTACAAACGTAAAGATTGATACAACGAACATTAGATTTCGTAAAATTCCAGAAATCTAGAAGAAAGGTGAATCAGAAAATGACGAAAATGTTTTACAGCATAACAAGCATATCAATGGTTAGACAGGCACAGCACTGATGCATAGAAAAAAGTTCTCAAAATTTGTTACAGAAAGTCTTGTCTCATGTAATGAGTACATATTGTAATCCTTTCCGGAAGTCAAGCACGTTGCAAAGTCATACATCATGGTGGTAACAAAATGACAGATGAAGCCTACTTGAGATATAAACCATTAATCTCTTAATGCATGTCATGGCTCCAGAACATTTCTGGAAGAAGTAATTGAAGAGTAACAGTACATCACCCAAAAACTCAGATATGTGCAATAAGATAAAGTTCTGAATATCTCCATTACCGGTTGATACCAGCCTTCTATGCTAAAACTTCCACAATTCGAATTCAATTACAAAAGAACTATCTTTCAATCAGAAAGATAGTTCTCCTGTAATTGATAGTTCCTTTGAGAGAATCATGGGGCTCACAAAGAAAGTCGGAGTTGGTCACGTACGTAAGACGTAAAAGAGAACGATTTCCAGTATGAGCAATGCGATTTTGTTTTCTGTATCTTTCATGTTCACTTAAATTTCCTGGACGTGTCGGATGTAGGGAAACTTACGATCACAAAAGTAGTTATATTGATGTTTCTTGACGGTTCAAATATCATATTTGGGTCGGGAAAGCTTCCCATTTGATTTTTGCTTTTGCAGAAAGGCTTGCATAAGAAACCCGGAGACGGAAACAAGGTTTTATATTTTGAAACATGACTAAGTACATAGTCGAGTCACATTATTTTGACCACCTCCTACTTTTGTTGTCAACAGCGCTTAGCATATGCAAGAAGGCACGTTTCGTCAGCTGGCTTGCAGAGTATATAAGGCGTGCTGTAGGCATTCTGGAAACATGTCACTCGTTGCTGTCATGAATAAAAGGAGCGATTTATCACATTTGCAAAAAGCGATGATTATCGGTTTTCGGGCCAAGGATGGCGAATTTCTGAAACAGATCAGTTTGTGGACAGTTCGTGTGTTGCTGTGGTTAATATGTAGTGTCATTGGAGAAATGACACCATTGCGAATAAGAGACGTGACATTGATGTAAGGAGTTAACGTCGGTATCAAAGGTGCGTGTGGGTCGATCGACAGCTGCAATGGAGCAACACTCTGGCCGAATGAACCAGGTGACTACCTGAAGTGGGTCTAAAACGACAATTTAGCGACTTTTTGCAGCGTATGGGACTCTGATGCTGATGGATGGTCACTGTACTTATGCTAACGAAGGTGCATCGGCAGAAAAAATTATTTGCAAGACCGTATTAGAATTGTACCTCCGCTGGATGGCAAAGGATTGCCTTCTCCGATGAGTTACGCTTTCTGTTTCATCGAACAGGTGAGCGTTGGTGCATAAGGCGAGATCATTGGAGAACAAACACACTTCAACCATTGCTGGAAGAACACAAGCTGGTGGGGGCAGCTTTATGGTCTGTGGAATGTTTCGTGGCATTTCCTGGGTCCCCTCATACCTGTGGAAGGCTCTACGAATCGAATTATTCATGAATGAAACCTTGCAGACCACGTACCCTCATGCATGCTGATTTTCTTACGTAGGGCGGATTGGATCTTCCAGCACGAGCAATATGGCGTGTCACAAAGCTAGAAATGTCCGAACGTGGTTGGAAGAGCACAATGAAGACTTGAAAGTACTTCCCAGGCCTCCTAATTTTTCAGACGTAAAGGCAATTGAACATTTGTGAGACCACCTCCATCGTGTGTTTCGCTCTATGGAACCTCCACCGCGCATCCTCTAGCTGATGTCAGATGTACTTTAGTCTGCATGGCTTGACATAACTGTGAACGCTTTCCATCACCTTCTTGAGACACTCACAGCCCGTGTAGCTGCTGTCCGCGCAGCACATGGCGGTTACTCTGGATATTAGCTGGTGGTTACATTAATGTGACTCAGTCATGTATTATATATAGTGAACAAGTGCTTACCTCTATGAGTATCCTCTCGCTGAAATATACTTTTTTCAAAAAAAAAAAATGAAGAAGCTCTAGATAGTCATCCGGATCCGATGATACCCCGCATGGAAGTATCTGGGGTCCCAAAGTGTAAATGATGAAATACCACATCTAATGACTAAAGAGTGGCCAGCAACAAGGTATGGGAACCGCGAATGGAGGAGGGTATATCAAAAGCAAAGTTTGGACGAAGGGACATTTGTGTCAGTGGATTGCGGTTGCATTACTCTCCACGCAGTGTGGGGATGTCACAACTTCGGATACGTACATACTTTGAGCAGGTGAGCGAGGTTATGAGAAGTCGTGTAGTTGTGTTGAAAAAGTCCTGTTGATCAAATTCTCGTGTCGTAAGACTATTGGATCAGAGCGACGCGGAAATCGGACGATGTTGGCGCCACTGGATTAACGACCGCACAACCCAGAGCCACGCTGGCTGTGGACAGCCGACGGTGAAGACAGAACGCGAGGATTGAAAGATTGTTACAGCCAAACGTAAATAACTGAATTCGCCGCTCTCAACCATCCGTGACCATATTTCGTCGTTTGCATGTACGACCATTTGCCAGACGACTTGTTGCACAAGGACTATATTCGCGGATGCAACTTTCCTGCCTGCCACTGACCAACGATCATCGCTGGCACCGGTTGCAGTGGCGTCGTGCCTGATCAATATGGGTTAAAGTCCATTAGCGTCGCGTTGCCTTCAATAATGAATCACGGTCTGACGTGACCCAGATCCCGACATACATTTCTGGAGGGGAGCAGAACAGCGCACGGATCATAACCTTTAGCGTGGAAGGGCACATGGCTCGTACACTGGGAGTGAATGTCTGTTTTGCCATTTTCTACGATAGCCGGAAGACACTGTACCTTTCTCTGCACTATCCAAACGGCCCAACGGCACGTCGACGACCTTCTACGACCTGTTGTGTTGCCATTCCAATCGCTGCACCACCGACCGATTTTTTAACATAACAATACGCAACTACACACTGCACGACTTTCTCATGCCTGCTTCCGTATTTCCGACACCCTTCCATCGCCAGCCAGCCCCATCGCCCGACTTCTAACATATCGAACATCTTTTGGATATGACGAGACGCTACCTACCCTCATCCCGCAATATATTCTGGTGCCCCTGTTTTTTTTTGTTTTTTTTTCTTCTTTATGAATGAGTGTATATTAACGCAACGCAAAAGGAAGCCTGACGACAGTCCCGTACCTATTCAAATAACAGAAAATAAGTTTTTATAATCAATCTGGCTAATTATCATTTTATTGGCATTTACAGAAACGGTCGAATATGAGCTTAATTGTCGATCTGCATTTCTGAAGAACTTAAGAATTTGTATTGTACACAGCAATTATATGGTAGTAATGCTAAAGGAAACGCTCACACTGTGAATGGCCAGTGATTAAAATGTATACATCAGGTGCACGACATTATTTATTAAAATGTATTATTATGTATCGTACATAATTGTGTATAAGTCGACTTCACGATTTTTATGTGAATATCTGCGGTTTTTGTATACCTACCTATCGTGTGTATAAAAAAATATATATTTTCCGAGGATGCGCCCGGATGTGGGAATGGGAACCTACTATTTATTGTTGTAGCTGTCTCTCGCAATGTTGCTTGTGGCAGTTTTCCGCAAAATATGGGTGGAATTGAGGCACAATTCTGAAAAGATGATAGGTCTCACCACCCTGGTTAAAGAGTTTTCAGGGGAAGGTTGCACATTTTAAAGATATATAAACCCACTTTTGCACATATCCCCCCCTCCCGTCCCCCTTCTCCAACTTTTTGCCAGCGGATTTTCTGCAGTTACTTCATTCATGGAGAGTAAAGCATTTGTTCCCGCAGCAAACGAATCGTGATGCATTTACCAAACGTCGTAAGGAAGTCACATCTTATTTAAAAAACAAAAAACTTCCTGGAACAAATTTGGAAGCGTTAATAGGTCTTGATGTCAACCTGATAGGTTTTTTTATCCCATAAAGAATATGTATACCGTAAAAAATAAATGTGTAACTTTCGAAGTTTTCAATGGATTTCTTCAAAATTTAAAATGAATCTTTATTTTGATGTATTGCGGACACTAAAATTTGCACGCAACTAGTTAAAAAATTGAAGAACATTTGTTCTATAGAATTTTCTCCGACTACCCTGTGCAGCGTAGCAGCTGTTGGTCAACTGCTGAGTTGTAGGAGTGTGTGATTGACATAAAGGTCATTTATCTACTCCCGAGTTTCATCACCCCTCTTCACCGTGCTTGTCACAAACAATTGGCTTTAGTGACAAAACCAAACATCGCCCCATTCAGTAAAGATGCAATCATTTTTTGCTCGCTCTTAGTCTTTAGAAAAGGTTACTGTTTGTTTGATTTTTAGAGCCGGGGCACACTGACTTTAATAACAAACGTAAGTAGGTTGTTAAATTCATTCATTTTTTACTATCAGTGGCAATGTTATTCTGAGTGATCGGCCAAGTTTAACCATTTTCTTTTTGGGGATGCATTGATCAAGTTACCGCTGTTCTGTAAATTGTCACACCTCTCTTCGCCGTCGCTAAGCGGGGGCAGTGGTCTTCTTCTGCAATAGTCTGTCCTTTTCCCTGTTCATTCCCCCGTCGAGAATTGAGCACGGTCGTAGGTCACGGCACGCTGCAACTTAAACTACTGTCTGACGCGTTCACCTCTTTCCTCTGGGTGATTTACCACCGGGGCAGTCAAGGTCATATCGACAGATCTAAAGCGGAATTTGAGACATCCTTGCGAAATGAGGTTTTGTTTTAGTGAAGAAGAAAATCTCGTGCATATAAAATGAAGAAATTTCTTAGCAATCATTTTCTTCTGTACCAGTAACACTCGGAAAAAGACTAAATGTACAACTGCAAATGGACTGACGGCGCAAAGGGCTACTTATGCGCATTACCATAAGGCATCAAAAGTTTGGTTTTCAACCTATCAGAAATATTTTTGGTGTATAGTTCGACCCCTAATTTCGACCTAAATATTTCATTAAAAAAAGTCCACCTATACACGAGTATATACGGTAATAAAATAAAAAAATTCTGAAATCAAAATGAGTTTGTGTTGTCAATGCCAACCATTTGTGCATTCATTTTCTAAATTCATATCTTTGCAGAAGAAACAATCAAAAATTTATTTTTAGAACTGTTTTAAAAGAATCAATGCAATTTACGGTACGTTTAGAACGTGAAGAATAATCATACAAAAATCGCGTTAGATATTCTATTCATGAGCCAGAAATTTTGCAATTCATGTACCAGACTTTTCTCTATTTACAATATAAAACCTTTTAATTACTCTATTTGGATACTGAATTATTTAGTAATTAATTCATGACCAAAAATTTCAAGCAAATCCTTTGTTCAAATGGACTGCTTGATAGTTAATAACTATCGTAAGCCGTTCTTCGCTGTGAGATTACATAAACCTCAACATAAGTATGTTTGCCTTGTACCAAGCATCAATAGCGAAGTAAGATACACTGCACACATAAGATACAAGTGCAAATCAGGAAATCGGAATCAAAATGCTAACATCTAGAAAAAATTTGAGGCGAAAACAGCAGCTTTACATTTTAGGCTCTGTCCTTTTCTAATTGTAAACGATTCTAAATTCTGAGATCCGTAGATTATAAACTGCGCTCTCTTTATTAAAATTATAAATTTAAAAACACTATGATCTAACAATCTAAGTTAAAAAAATCTCCAATGTTACAGAATAAGACTTCAGAAGAATGGGTAAACTAAACTCCTCGTTGTCGGTAGCATTTGTTATATTTCGTTAACAAAATAGCCATCTTCATAATATATTTTTTTAATTTTGTGAAAAGTACAGGGAATTTTATGATCAGTTCAGTTTCTGACACATTCTTCGGCGTCTAGGAAACTGCTTCTACTTCCAGTGTTTTACAAGAAACATATAATTAATTATTATGTGATGTGCAATGAAGTTTTCAGGATTGTCTAATTGGTCCAGCAATTATCAATGCAGCACCTAGGAAGCATAAGGTAAAATACGTCGTTTAGCTGAGGAACGTACTGTGGTATATGGAATTTAGAGGGAGAAAGTTTAACAGCCGAATTATCATCCTGTTCACAAGCTGAATTTCCATTCAGAATTTGATGATGCTTGAAGAGAAGTCGCCGTAATAATTTTCCTTCACCAGCACTACAAAAACGAATCTGTGTTGGTTGATATACTGTATATAGATAGATATCGTAAAAAATAATACATAAATATCGTAAAAAAGTTAATTAAAAAAATATTTTTTTTCAACTAACGTTTCTCATTGAGTTCTTTGCCAATTAGTTGTAGATTCGTGAAAAGAAGCACACTAGAAAACTGCATATATGATGAACATACAATTTTCTTCTCCTTAAAGGAATTATAGGTCACAAATTTATATTGTTGCGTTCCATAAGTATTAAATATTAGTTATAACGTTAACATAAAGACGAACAATGTTGCACAAATTGGCAAATTTCTTCTATGCTGAATTCTGCACTGTAGCCAACAGCCTGCTGTACATTGCCAGACGAATTAAAGGCGTGAGTTTTGTAAAAGTGGCCCAGTGACAGAAAACAGAATTATTTTCCCAAATTTGTTTTCTTCCGGTGAACGACCGAAAAAAAATATTCAGTCTCATAATGTCCATGCGTCAGTTTCCACCAAAATTAAACCTGCGTAATTTTAATAATGGTCAAGGGCAAACCATATTCAGAGGATTAGAAATATTCCGATGAAATATCTAGCAGAGGTTATATGCAACGGAAGGCGAAACCTAAAAAAATATTTGCATTGCTTCCAGATGTTCAATATACAACAAAATTTATCTATCCGGTTGTTAAGAAGCCGTTGGTGACAAATTCAGATCCATTTTTACCATTTGTACGGCTGAGATTACACGAAATGATGTGGCAAATAGACCGTTGTGTGCTATTCGTTTCGCCACTGAAGAACAATAGTTAGCAGGTACCCTAAGGCAGGAGAAAGAAGTGATTTCTAATCCACCCTCACGGATTAACATAGGCAACTATTTTGTTTGGGGACTGACAAGCACAACTTGCAATATTAGGAACTTCCGAATTGCGGCTTACAAGAATCACTGACTTGATGTGAGGACAAACTGCCAACAAAAGAAATGACAAATTCACGAAAACAGGAAAGAAACGCATATCTTGAAAATAATAAAAGACACAAGCTGTAGATTGATATGTTTTTATATCTTTTAGAAACATATCTTTATTTATACTTCACGAAGAAATATCAGAATTTGAACTAAGCAATCCACGAAACTCACCAAAACGTATTATGTGCTCAAATGCACTGGCGTGCAAAAATTAAGGACGAGACACTTTTTGGAATGTAACGTCATGAAGAAATGCTCCACATCGACTCAAATCATACCATAAGATCATCAAGATGTAAGAATATGGGACAAGTGAGCAAATCCGTCCAAACAAGGAATCCAAAGGATACAAAGGCACTTGATTGAAAAGGTAGCTTCGTGCACAACTGGACATAAGACAGAAACGTCCATGTGACAGCCGGCTGCCAAAAAATATTCAGTCTTTAGTAGGGGTATGATCACCCCTGAGCGCGTTGCAGGATTTACAACGTCTGTCCATGCTGAGGACGAGGTTATCAAAGAGCTCTTGAGGCATCGTGGCCCATTCCTCTTGTAGCGCCAATCGCAGCAGCGGAATCGTTGCTGACGGCTGGTGACGTGCTGCCAAGCGTCTCCCGAGAAGGTCCCACACGTTTTCGATTGGATTTAGGTCCGGGAACCTTGCGGGCAAATTCATGCGTTGAATATATTCGCTCTGCGACAGCCCCTGTACGATGAAGTGCAGCGTTGCCGTCCATCAAGAGGAACTCAGGACCCACGCCACCTCTAAACAGACGCACTTGATGCAGGAGAACCTTGGTACAATTGCGGACAACAGTGACAGAAACTCCTTGAAAGAAGTGGAGGTCAGTATGGATACCAAGCATGATACCGCCCTAAACGAGGACTTCACCACCTCTAAACTGGTCCCTTTAGATGATGTTGGAGGTGTGATTGCGTGTTCCCTGCTCTCTCCAGATGTGTATACGTCCTGGATCGCTCGTCAGACTATATCGGCTCTTATCCGTAAAGAGAACTCGACCCCATTGCTGATGTTGCTCCACAGAAACCGCCGTCTCCGTTGAGCAGGCGTTAATGGCACACTCCATACTGGTCGTCGTGCGAATAGCCCACTTTTGGGCAGCCTATTGGCCACGGTAAAACGCGATAACGGAAGTCCAGTTGTCTGTTGCATGTGCCTTGTGATTTCTCCCGATGTCTACCTTCTGTCTCTTCTCTACTGTAGGACAATATACCGGTCGTCCGCCTCCATGGTTGCTCATGGCCGACCACTGATAAACTCTCGGACAGTTGTTCCTGTTATTTTAAATGATTTCCAAGTTCGTGAAATGATGCTGTGAGCATTCCCGAACTCCTCGGCCACACTAGCACACTTCGACCTTCTTTCAACTTCCCAATAACGCGACCTCGGGTAAAGTCATCCAGATGTCGTGTACTGAATCGCCTGTTGGCCATATCCCACGGTGCTAGCAAATCGACGTCGTTCAAACCGATGTACACCGTGCAATATCTTTCACCGAATTGCTGAGCGTACACCGGCCGTGTGCTTTATACCCTTCCGAACCCCCCCCCCCCTACGTCATGCTGCATAAATGCGCATGCCCTACCGTACCGGACCCTAGTCTATCTCCTGAGTGGTCTTTCGTTCCGTTCTGCCTGCTCGTTCCGCTCTTATGCTAATTTCTCCTCTTCGTTCTTAATTTTTGCACACCAGTGTATATAGCGTTAACAAGAATTAAAAAAACTATCGTAGTTTGATTTCAAAATGGTATAAAATGCGCATTGTTCGAAGAAACACGTAGCTCTCCCACAAACGGTAACACCGCAGAAGGTAAAGCGTATTTCCAGAATTTTTTCACGAGGAATTACGGAGTTATATATTACAGAAGTAACAAGTTTAGCAGAGTGCTAAACTGAATTAAGTTTATACGATTTCTATATGGAAATAACTCCCACCTCACAAAGTGTCGCAGATGCTGAGTACAGAACTGATGGAGGGCCACAATAAGACATCGGTACCTAGAAAGGCACTTTAAAAATGCCGATTCTTAAACCTACAGTTTTCATTGCAACAGACGTGGAAAATACAAAATAACAAAAAAAGTCCTGATGCTTGGCGCTTTTTAAGCATTTAATGTTTAATACCCGGATTGCCTCCGCACGGGACCTTAGACATGTAGAGACGGTTTCCGGGTCCCATGAGTCTTTCATCGTCTCGAATCCTTTATTTAAAGTTATTTTGCGCAGACGCAAGGGTAGAGGTAATCGTGTAATGCTATGGACCAGGCATGCGCAAAAGGAATTGTTCAAAACTGTGAAATTTCGGTTATGATGTAGGATGTGTTCAACTAGCACGCACTTGGGCTTGTGGAACAATCATGTTCGAGTTAATCTAGATGCATCTTAAGAAGGTCCACGGTAGTTGTCCGTCCTTTCAGACCATCTGCATTCGTTCATGGAATTTTTCACCGATAAGGAGATGCACTCTTCCCTTTTAGAAGGATAATGTTCCTCGCCACAGAGAAGTTTTGACCAGTACTTGGTTAGAAGACTATTCTGACGAAGTTCCCTCACTGTAATGGACTCGGTTGCACTGGACATGAGCTCTGGGGATAATTGTTTGGGTGCTCATGAAACGTTACTTCCAGTTTTGGCTCCTCAACCCATTAATGCAAAGGAATTTTTAACATCGGTGAAGCGAGCATGGGTGGAGTTCCCTGTGGAATAATTTCGTGACCTAATAAAGATATCCATGCCTGATATATATCCACTCCATGCTTTGCAGTGTACCTGCCTTTTTGTGGGAGAAAGACCGGACTCTCCGTTACTAGTTCTACGTTCTTGAAAATGATAATTTAAGTGATGATTGACACTAATTCTTTCTTATTGATTTCTGTATTTCCTGGCGTCAAGGGCTCACCTCAAGTTTAAAATGCAAAATTTAGACGAAAAGAAAAAAATATAAAAATAAGTTCGCAGCACTTTCGTAAAGATTAAAAGCAACACACATTTTACAACAACATATAAGGAAAAACATTTCAGTCATCCATATCGTCAAATCCAGAAAATGCACTTGTGTTATCCATATCACTGTCGTAATCAGGGTACTCAATACTCTACGAAGTGTCACTATCTTTACACATAATGTTATCTTCTGTGCCATCTAACGTATAACTGATGTCAATTTTTTTAAAGAAAT
Organism: Macrothele yani; assembly: GCA_039090855.1. Lineage (NCBI taxonomy): Eukaryota > Metazoa > Arthropoda > Arachnida > Araneae > Macrothelidae > Macrothele > Macrothele yani. Next base: position 161,437 of record JAYWMT010000398.1, read on the forward strand.
TTACTTCTATTTCAGTCTTCACATTCCATGGTTTTAGGACCGACTTCCACACCTGAGCAATTGTTGGCCTTTTCATACTACTGGTTAAGGTTAGGTCGTGGTTCATGGCCCGCATCCACGGATTCCACTCTTTTTCATAAATGCCTTAATAGGCTTCCTGATGGATATATGCATCAACAAACCTTTAACAAGCCTATAGAACACGTGGTTTATCGTAAATGCATTCTAGCAAACCAACTGGAAGGAAAAAAAAAACATTGGTTTTCCCATTGCGTTTCAAAACAAAGGCAGTCTTGTTATTAATAAGGTTTAGCGGTAAACATTTTAACATAGAAAACCTTCCTCTGGAATTAGCACAAACCAACGAAAAACGTAATCTTCGGTCTTGAAGACTCACGGTAAGTTTTCGAGACTTATTTCAGAAGAACAAAATAGCCTCCACGACGCCGGAAAACAGGGTATCTCCTAAAGATGGTGTAATGAAAGACTACAATATCTAAAAAAGGAGAGAAAGAAAAGTTTATTTTAAATATCTATCCAAACATAGCTTTTGTGATATGAAATACGGGTTTATCTGTTTCTGAAGTTAGGAATTTAGCTTTCGCCGATGCCGAAAATGCGCCGCTTTAAAAAACATTGTTTTTGCGACCCTTCGACTCCTAAAATAGTCCGAGTCACAATTTGACAATTGTAAAGGAGTATAATTTGGAAAATTACCAGAAGTGCGTTCATGTGACTAAAACGTAACCCAACGAGAAGACGGAGGTTCACAAATTGTTGAAAAGTACTGTAGGTTTTGCTCTGTGCTGTTTTTTACTTTCGATCAATTTGGAAGGTAATACATTGAAAGGAAGGCAACGCTCTTTACTGTCGTGTAATGGGGAAGTTCTACGTCACGCACGTTCATGGGTCCACAATTTCTAACTCGGACCGATACTAATGCAGCAAAACTCTGCTTCTTTTTGCTTTTATTCATCTGATATTAACGCAATATCATTTAAAAATGACAATTTTCTTTTTTTCTCTTACGTAACCAAATTGTTTTTTCGGCCTTGCCATGAAAAACAAATTTTCTGCAGATATTTAAGATTCGAGGTTAACATCGACGTCCGAATTTTACGGTTATACCCTTTTCCTTAATTTCATTGCCGGATTTTTAAATCTATTTCTTTTCTTTAATTTCCTGGAATGGAAATTGTACGTAGGAAAAAAATGGTATTCGCCGTAAGAAATTAAGCAAGTGATAAAATAAATTTACCCTACCTATATTTCGACGACCACAACTTAGTAACATGTACTTCAAAACAGCAAAATGAATATTATAAATAAATCACAATTAAAGACTTTTTTTCAAAATTGTGGTGTTGCACTGTCAATAACTTTCTCAGCCTACATAGGGATGATAGAAGGGAAATGAATTTATGCCTTTAAGCTCAAGTTCAACGAAAAATGTTATTGCTAACTTATGATATCATTGCAGGGAAATCTGGTGTTACTGCTCAGGTGGCGCAGTGGTCTGAGTGCTGGCTTATGACCAATCATCCGAGAAGGGACCGCGTTCGAATCCCGTGTGGCATGCATGCTGTGTTTGTCTTACCACACTGGCTCTCTTCCTTCCCTGGAAGTAGTTGCTCTAACTTTAGGACGGGTGACTGAAAAACTTAGTGTTAACGATATACCATAACGTTAAGGCAGACACGTTGTACAACTTATATCTTGTATCATTTTCTATAAAACGGAGCACATATATTTTTCGATATTCCTTAGTATCTTTTCATTAAAATTTCAGTGTCACGGGCTGAGAGAATTTTAAACAAATTGTAGATTGCGCTGCAAGTGTTTGAATGTTTAATGAAATCCTTATTTTTATTTTGATCTGTCGTATGCATAGCATGATTTATAAGTTCCCTATGAACATGGCCGTCTAGAAATTCAAGGCCACGACATGAAAAATTAGTGTTCCCTCCTCTTGTTACATGAATCTTATGCCCCATTACCTGATAGGTTGGTTTCTTGTTTGAGAAGTTAACGACAACGTTAGAAACATGTCGAGAGCTTTAGTTTCCGCGTTTTATCACTCAAGGTTGAACTCATTTCCATAAACCATAAAAGAAATATGGGATTACACCATATAATACAAATTTTGAAGATGGCAATCCGATTTTTGTGTAAATTTGACATAGATGGTTAGTCAGATAACATCCCGAAACTTGAAAATGTGATCGTCCTGGAGAGGGACTCGACACCGCGTCTCCCAGATAGCGCCCGGGTATGCTAACTACTGCAACAACCAGAACGACCAAGTCTCAAGTTTCCATCATTTCTATAATGTCACGGCCATGTATATTCTTTACAGCCTTGCTCTTAAGTGATTTTCAGCACGAACGAGATTTGACAATTATGAACAATCAAAGATTTATAAAAGGAGTGCATATCACTGTATCTGAGTTAATGTCATAAACTGATATTGCGTATCTCTCAAAACCGTTTCCTTCCATAGAAGCGGTTATTAAATAAATGACACATTTTCACATCGATAACATGAAAAATGAAACAGCACTTAACATTTCGGAAAGTTAAATTCTCACTCTGTCATCACTTTTATTTTACATATTTTGCTACCGTTAAGTATCTTCTTCCATAGAGGTCCATGCCCTCGCTTATTGCTCAGCACGCTGTATAGTTCCGTTGTAAAAAAGTATAAAATCAAAGTAATTGTTAAGTGTGAATGTTTAAAAATGACAAATATGTCAAAGAGTCAGTTGACGTAAAAACCCAAGAATTTGAATAAATTTCTGCAATTATATCACTGATGTTTTCGACTTATCTTTACTAGCTGTTTTCAGAAAAAAACATAAAGTCAAGAAATTACAATTTTCTCCTGGTAACAGCAGGTGCCAATTTTGTCTTGATGAATTTTTTTGCACGCCGGAAACTCGCTTTAAAGCGCAAATAGCTGTTCTATAAAAAACTGTAGAAAAACCAAAACGTATGTGTGTGTTTTGTTTTTTATTTCTCTTGAGGAAAGTGTTCATACTAAGCATTTTTTGTCATCTGCTTCCTAACCTCTTTAATAATACCGATTAAGATAGTTTTCGTATTTTAAACAGCGGCCTTATGGAATGTTAAGAAGAGGCATTTGCTCAGAAAATGAACTCGGCATTTTGTGCCTATTTCGTGACCTCAACTTTTTTATAGTAAACATTCTTTGCGCTGTTCGTTACAAGAAAGGGTTTAAAAAATATTACATTGAAAATCGTCTAAGCTCTCGGCATTTACTTTCTGTAAAGTTCTCTGTGTAGATATGGAGAACCTGCTGTCCATTGAAGCATCAAGTCTTCCACATAACAAGTTAACTTTTGTGAGTCATATTTGGTCACAAAATTTCTGAGTGATGTTCCTGACGTTATACTTAGATATTTACCTACATTTTTCGTGTTATATTGTGACAACTAGCAAGCAACGGATGACGAGTTCTGAAACCCTAACGAAAAAGAAAATGAGCAAAAAAATATCCCTAACATAATTTAACTTCAATGTGTATTGTTTAATGGCAATGTCGAAAGGAGGTTCTTTCCTCAGTCGATCCCACATTCCGCACAACAAAGATTAACTGATTAATCCAACGTGTGAATTTTTTAGTGAAAATGGTTTGTAATACAAGATCAAGACCATTTAACGACATAAACACGTGTATGAAGGGATTATTAAATTTAGAGTCAGGTTGTTGACAATTCAATATGCAGTGTCAGGGAATACTAATTTCCCAGAGCGCAAAACATGTGCAGCATTTGAAAAATTTCCACATTAATAACGTTAGCTAACATTTCTTTTCCGTAGCTTTTTCGCTTCCAAAAGTGAGGAGACACAGCTCAGGATACAGGTGGTAAGAGGTCGTAAAAATATGGTGATAACGAATGCAACAAGAACAGTCTCGAGATCTCTGCTGAAACGCCGGATGCAGAAAACTTGGGTCTCAAAAGCACGGTAAGTCTACTCATTATTCAAATGTAGATCCGTTTATCGGAAGGAATTGATTCGTAATGAATATTATCATCATCATCATTGTCAGCCATTATCAATCCACTGCTAGACGTAGGTCTCCCAAGTATCTTCCACAATGGTCTTTCTTGTGCCAGTCCCCTCCATGTTACTCCCGCATACTTTCGAATTTAATCCAACCATCTCACACTTGGTCTTCGTAAGGGTATTTTCCTGTCCCTTGGAATCCAGCCTAAAATTTTAGCTGTCCATCTGTGGTCTGACATTCTGGCAATATGTCCAGCGCATTGCCATTTCAGGGATTCTACTCTGATCATGATGTTTTCAACCCTTGTCATTTTTCTGACACACGAGTTTCTCTTCTTACCTCTCCTGGTTACACCAATCATGCATCTCTCCATGCCTCATTCAGTTGTCTGCAGCCTTTGTATGTCTCTTTTAGTTAAGGTCCACGTCTGTGCACCATATGTAAGCACTGGAAGGATGCATTGATCAAACACTTTTCTTTTAAGACATAATGGCATATTGCTCTTGAAAATTATGCTGTTTCTTCCAAAAGCTCTTCAGGCAAGTTTTATACGCGGAATATTTTCTTCATCAATGTTACCCTCACTTGATATCTGCTGTCCAAGATAAATGTAGGTATTGGTAATCCCCAGCTTTTCCTCATCAATCGTATAATCTTCATTTTTTGTAAAAGCATTGTGCATTACTTTTGTCTTCTGAACGTTAATTTTTAATCCCACTTCTTTAGTCTTGTCAGCAAGTTCCTGAGTCATAAAAATGACTACGTCTTCAGCAAAACGAAGGTGAGTTAGATAATCTCCATTAATCTTTATTCCTTTTTTTCCCAGTTCAGTGATTATAAGACATTTTCCAATGTAGCAATAAAGAGCTTGGGAAATATAGAATCACCTCGTCTCACTCTCTTCCCAAGTTTTATGGGAGCTGTACTCTCGAAAAGCCGAATCTTTGCACTTGCATTTTCATAGATGTTATTAATAATATTAATGTATGCATCTTCAATACCGCAGGATTTCAAAGCCATTGTAACTGCTGATGGTTTCACCGAATCAAAGGCCTTTTCATAATCGATAAAAGACATGCATAATGGAAGTACATATTCTCTTGCTCTTTCAATTAGTTCTCTCAGTACGTGGATGTGATCTATGGTGCCGTAACCACTCCTGAATCCAGCTTGTTCTTTCGGTTGAGCCATGTCCAGTGTCACCTTCAAAAGTTGTGAAAGTACTTTAGTTAAGATTTAATAAACCACTGATAGGAGGCTGATAGGTCTATAGTTCCTGAGGTCCTCAATGTCACCTTTTTTATGTAGCAGGATCATTGTAGCGTTGTTCCAATCCTCAGGAAATTTCCCTTCATTAAGGCATCGAGTGAAAACTTGTGCGAGTACTGTTTCAATTTCCCCACTTGCTTCTTGTATGATGTCTACAGCAATTCCATCTTCTCCTGGAACTTTTCCCCTTTTCATGTTTTTGATTGCATGTGAAGCTTCTGCTAGGAGGACTGGAAGTACTCTGGTACTGGTACCTTTCGTAATGTCTGGAGTGCATGTATCATCCCTTTTGTATAGTTTTGAGTAGAAATCTTTCAATTTTGTCAAAATTTCATCTCTATTTCTGGCTGCAGAACCATCTTCTTTTCTTAGAACCATAATTTGTTTTCTTCCTTTACTCAGATGTCCCTTTGTTCTCTTCATTCTTTGGTTGTTTTCAATTGCTTTTTTCACTAGTTCACAGTTAAATTGTCTTACATCTTCAATGATACTTTTTTGTACCGTCTTGCATAGCTCTATATATTCCACTTTGCAAGCCAAATCTTTTTTAGTTGTCCTCATCTCTCTTTTTTTTTGCATCAGAAGTTTGGTTTTTCCTGATAAATCGTTCGTATACAACTTGTTCTTAGTTCCAGCTATTTTTACTGCTGTTTCCATAACAGCATTGGTTAGTTTTCTGTTAACTTCCGAGATGTCCACTTCTTCCGACGTTTGACTTTCTAGAGCAGAGAATATGTTCTTCAGTTCCAATTTGAAGGTATTATGCTGTTTTTTAAGGTTGGTCATGTCAATTCACTTTGTTTGTTTTATGAGCTTGCCACGCTGAAGTTTAACATTGAGGTGCATCTTACATCTTACTATTCTATGGTCACTACCTGTGTTGAACTTGTTTAGCACACTGCAGTCTTCCATGATAAATTTCTTTTTACACATAATAAAATCCATTTCACTTCTGAATCCATTGCGATGTCTCCATGTCCATTTCTTTTGTGGCTTTTTCTTGAAAAGGAGCTCATGATGAAATACCCTTCTGCTTCTGCAAACTCTACGAGAGTTTTTCTACGCTGGTTTCTGTTGCCGTGATCGAATTTACCTACTTAAATTTCGTTCTGTTGCCGTTGCCCTATTTTTGCATGAAATCTCCCATAATGATCTTCAAGTGCTGCTTGCACCCACCACAAGTCATCCTGAAGAAGAATTTAATAAAAAACAATGAATATCATCGCCATCTAATAAAAACAATGAATATCATACGCAGCTATTTAAAAAAAATATTTTTGTATGATGTGTCTTTGCTCATCTATTCGTGCTTGGAATTTTCCATTTTCTGTTGTTTTAAATTTTTTGGGGACGATTGGTTGCTTGTTATTTAAATAACAGTGTCTCTCAAATTTAGCTCAAATCTTTTCGTCAATGAAGATATTTAAAACATTATTATTACGTGGTCTTTTGTTTCATAAATACAATTTTAGCCACATTAGAGGATTCTCTCCTGAACGCTGTGAAAACTGGAATAAAAAATTTCTTTACTCAATAAGCATGAAGTACATGTATCAAGCAAGACACGAAATTTGTAAAATTTTAATTTGGTAATACACTGAAAAAAATAGATGCATAAGGACTTCTATTAAATAATTTTATACTAAAAAATCAGATCCTGCAATTAAGTAACACAAAAAAAAAAAGAAAACTTCGTAAACGTCAGGAATGTGCAACAGATGACTTTAAGAAAAACAAGAAGCGTGAAAAAATAGGCAATATGACTTTATCTGTTTGAAATATTTGAGACATTATCTCATTTTAAAGAAACTAATAGTGATATAATACATAAAACATGAAAGAATAAAGTAAAAAAATGGACAAATAATAATGGAAAAGCGTAATAATCACAATTTTGAATGTATAATGAATTGTAAAAACATGGTGTCTATGAAATAATGTAGAACAGCGTAGAACCATATAAAATAAAGAAACAATCATGTGCTCATCGAAGTATAAATACATCCTTCGTTTCTCTTATCTGAAAAGTATGACCTATCCTTTAATCACTTTGCATCAAAGTTACATTTCATGCAGTACTTTTTCTAGACTTTTGGAGATATCCATTTAAATTTTTAGAAAGTTTGCATTGTTTAATTTTTTAAATAAAAACGCAACAAAGACATCGCGTTGGATTTTAACAAAACAATCGATAAGGCGTATACCGTTGTACGTGATGAAAGAAATATATTCCTGTTCTCATTTGCACACACATCTGGAAAAAATAGATAACTTTACCTAATAAACTACGTGTTCAACAGATTTAAAGGAACATTTAATGTTTTATGATTGAATGATTAGCCACACATTCTGATAACAAATCATTTTTGTACACTGTCAAGAATTCAAATTTTATTATACTTACAGTATTTGGTAAAAAATCATATATTTTCATGTATACAAATGTCGCAAAACAGTCCAGTTATCTAACATAAAATAATTTCGTGAAACGTATGACCAAACGAATGCATTTTACCTTTGCTGCTAGTCATACTGGGTTTTTTTGTTGTTGTTGTTATTTGTCTTAGAACAGAACGATGGCATAGATCCAATGTTTGATATGTTATTTTGGTCAACAGAGGATTACAGGCTGTTGGTAACTAAATAATAGAACACCACTACAAATCGTATATCGTCAGGTGAAGAGCGTTCGCTTTCTTAGCTGTTATGATTCAAAACTGTATGTTTATACGGAGATAAACACGTTGTGAAACTTGTTACTAAAATTAAAGAACGCTAAATGAATACATTTTTTCAAGATTAAAATATTCTCTACCTGTTAAGGAAGAACTTCGGAAAATATCCAACCTTATCTTTTCACACTCAACCAGAATATCTAGTATAGAATATATTTATCTCGGTAAAAAACTTGCACAAGAGAGAAAAATAGCCTCATTTCGCGATGAAAGACGCAATGCAAAACTACGCATAAAACAACGCTCAAAACTGGCGGCAATTTCCAAAAATATTTCATCTGATCAATACTGCAGTGCTAATTCAAAGTATAGTGTACACCATGAAAAAGGTTCTTCTGAAAAACTTCGATATAATTTTATTCTGTGAAGAACATTGCTTAGTTCACTGATGCAACATATTAACAACTGTGTCCAGCCCTCCAAAGGAGAACTACACAATTACGTCATTTAACTTTATGGTTGTGATAAGGAAACCAAAGGCATATGCTTTACCTTGTCATTCATCAGGATTCTTTTAGTCTTGATAGGAACAAGGGCATTTTGTTTAACTTTGATAAAAAAGCAATCGATTTCCAGCAGATTAGGGAAGCTCCGAATAAAAAATATTACACTATGTTACACGTATAAATACTTTCACAGTGGAGTTATGTGCGAATGTCTTGATGACGTTACAGGAAACCAATAAGTTAATTGCCATGCTGAATTCCGGGAAAATACCATTTATGTGCCCTGGCGCTGTTTTCTATGTACTTCTCATATGTTGTTGTACAGTGAGACAAAGTTTTTTTTCTTTGTAAACATTCCTATTATTTCAAAGTATCTTTGTGGCCCATTCTTTCTTACCATTCTTTACATATACATCTATATTACAACATCATGTTCCGTTGCATTTCGAGTTATTTTATGTTGACTTATTCAACTGTAATAATAATCAAACTAAAGATATGTGGCAAATTGCCCAGGAAAATGCTAATATATAAATTTAGGCAAATTAATTGTATGCATCAAGAAACCATATTGAGTTTTTAATTTTTGATATGATTTTCATTTAATACACAATTTTTTGTTTCATATTTTGGCTCCGAGAATTGCGTAAAGCAACAGGGATTTCAAGACAAACTCCTGGGCGTTAAATGAGTCTACCCATAGCATGCATGTATGCTAATGCCTGAAGTGGATGTCTTTTTGGACTTGCTGCTGTCATTTTGTATGATTGCTGGTTAAAGTGATTATTTTCTCATTTTTATTCAAATATCTATCATGTTTTTGATAGACACAGGCCAATTTAGTTTTTGCACGAAATTTTGCAGTTATTGAACTTTTATTATAACCAGAAAAGAAGAACATGAAATTGTTTACAATATGAAATATACGTATTTGCTTCTTATTCGAAATTTAATTTTTCAGTTAGGTTCAAATACAATGTCACAGTAAATGCAAATAAACTGACCCTCGGTTCTTCAAATACAAATCCTAAACGACCTGAAATGCCGTCATATTCCACAAATTTCTAAAGATGCTTCGTGCACAATTATTCAAAAAATAAAATTATTTTCGCCATAAAATAACATTGCTACACCCCTCTTGGTGATGTCATTTCGGCAGTTCTATTGAGTTTCAACTTTGCAGCCATACCTTTCAAGAATTTGAAGAATTCCCACAATCAGGAGAACAGCCTCAGGTTCAAATTTTTTTAACTTATTTATGAATTTAATTAATGAAGGCAATGTACTGCCAGATTGTAACAGAAATCCTCCAATGTTAGGTAGGATCTAACTGAGTTCTGCGCCACTGATTAGTATTGTCCGGCCAATTTACCCTCTTCAAAATTTTAAATGTTTATACCACCTTGCCTCTATCTGTTTCTGAAGTAAGAATATTCCTGTGAGCAAGGTATGTAATAGAGAAATTGTCAGGCAATTTCCCAAAGCATGCAGTTGTCTTGTTCTCTTTGATTTGGTATGTGATTATATAGCCTCAACTCCCATGTTACCACAAGTCTCAAATTACCCCAATTCCGAAGGTTGCCAATGGTTTCACTTCCCCCTGGGGTTGGCTGGTGCAGAAGATACTGGATATTCTGACACCAAACCGAGTGATTTGCCCAATTCTGTTGGACCTCTTCAGTCTGACACTTTCCAAGTAGACATGCCCCTCCCGTTGTCTTCAAAGATTTCTAATTTCTATCATGTAGACTTACTGAAATTTTCTGGCTTCCATTTCTAAAAGGCCATTTTTAGACATTAGATAAGACTCCCTTCTACAAAAACTACTTCAAGAATTATGCATTAAATTTGGAAAGACATAACTGGAGCTGCTTTAACTTTGCAACTTTCACTTTTCACTTTCCGTGCTTTTACTTTTCACATCGGCATAGAGGTGGCAGCACGTCACACTAGTTCCTCCGCAGCTCATGGCTGACTAGGAATATAACCCATTTCTCTTCTTGGAAAAGACTATGAACGTCTTTGTAATGCATGTTCGCTTTACTGAAAGTTTGTTTCAGATGTTTTCCCGTAATTCCTGTAAATGGCTTATACTGTCCCACGTCCTATTCAGATTTATTCCTTTAAGTAGTTCTGGTTCTGATGAAACCCAAGATTTTCAAAAAGACCTTTTATTTATGTATTAGTCGAACTTAAAGAGTTGAACTCCGGGTTTTCCTATGTTCCACCTAAAGTAAAATAAAAATTTTCAAGATGTTGATATTACTTGATAAATAACTTACATTGAAATATTTGAAGACAGTAATTTTACAACTGACTAATTTACAAATAAAAAATGCTGGCTACTCAAGAAAAGTATGCACTATTTTATAAAAAAAAAAAACTTTTATAAGTAATTTAGGAAATTCAAAGCAAGGAAAGTATGTTTACAAAGTGTGTTTTTAGTAGCTTCCTCAGCATAGAAATGCTTGGAATTTAATAGAATAATTAAGTTAAATATTGCCGTTCATTTAAATGATTTCCTTACCGTTATAATTTACTAGCTGTAAACCCTGTTGAAATTAAAATGCAACGGGTTCTACATTATCCCTTAGAGGCTGTCAATAAATTACGTCCGAGATTTCAGGGGAGAGGGGCAGTCTGCCAAAGACATTGAGCTCTTCAAAACGGCGTTTCCTCGAAGAACATGCCGATAAAGTGAGTTGGTGTACCTTGAATCGTTTGACCCGCCATTGGAGATGAGGTAAGAGCATTTCCTTTTACTGAGTGAGCAGAAGTGGCCTGAGAACACGTGCTTCGGGAACAGTGAAAAGTAGCGTAGAAAATATTTGAGAGAATAGGTTATAAAAACTATTTTTCTGTATGATAAAATTTCACCTATCGCCTGCACGTGGCATAATGAAAAATTCTGTAGTCACGGAGTGCAACTCTACTCAAGGTTGTAAATCGTAAAAATTCATTTCATTTAAAATAAGAAGTTAAACAGCCGTGTTGCTGAATAGAAAATATTTGTTTTTTCTTTTTTTAATATTTTTATGTAATCAAATTCAGATGTAAGAAAAGCAGCACAATATAATAATTCGAGAATGTTATAAAAGTCTATTTCACTCTATAATTTCATCAATGGTACCATAATTATTATAAATGGATAACAGTTGTTATTGCTATAAATGAGCATAACGAATTGGAATTGTAAATTATCATGACCTTTCAAATTTATGAATAGTGTTTACGATTGATTTTATACGACCAAAAAATACAGGCAAAGCTGCCTTTCACAAAATTTGTTCCTTTGTGTGTACAGTGAAGAATGTTGAAGGCTGATCGTCTCTAATAGTTATCACTGGCATGCATTCCATCTTAGCACTGACTAAGGCTGGACGAAACGTGGGGTAAAATTACGGATTTCGCAACTTACACTAACGATCATGCCAACCTAAATTTTTGGGATAAACTATTGTATTGTTAACCATTGTATTGTTCAAATACACATGTGCCACAATATAATATATATATATAAAATATATATATATTATATTTAGTGCATAACAGAAATGACATATTGCATCACGGAAATGACAGTGTATAACATGTATGACACTTACATTGGTCCTTCGTTTCGTTTTATCTTTTTTAGCACGTCTTTGATCGTGCTTACGTTATCGGTTTGTCCGTCCGTTTGCTTGTAGACACTATATCTCTGAAATTAATAGTCCGATTTGAAAAATTAGTTTTGCATTATAAAGCTTGAAATGTGCGAATGATGATACGTTTTTATGATGCAAACTTTTGCCGCTAGAGGGCGTAAAAGCAGATGATACCGAATTCAAAACACATTGTATTCCATATATTTGCTTCTAAACAACTAATTCAAAAATCTATTTTACTTTTCGATTCCAATATTATCAGATATTATTTTAAGCACCGTCACTTTTCCAAGATACCCACAGATTTTTCGCTAGGGGGTGTAAAATAAAAAAAAATCCCAGATATCTCTGCTTCTAAAACTCCGATTTGAAAAATGTTTCCTTCAGGGGACACAACTCGTGATGGGAAATATTTTGTATATAACTTCTAACAGGGGCGAATAATCGGGATGTGCTCGGTGTGCGGCGCACTCCCACGCAGAGTCGCAATTTAACCTATATTATCGATATTATTTTTTCGGATTTGTTTCTAATAAAACTCGCCAGAATTCTTCGTAAGGCTTTTAGTGGTGGTTAACATTATTTTCCCTACATAATGATTTCATTAATAAGAGAAAGTTCGTTTAGTAAGCATACCACATTTGTGCCAAAATCCCGGGGTGTGCTGTTTTCCGTGCACACATCCGATGACCTTAAAGCAGCTGTGTTGCGAGCGCTCCCCAGACGGCTCTGGATGTCATGTTCTTATTTCTCTGTGGTCTCAAACGTACCAACGGAACTGTCAAGGTGTGCTACCCAAATTCAGCACGGCTTGAGTCTCACGGAGCAGACCAGTTGCTGTCATATTGTTTTTTTCTTTAAATGTGTTTCCAGTGCTACTCGCTGAAGTTTGTCTTCTATCTTTTTGAACACGTCTTGTGATGGTTAGTGCTATTTTAAGGAACTGTAATTCAAAGCTTTCCAGTGGCGCCAGATGTCATGCTTTTATTTCTTCGTGGACCCAACGCAGATGTTTAAATTTCCAGCGTGTGCGTGCTAAAAAAGCACCACTGATCATACTTGTTTGCGTTTGGAGTAGCATGGAGTCATAAAAACACTTCATCGTTCTGCTACGAGTTTTGTATCTTTTCGTCGCTGAGTGAATCGGTGTGTTTATGAGCACAGATACAATTGAAATTTGACATCCATTTAGGTTGGCGACGTACTAAATGTTCCTTTTTTGCCAGAGATTTTGCAGATTGTGCAAATAGGCTAAAAGAAAGTAATCCGCGTGCTAAATTTAAAACTTATATTAAGATAAAAATACCAAAAATTCGTTCACCACTCTAGTATTTGCACAGGAAATTCAGATTTTTCTTACAATGGAGTGTACGTAAATATCTCTATTACCGTAAATTTTTGACGACAGCTAAATAAAAGAAAAGCTTTTCATATGTTCAAAATCAATACGCGAATTGTGCAACTCGGGATACATATTAAAATTTTTGTATGTTTTTTACCGTAACAGTCAACACTCAACCTTAATATGCACGCGACGCCACTGATTTCTAATTTTTGGTATAAAATCATTTGACCACGAGGTGGCGTAATCGTTGGTTTCTGATTAGACGTATTTGCAGCAAAATCTGAGCTTCTAAAATCTCGATCGAAGAAATTCTTTGGTGGACCGATTCTACTCACGTAGACAAACATTTTTGGAATGTTTTCTTCTTAAAATAATGTATGTTTTTTTCCGCCAGGGGGAATAGATATATATCTTGATTTTATCAGTATCTCTACTTCTAATGGTACGATTTGAAAAATGTCTTCTTTGTTGGACAGAATTTCAGGGTGCGGCATGTTTCTGATATAATTTCAAAATTTTCAAGTAATTTATTGACTTTCCTCTAGAGGGAGTAAAAGTAAATTGCGCTTTCCCCGAAATCTCTGTTTTAAAATTCCGATTTGAATAATTCTTCCGGCACCGGATAGAGCTGCTGACGGAAAAAACCTTTTTATTGTAATTTCTGTTTTTTTATAAAATATAATTTTGCCACCAGTGGGCGTAAGTGTTAAATTTCTGCTTTGTAGGTGTTTACAGCAAAGTCTCATGTTATAACACCCCAATTAAAAAATACTTTCGTGGACCGAAACCGCTCATGTCGATAAACAGTTGAGAATATTTTTTTCTTAAAAAAATGCATGGTTTCTACACCAGTGAGCGTTGACATCTATCTTATTTCTGTCAATTTCTCTGATTCTAAAACTGGGATTTGAAAAATTCCTTCTTTGTTAGAGAACGCTTCCGGTGTAAAATGTTTCTCATATAATTTCAAAATTTTCAAGTAATGCGTAGACTTTCAGCTAGTGGCGTAAATATAAATTCCGTTTTCCTCAATATCTCTGACTCTAAAACTCCGATTTGAAAAATTCTTTCTGCACCGTCTACAGTTCCTGATAGCAAATGCTTTACATATAATTTGTAATATTTGATAAATAACGGTTTCGCCACTAGGGACGTAAGAGCTAATTTCTGGGTCTGTTGTATTTGCAGTAAAATCTGAGCTACTGAAAACTCAATTTGAAAAATTATTTCGTGGACCTATACCGCTCACATCGTAAAACCGTTTTAAAACACTTTCTTATTAAAATAATGTATAGTTTCCCAGCAAAGGGCCGTAGACGCATATCATATATTTGTCGAATCTCAGTTTCCTAGAGGCTGATTTGAAAAAATTCTTTCTTTGTTGGCGAGCGTTTCTGCTGCGAAATGTTTCACATATATTTCAATTTTTTCTTAACGCACAAGTCTGCCACCAAAAGGCGTCAGATGACGTTTCAGTTCAGAGCAATATCTGTGGGATTAAAAACCCGACTTAAAATCATCTTTCTTCCGTCAGATACTTTGTATAGATACTTTGTATACTTGTATTTTGTATAGCTTTGGTAAATTTAATTCGTATCAGAACTGATTCAAAAGACGTGCTCATTACAAACGGAAATTCGGTGTAATCGTTTTGTTTCTTTATTTGATAATTAAAAATATATGTGAAATATTTTAGATTTCGGATAATATTTAGCTAAACCATAATGTTATGTTCTCGTATTTGAACAACGAAACCTATCGTGTTTGTAGATGGCATGATCGGGAGTGTTGCAACCTTGAATGCATTGCTTGGATTTGTAGATCTTTACTTCAGAATGACAAAGTTTGCGTAAAAAAAAGGAATAAATTAAGGCCTAAATAATAAGTATTTCTTAAGAAAAAGTATAAATATATGGAAGATTCCTTTAAATAATTTCGTTTTCTTCCGGTTTCTAAACGGATTTCTGAAAGCGGTCGTCCAAAAAAAGGGGGCTTGGGGAATTAGAACATACTTTTTAGGGTGGGATGTGTCAACAATCAAACAAAATGTGACATGGGGAGTCTAAAAATACTAAAACATCACGGGCGTTCTTCTTGACGGACCCTAAATAACTTCACTGATAATTTCCAAGCATGGCTTGATTAAGCCCTAAGAGTAATTACCACCGTGTGGAAGAGATCCTAAAAGCTGAACATGAATTGTCTTTAAATTAGGTATTTTTTATATGAAAACTAAAAGTAATGTCCTCTAAACAGTTTCAAAAAGCAGTTTTGTTTTAAAGCGCATAAATATAAGTATAAATGGTGCGGATTTCATGGAGATAATACGGAGTGTGATTGCCCGAACAGCGATATATCTATTACAAAAGCCCTCGTGCCGGTTACGTGAATGAGTAATTAATAAAGATATTTGTTTTATTGGCATAAAATCAGCAAACAAGTGGCGGCAAACTTTCAGCACCTGCTGGTGTTTTCATCAGACTTAGGAGTGGTTTAAGTACAAAGTTAAGAACCTGAATGAATAACAGATAAATTTAAAATATGCATGTGAAATGTATGTAAACAGGCCATCACGGCGCATGCTGAAACAATCGAAAGTTTGAATAATCCAATACTTTATCGAAAGGCAAGAAGGAATATTCGCCAAACCAAAGGCAGATCTAATGACACTTTATCATTGGAAAGGTCACAGCTGAACAAAATCTCCAATGATTTCCTATTGGCTGTACCTCTGGCGGTAGTGTGCGATCTGTTGTGATTCGGCTCATTGTGTGGGTGGCATACAATCTTATTACCTCACGTGAGAGGGCAGTGAATGATTTATCGTCCAAGCCGTCTCTTTTGTGTTCAGTCAAACGAATTCTAAATGACCTGTTTGTCATACCTATATAAAATTTGGTAGTCCTATCTTGGTATCTAAGCGGTATGGAATATACCCTTGCATTAGCAAGCGCAGTGCTACGGCTTCCGGATGAAAGAAAGTATTGTGAAATGGAGCTTGGGTAGCAAAATCTTACTCCAAGTCTTAACTTTTTAAACGCATTCCGGATGAAATAGGTACGACCCGGTACCTACGGAAAACAGCCAATGAAATTATGACTGGGTTCCTTGACAAGGCGACGTTGGTTAGCAAACGAAACTTCGCGTCTCTTAAAGATGTCATCAATTACATTCTCTTTATCGCCTGCAGCAAAGGCTAACGATTTAATATTGTTAATCTCCTCAATCGTGGAAGCGTCATTGAATAGGTGGGAAAACGTTCGCTTATCACGAATAGCTGGCCCTGAAGATGAGGGTAGGATTCCATTTAGGCTACATGTAGGCTTATAACAAACTTCAGTCAAGAAAGTTCCATAATGAGGTTTAGTGAGGAGGACGTCCAGATAAGGTAAAGTGTCAGAATTTGCTCAATGCATGGTAAACATGATGTCTTTGTTAGGGAATTTATGAATGGCAAGAAAACATCCAATTCTTCCATCCCGTGAGGCTAAACGAAAAATGCATCGTCTACATAACGCAGCCATAAAGAAAGTACCAATCCTGCTGGATTAAGGATTTGCGAATCCAACGGCCTTCATACAGCTTCATCGAGCACATAGGACATTGGGAGGCCCATAGCCACCGATTTCGACTGATAAAAAACACTTGGTTGTTAAAACAGAAATAGGGGCCGCAACAACGTAGATTGCATACGAGATGGCTGCCAACGACTCTTGGAAGAAGTTGATTCCAATATCACTTGTTTTATGGTACAAGATGCTTCCGCTGCAGATATTGACGGAAAAAGCGAAACATCAAACTTAACAATGCTGTGACGTTGAAACGCTATTAAATGTAAAGTGGAGCCACTGTAAAAGCACACAAGTTCCTGCTTTCCTTTCGATAAAGTATTTGATTAGACAAACTTTCTACTGAATCAGCACGTGACGTGCTGTCTTGTTTATATACATTTCACAGGAATATTTTAAATTTTTCTGTTTGTCTGTTCGTTCCTAAAGCTGTACTCAAACCACGCCTTAGCCTGATTAAGGCACCTGTACGTGCCGAAAGTTCGCAGACCTTTGTTTACTGTTTTTATGCCAATAAAACGTATATCGTTATTATTTAATTAGATGATTGGCGTACCATTCCCCACTTCTATCCAGCTACGTCAATGACAGTTTAGCCTAAAAAATGCAACTTTCCTACCAAGTAGCATCGGAAACCTGGCAAGGATTACACGGGATGCAAGTGTTATATGGATTGCATCTCAAGCGTGTTCTATCGTTTTGAGATCTGGAGATCTCTCAGGCCTCTCCCCATACATAGAGTACTTTGCACATCAAAGCTGCTAAAAAGGACACGCAAAACAAATTAAATTCATGCTGGCCTCTCCAGTATCGTCCTTTATATATAGATCAAACGCCCGTGAACAAACACCGTATTAATGTGCACACATGGGGAACATTGCACATCAAAGCCTTTTAAAAAGGATATGCAATGCAAATTAACTTCTTGCAGGCTAAAACACATTTTCTCGAGTATTGTTGTTTATATGTATATAGATCAAATGCCAGTAATGAAATATAAATGTGCAGTGCAGTATCATAAAGTACATGGCATATCAAAAACTTTTGTTTATATGAAATGCAAATTAAGTTCATAGCTAATATGGAAATGCTACCTCCGATGTGATTTAAATACACTTTTACGCTATCTGGTGGATTCTTTCTTTTCCATTAAATTTTTTTTTGTGCATAATTTCTTCTTTAGTGCTAAATAAATTTTAGTTTTCCCTTCTTCGGTTGCAGCTACAGAAACAAAGTAATACTTTTACATGATGAAGAAAAATGTCTATTGGAAAACAACATTAATAAATGGAATAGTTACCCAGATTTTCAAATTTCAAGTTCGAGGTGTCCTTCTCCACAAAACGCGAGATATCCATGCAATCTAAAGTTCCTGTTTGTTTAGTAAGTAGTTACGCTAGCTTGTGTTCCACCTGCAGCAATAAAAACGTAGGACTTCTATATAATGAGTACTCTAAATGTCCCTTTGGGAAGCATTATCAATAAAATTAGTTATTATTCGGATTTTAAAATTTGAAGTTCGAAGAGGCCGTCTAGGTCAAACGGGAAAAATTACTCAGTCGAATCACAATGATGTGACCACCACCTACTTTTAACGTCAACAGTACGCAGCCAATGAATGATGGCACGTGTCGTCAGATGGTTTGAATAGTATATAAGATGTGCTGTAGGCATCCCGAAAATATATCACTCGCTGTTGTCATGGATAAAAGGAGAGATTTATCAGATTTACATAAAAAGATGATCATCGGCTTTCGGGCCAATGGTGAAAGTACTTCAGAAACAACGCAATTTTTGAACCATTCCCGTCCTGCTGTGGTTAATGTGCATCGTTATTGAAGAAATGGCACCATTGCGAATAAACGAAGTGAAAACTGCGGAGCACCACATGCCACTGATTGAGAGGTGAACGTTGGCTGCGAAGGTGCGTGAGGGCCAATCGACACGCTACAGTAGAGCAACTCATTGTCTGAATAAACCAGAAGGCTACCGGAAGTGTGTCTAAAAGGACAGTTCAGTGAACTGTGCTACGTATGGCTTCCTATGCACACGGATGGTCACTGCACCTATGCTAACGAATGTGCATCGTCAGAAAAGGCTTACGTTTGCAAGACAGTATCGGAATCGGACCTCCTCTGATTGGCAAGGGATTGCCATCTCTGATGAGTCACAATTTCTGCTTCATCGAGCGGATGGACGTTGGCATATCAGGCGAGAAACATCCGAGAACAAACACTCTACAACCATTGCTCGAAGAACACAAGCAGGCAGAGGAAGCATCATGGTCTGTGGAATGTTTTAGTGGCATTCCCTGTGACTACTGATACCTGTGGCAAGCAGTATGAACCGAATTTGTCATGAATTCATCCTTGCATGCCACGTACACCCATACATGCTGATTTTCTTCCCTGTGGTGGATGGGACCTTCCAGAATGACAATCCGACGTATCACATAGTTAGAAGTGTGCGAGTGTTGTTGGAAGAGCCAGGTGAAGACTTCAGAGTACTTCCTTCGCCCCTAATTCCCCAAACGTAAAAACAAATGAGTATTTCTGGGACAACCTCGATCTTGTTGTTTGCTCTATGAATCCTCCGCCACGCACCCTCCAGCAGCTGTCAGATGCACCGCAGACCGCAGACATTCCTGTGAATACCTTTCATCACTTATTGAGTCACTCCTACTCCGCTGCACACCGCTGTTACTCTGGATATTAGATGGTGGTCACAATTATGTGACTCGACTGTGTATCTTCTAAGGTATTCGAAAGATGATCTTTGTTTAGTTTGACTATCTGCTATTTTTTTAACTTTTCTAATTATAAAATTTTCCCGAATATGTTTAATTTTTTTTCTGCAAATCTGTTTTGGGGCTTCATGTGTACATATTGCAGAAGAAATACTGTGAAATATGAGAAGATCGAAGCCGAATAGAAATCATCAATTTTTACTGTATATTTGGAATTCTGATTTAAACATTTCTGTTGCCCAGAAAGGTCACAGAAAAATGTCTAACAGCAAAATGCAGGAGCCATGTACTTTCGCTATGTTACCATTATCAAACTATTTCTATAATGCTAAGACGTGCTATAATATGAAGTGTATACAAACAGATTTTTTGTACATGCTATAAATGAATATATAAAAGTGTTTTTTTTTTTTTTTTTTTTTTTTTTTTTGTGGAACGCACTTTTCCTATTGACATCAGGATATTTTATTGAGGGGCATCATGAGAATGTTTTCTTTCAATTTCTGAAAACCGCACGATAGAAACTTTTTTTTCTTGTTTTGAAATATGGCATGACGGCGTTTTCTTTTTGTATTAAAGCCAAGGACACTGAGTCGTACACTGCGTGACACTAAATAAACCCCATGTATTTGAGTAACTTGAGCTGAGCAGCGATGTGAAAACGTGAAGCATAATATGTGTTTGATATTTAATTAAAGACATATGTTCCAAATTACGCAAAGTTGTGAAAAAGGAGCGTATCAGGTACATTTTTAATCATTTACCACTGCCTTACGTGCGTGGATGTAAAATTATTGGAAGAAGAGTGAAATATGCCGTTGTCTGGAAGTCAGCCTTTTTATTTCCATTCCTTTTTCGCAGAAAACATGCTCTTTCGGGAAATGATTCTTCAGAAAGGCATGTCTTGATTTTGACAGTTTCTTTTTCCTAAATGTCTAAATAAAAAAAAATTGGTTCAAACTCAGCCATGGTGCATGAAATACTCAATATAACACCGTACTATATAACAACGAAGAAAAGGCCTAGAACGGATGATTACATATCACCTACGCGAAAAACTGCTAAGTTAGTTTCGGTGGAATGTCGTTTTATTTATTACTCTTTGCTTAACCATGAGCTACCACCGAGGATTACAGTTTTTCATTTAGAAGAAGGATGCGCTTTCCCACAGTAACGAATACTTACATCAGTTCTATTGATATCGACTGTGAACTACAAATGCATTTCATAAAGAGCACTTCTCCCCCACGATTTGTTTTGCATTTTGGAGGGGGGGGGGATTATACCGACTAGCGTCTCGAGATAGAGATGTCCACATGTATCGAGTTATCTCATTGGCAGCAATAAAACCGGCACCCACCAATTGGCGAACAGCATCGAAACGGCTTTCTCAGTTTGGCGGTAATAATGGTGGATAATGGCTACTGCGACGCAGCGAAGAGGTAAGTTTGAGAGAATAAGTAAGTAGTTTTCTATAAAACTTTTATCTAGTTAATATTTATATTTGGATGGATACTGCGAACAGGTTAAGTTGTTCGATTTGTGCTGTTTCATTCGGGTAGAAATACAATTTGAGCCAGATATACGTCGTCAAAGTCGTGACGCAGGTTGTTTACATCTTAGTTAACATTAGTTTCTTCGTTGGCGGTTGTCGATAGCCCTGTACAATTGATATTTTAAGGTGAAATTGGATTTATTTGATGTGCTTTTATGTTTTGAAGCTTACTGTAATCACCAGACTGTGAAAAATCAGTGTTCCTTTTATAGATTTCCAAGAAACAAAGTGAAACATGCCCTGTGGACGAAAATGTCAAGGTAAGAATTTTTGGACTGACTGGTATTCTTGTGAACAAGCATATATTTTGTAGTATGTAAAATATGAATTGGGATCACGCATCCCGCCCCGTTTGTTTGTTTGTTATCGTTTTCAGAACATTAAGTTTTGCCTCGAGGCAGTTATATGAAGTTCCGTACCGATTTACGGGTAAACTCGTGCGAAGTTTTTATAACATGCGATGCCTTTGGGAGATTTTAGGTACCCTGAACAAAAATATAAATTTCAATAATAGGTGTTAAAATATATTGACACAGTTGCAGAGTATCCATAAAATTTACATGTTGAAATGTAAGCATGTAAATGGCCAATAATGTATGTCATGCACTTAACATTGCAGTACGTCCCTTCTTACTGAATTCATATTTCAATACATTTTTTCAGAAGCTAATTGATTTGGCAGGGAAAATGTTATTTTTTTTGCAGGAGAGAGAGGGCAGTTGGATTTAATGGTGCAAAGACTAGCATAGAGGCTAAAATGAGCGTAACAGAATGTTAAAATAAATAGCAAAAGTGTCAGCCGTATCCAGAAGCTTACTCTAGGGGCATATAAAGGGGGAGATGACATTAAGGAAATTTTTTTAGATATACCTTATACATATTGGTGGTGCTGCTCTTACCTGGCGTTCATTTGCAAGGTATTTAAGGCTGTCTTTGAATGAGTGTAACAGAAATTCTGTCCTATATCTGTAATGCAAATTTTTTGTACACATTTTCTTGAAAACTATTACTTTGTATCGTTTGAAATTTTGAGCACAAATAAAAACGACCCATAGCTAATACGTGTCGCAGTTATTTTTCCGAAAAAATTGTTAGAATTTTTTTTTTAAATTCAATTTATCTGACTCGAGAGTACTCCAATTTGGCACTAGATGGCGCCAGAAGTTAGTTTGGCAGTGCTTCTGTGTGGAAGAAACGAAATATCTCATTTCTGTCTGATTTTTTCAATTATCTAGGCCAAATAGAAGTCAAATAATGGGCACAGAAGTAAGATTAGAATCTTGTCTGCTATAGATCATCTTACATTCTACTGTACATTCATTTTTTGAAGAAAAAATGTGTACATTACCAGAAAACACTTGAATTTGAGACAGAAACTACGCCTACCTGCTAAGCCTCCACCCCCAAACAATGTCATAGGTTAAAACGTAACAGCACGTATTTTGTCTTTTCATTATGGAGCCAACGAGAGACCGCTTCCATTCTGAATATGGTAAAGTCTTCAGTTATTTGCTGACGCCAACTTCTGGGACAATCCCTCAAGACGTAAAAGCCACGCCCAAGGAGTGATATTTAGCGCCATCTATCGCAGAAGATGAAGCCTAACACTTATTTAAAGACAGTCTTAAAACACTCACTTGCTCCAGGAATGTTAAATCCCTGAGTTAGAGCAAGTAATAGGTAAAAAATTGCAATTGTTTCAATGCAATTGATTGAGCGTTTCTTGAAGAAATGAACTTTATGCTGTTTTTAATTCGGCACAGACTACGTCTGAATGAAATCCTTCAAAATAAAGCCCAAGACCTTATATTCGAAGTTGCTTAATTTAATAAAAAAAAATTTTAGTGGTTTCCACCTGACATTCTCATACATTAAAGTAAATACATGCCTGATTTCACCCAAAACATATGAACACACTTTAGTCATAAAATCACTAAATATAAAACATGCTAACTGGAATCCTTCCCCTCCCCCTTCCCTTTTTTTTTTTGTTCGTAAAAGCATGGTTTGTACGCGTCCTGGAAATGTCCTAAAATTCTGTTACATGTCCGTGGTTTTTTATCCATTGCAGCCTTTTTCTTCCTGTTTGATGTTTTGTAGCTGAAGATTTTTCTACTGACATAACTTATGTCTGACAAATTTTCCTCCCCACCCTGTGCAAAACGTGTTGGAAGGAGGGGTCTTTTCTGTTGGGAGGACTGAAACTGCGTTATATTAGCATCTTTTGGCGTCATGCTTATGTCATCAGTTTGTCTGTTCGACCGTGAAGACCATATCTCTGCAATTATTAGTTCGATTTGTAGAATTCTTTTTGTATTGTGAAGCTTAAAATGTGAGAATGATGATCTATTGGTCCCGTTTTGTTTTCTGATGCACAACTTCGCAGCTAGGGGGCGCAAATGATCATATCGAATTTAAAATGCATTTTATTTCATACATTTGCTTCTAAATATCCAATTGAAAAAATGTCTTTTCATTTCGATGGCATTTATATCGAAGACTATTTTAGTTACTTTTTCAAATAATACACAAATATTCCGCTAGGGAGCGTAATAGTAAATCGTGTTTTTCCCAATATCTCCGTTTCTAATAGTCCGATTTGAAAAAATTCTTCTTACGTTGGATGCAGCTTTTGAGGAGAAATGCTTTTCATATAATTTCCTATTTTTGGGAAAAAATGGTTTAGCCGCCAGGGGGCGTAAGTGTTTATTTTTGCTTCTGATGTATTTGCAATAAAATCTGAGCTCGAAACTTGATTGAAAAAATTCCTCCGTAGACCGATACCTGCCACCTCCAAAATCTTTTTGAGAATACCTCCTGCTTAAATAGTGCATAATTTTCCACTAGGGACGTATATCTTATTTTGGTCTATATCTGTTTCTAGGAGTAAGATTTGAAAAATTATTTGTTGGAGAACATTTTCGGTGCGAAATGTTCCTCATATAATTTCTAATATTTCTTAACGCACAAGTGCGCCACTAGAGGGCGTAAGTTTCAGTTAATAGTATTTACAGTAATATCTACGGGACTAATAACCCGATTGACAAATATTCTCTTTCGACCAGATATTGCTAACTGAAAACTCCTTGTGCGTATTTTATTCCCAAAATAATGCACAATTTTGTCACTAGGGGCTGCAAATATTTAATCTTTTTTCCTCAATATCTGTACTTCTAAATATCTGATTAAAAAAATTATTTTAACAACAGATACCATTTACTTTATGGAGCACTAAGTGTGCATTTGCGGAGGTTTGTGGTTCACATTTCTGCCGCCAGGTGATGTTTATGTACTTCCAGTTGCAGCCTATCTCTGCCTCTAAAAACCCTAATGAGAAATTTCTTTTTTTACTGTATGCCATTCGCCATAATAAAGATGGAGGGTGAATACAATTTTTGCTACAATAAGATCCTCTTCAAATAATGTGCACTTTTTTTCCCTAGGGGTTGTAAATGTCAAAGCATTTTTCTTGCTATCTCTGCTTTTGTGAGATGTATTTGAAAAGTTTTTTTCCTTAGCATAGCTTTTGCTATGAGGAATACTTTTGGCGTGTTTCAACTTTTCCTTTGTGCAAAATTCTTACGCTAAAGGCAGGGGCGGCTCCTTATGTGGAGCTGCAGCCCCCCTACCCAAAGCAGTTTTTTTTCATGCCGTAGCAAGAGAGAGAATTAAGTTTTGTGAACACCGCTGTAAGTTTTCCCAGCATAATGCCACGACTGCAGTTTTTTGAACTCAACTGGAAGTTTTTCCTGCATAACTCCACTGGGAGCGGGAAGACGTCACGGACTGCACTCCTTGCAGCCCTGACTGCTATTGATACAAACTCATGTGGGGAACTGCCTATTCCCACATCAGTTCGTTTCCTTTAAATAAAACTTCCCTGGGGACTGCATTCACGGCAGCTCCCGCTAGCAGGGTTGCTCGCGAATACTGTCTCTCGTTGGGTGGGAATGCATCGCCGGGCCTGTGTGCTTTGTTGATTAATACGGTTCTTGTGCTCTCAAATAAGACATAAAATAGAGAAATAAATTAAAAATAATGACGAATGTTGAAATAAAGTATTAAATAAAGTTTGTTTGAATATATTACTCAACCTGTTTTTTTTCTTCTAATTTTTGGTTTGTTCCTGCTTTTATTCAACGTTATAATTCTAATAACAATGTTGCTCCCATCTAATAACAAATACTCAGTTGCCGGGACTTTTGCAAAATTGGTTTTACTTATATTTTCTCTTCTGGTGAAAATGGGCGTGTGAACAAATTGCGATTAAAAATAGAGTTTAGTATTGGATAAATTGAAACAAAAAAGAGAGAGAGAGAGAGATACTAATTTCTGCAACGAAATATTTGCACAAAATTGATTTCTTCACTTACCCAGCAGAGCGAAATTTTCGCTCTTAAACCCACGTAAATTTTTATTCACCAAAAATAATTAAAGTTACTCCACTGGATACATTTTATTTTATTTTTCTGCTGCATCCCCCCTCGCTCCCAAAAATCAGTTGCGCATTTCAATTGAAGTAGTGTACTTAATTACTTTGAAAAGAACATTTAGTCAGATATCATTGTTTAGAAAATTTGCGAAGTTGGTAAATTTTGGAAAACAAGAATTTCTACACTAAATTGTTATCATGATGGCTTCAGAATTAAAACTGAACTGAATATGTTTGCAATCCGTTTTTATTAAAGAGAATGCCGGTGTGTGAGTATCGCAATAACAACTCATCGCAAAATTCTGGCAGACCCTTCAAAATTCCACAAAATGTTTTTCATTGTCATCCAAGTTGCAGTGGTCGGTATCAAGTCGAAGTTTCAAAGGGAGTGTATTAGAAGAAAAAATATTTGTCATATTTCTAGGGGTCACAATGAGACACTTGAGAACGCGTACATGACCTTGAGTGTGTATCCGCTACCACTGGCACATGCATTAATTTTTGTCCTTATATATATATATATCATCATCATTGTCAACCATTATCGATCCACTGCTGGACGAAGGTCACCCCAAGTTTCTTCCACAACGGTCTGTCTTGTGCCAGTTTCCTCCATGTCACTCCCACATACTTTCGAATTTCATCCACCCATAGCCCATCGATATATATATATATATATATATATATATCGAGAAGATACCAGGCTCAGATTATTCAAACTTATGCACCCACCACAAGTCATCCTGAAGAAGAAATTGAAGAATTTTATGAGGAAATTCGTGATCTAAATAATAAAGGTAAGCAGCACTTGAAGATAATTATGGGAGATTTCAATGCAAAAATAGGGCACCGGCAACAGAATGAAACTTCAGTAGGTAAATTCGGTCACGGCAACAGAAACCAGCGTGGAAATACTCTCGTTGAGTTTGCAGAGGCAGAAGGATTTTTCATCTTGAATTCCTTTTTCAAGAAAAAGCCACACAGGAAATGGACATGGAGACATCCAATTGGGACGACAAGTGAAATTGATTTTATTATGTGTAACAAAAAATTCGTCATCGAAGACTGCAGTGTGCTAAACAAGTTCAACACAGGTAGTGACCATAGATTGGTGAGATGTAAGATGCACCTCAACACTAAACTGGAACGTGGCAAGCTCATAAGACAAACAAAATGTATTGACATAACCAACCTTAAAAAACACCATAATACTTTCAAGTTGAAACTGAAGAACAGATTCTCTGCTTTAGAAGGCCTAACATCGGAAGAAGTGGATATTTCGGAAGTTAACAGAAAAGTAACCAAAGCTCTTATGGAAACAGCAACAAAATTAGCTGGGTCTAAGAACAAGTTGCATGTAAACAAATTATCAGGAAAAACCAAAATGTTGATGCAAAAAAGAAGAGAGATGAGGACAACTAAAGAAGATGTGACTTCCAAAGTGGAATATATAGAGCTATGCAAGACAGCACGAAAAAGTATCACTGAAGACGTAAGGAAATTCAACTGTGAGCTAGTGAGGAAAGCAATTGAAAACAACCAAAGCCTAAAGATAGCAAAGGGACATCTCAGTAAGGGAAGAAAACAGATTATGGCTCTGAGAAAAGAAGATGGTTCTATAACAAGAAATAGAGGCGAAATTTTGACAAGAGTGAAAGATTTCTACTCCAAATTATATGAAAGGGATGATACATGTACTCCAGACATCATGAAAGGTACCAGAGTTCTTCCAGTCCTCCCAGCAGAAGTTGCACATGCAATCAAGAACATGAAGCGGGGGAAAGCTCCAGGAGAAGATGGAATTACTATAGACATCATACAAGAAGCAAGTGGAGAAATTGAAACAGTACTCGCCCAAATTTTCACTCGATGCCTTAATGAAGGGAAGATTCCTGAGGATTGGAACAATGCTACAATGATCCTGCTACATAAAAAAGGTGACATTGAGGATCTCAGGAACTACAGACCTATCAGCCTCCTATCAGTGGTTTATAAAATCTTCACTAAAGTTCTTTCACACCGCTTGAAGGTAACACTGGACATGGCTCAACCGAGAGAACAAGCTGGATTCAGGAGTGGCTACAGCACAATAGATCATATCCACGTACTGAGAGAACTAATTGAAAGAGCGAGGGAATATGAACTTCCATTGTGCATGGCTTTTATCGATTATGAAAAAGCCTTTGATTCGGTGAAACCATCAGCAGTTACCACGGCTCTGAAATCCTGCGGTATTGAAGATGCATACATTAATATTATTAATAACATCTATGAAAATGCAAGTGCAAAGATTCGGCTGTTTGAAAATACAACACACATAAAAATTGGAAAGGGAGTGAGACAAGGTGACACCATATCTCCGAAGCTCTTTAATGCCACATTGGAGGGTGTTTTTCAGTCGCTTAGCTGGGAAAACAAGGGGATAAAGATTAATGGAGATTATCTAACCCACCTTCGTTTTGCTGATGACGTAGTCATTTTTGCAACTACCCCATCAGAGCTGCAGAGTATGATCCAGGAACTTGCTGACAAGAGTAAAGAAGTGGGATTAAAAATGAACTTTCAGAAGACAAAAGTGATGTTTAATGCTTTTACAAGAAATGAAGATTTATCGATTGATGGAGAAAAACTGGAGATAACAGATACGTATGTTTATCTTGGACAGCAGATATCAAGTGAGGGTCACATTGATGAAGAAATTAATCGGCGTACAAAACTTGCCTGGAGAGCTTTTGGAAGAAACAGCATAATTTTCAAGAGCAATATGCCATTATGTCTTAAAAGAAAAGTGTTTGATCAATGCATCCTTCCAGTGCTTACGTATGGTGCAGAGACGTGGACCTTAACTAAAAGAGACATACAAAGGCTGCAGACAACTCAAAGAAGCATGGAGAGGTGCATGCTTGGTATAACCAGGAGAGATAAGAAGAGGAACTCGTGGATCCGAAAAATGACGAGAGTGGAAGACATCATGATCAGAGTTAAATCCCTGAAATGGCAATGGGCTGGACATACTGCCAGAAGGACAGACCATAGATGGACAGCCGAAATTTTAGATTGGATTCCAAGGGACAGGAAAAGACCCAGAAAAAGACCACATGGGAGATGGGTGGATGAAATTCGTAAATATGCGGGAGTGACATGGAGGAGACTGGCACAAGACAGACCGTTGTGGAGGAAACTTGGGGAGACCTTCGTCCAGCAGTGGATTGATAATGGTTGACAATGATGATGATGATGATGATATATATATATAAATATATATACGTACAGTATATGCATGTATATATAATTTGCAACCACCATCAATCCACTGCTGGATGAAAGTCTCCAAGTTTCTTCTTCCACAACAGTCTGCTTTGAACCAGTTCTTTCATGCTTTCGAATTTCATGTACCTATCTCCCAGTTGTCATCTTCTGGGTGTTGTTTTTTCCCTTGCTATCCAGTTCAATATTTCAAGCTTTGGGAAGCTTAGCGAGGTAATCGGGTAACAGCCATTCTAATACCTTTATGATGTACTCTCTCTCCCTCCTCCCTCTCTTTGTCTCTCCCTACCTCTCTTTGCTCTCTCTCATTCTCTCTCTTTCTCTCTCTCTCTCTCTCTATTTCTTTCTCTTTTCTCTCTCTCTCTCTCTTTCTTTCTCTTTTCTCTCTATCCCTCACTTTCGCTTTTCTCTCTCTCCCTCTCATTCTCTTTTCTCTCTATCACTCACTTTCTCTGTTCTCTCTCTCCCTCTCATTCTCTTTTCTCTCTATCACTCACTTTCTCTGTTCTCTCTCTCTCCCTCTCATTCTCTTTTCTCCCTCTCTCTCTCATTTTCTCTTTCTGTAACCTTCATATCCGGGTTTGTCTCATTCATCTTTCTTATAAAAACGTAAACTACCCGTTACCTGAATGAATAGTTTCGTCATATTATAAAACCCCAGGGATGACAAGTAATTCACTGTGAGAAATATGATTCATCACTATTTAACATAAGGAACTTTCGTTCGAAGTAATTGCTTGTTATATACGTGTTAAACATTGCAATTGACTTGGAATTATGTTACCTGCTTGAAAAAAATTACTTACGAATTACGAAAAAACAAATGGGTGAAAAAAAACCTATACACTCTAATATCTTAGCTGTAATAGCCATAAAATGTTAAGGTAGAATATTCTCCCATGTACTGTTCCATATTCAACGAATGATTTTGGGTTGCCGAATAAGTACCTCATAGGAATCACATCTCCATTTTCATTACTCTGTTATCTGTCTGGAACTACAGGAACTGTGGAAAATGAAGCTATCTATATCAGAGAAGAAAAATTGAGCTTTTAGAATCTAGCTTGTAGATGGAAATATTTTGAACAAGCAGCAGTACATTGATGACAATTTGTTTCTTTATTTTTCTAACAGATCTCAACATAATATGAAATACAGGTACACACATGCACCGTTTGGCACATATATTGCTGTTGATGAAATCAATACAATTGTTTTATGTAACTGCCCAGTTAACTGGGTGGAATAAAGAAATGAAGTACGTAAGTTTAAGGATGAGCTGTTCCAGAGAATAGGTGAACGTTCCCTAAAGATACATCTTCTCTTTATAATTTTACGATGTAATTTCGCTTTACTCGTTTTCTTGAAACATTTTCGCATTTAGGACTAACTTTCTAAAGTATAAACATATGCAAGATGGATAGTTTGGAGTATTGGTTCATTGACACCTCTGCTGATGTTTAGACGAAAGCTTGCATCAAACACATCTGAATGGCAAAAGACAAATATCTCTCCTACACCTGAAAAATAATTTTCCTTGAACAGCTCGATTCTTCTGCAACTGCAATTCCTATGGCAGAACCCAAAGAATTACTTTACCTTAACTTTCTTACAAGAAAATACCCAGTCGAGTCACATTATTGTGATCACCTCATACTCTTGACGTCAAGCGCGTAGCTAATGAAAGACTGCATGTGTCGTGACCTGGCTTGCAGGGTATATATGGTGGGCTGTAGGCGTTCTGAAAACATATCACTCGTTGCTGTCATGGATAAAATGAGCGATTTATCAGATTTGCAAAAGGAATGATTATCGGCTTTTGTGCCAAGGTTGGCAGTAATTCTGAAACAGAAAAGTTTGTATATCTACGAAAACGGTTTGCGTGCTGCTGCGGTTATAGTGCATCGTGATTGGAGAAATGGCATCATTGCGCATAAGCGAAGTGGAAAGTGCAGTGCAACACGTGCCATTGATGTGAGAAGTGATTGTCGGTTTCGAAGGTACGTGAGAGATCGATCGACACGCAACAGTAGAGCAACTCACTGGCTGAATGAATCAGGGGGCACCAGAAGTAGGTCTAATTCGACACTTCAGCGAACTATGCTGCGTATGGAGCTCCGATGCAGACGCATTGTCACTGCAACTATGCTAACGAAGATGCATCTGCAGAAATGTCTTACATTTGTATGGTAATTTCGGAATGGGACCTCCGCTGATTGGCAACAGATTGCCTTCTCCCATGAGTCACGTTTTCTGCTTCATCGAACGGATGAACTTTGGCGTATAAAGCGAGCAACATCGAGAGCAAACACTCTTCAACTATTACTGGAAGAACACAAGCTGATGGGTGCAGCCTTATGGTCTGGGAATACTTTCGTGGCATTCCCTGGGACCATTATTACCTGCGGAAGACAATATAAACCGAATTCGTTATGAGTCCATAGTTGCAGACCACGCAACCACACCCAAGCTGATTGTCCTCCCTGGGGCGGACGGGATCTTCCAGCACGACAATGCGACTTCTCACACAGTTAGAAATGTCCAAGAGTGCTGGGAAGTACACGATGTAGAATTCAAAGTACTTCTTGGGCCACCTATTCTCCACACATAAACTGAATTGAGCATCTGGGGGACCACATCGATCGTGTTGTTCGCTCTATTAATCCTTCACCAAGTACCGTCCAGTAGCTGTCAGGTGCACTACCGTCAGCATGTCTCAAAATACCTGTTAACATTCTCCAGCTCTTTATCAGGTCATTCCTAGCCAGTGTATCCTCCGGCCGCGGTGCACACGGCGGTTACTCTTGATATTAGCCGTTGGTCACAATAATGTGACTCGACCGTGTATATCCATGAAAGAAGTTATCATGTTTACGAAGAACAAATTACTCAGGTTCTCCTATAATGCGATTAAAGATATGTTATAAAACGTCTAAATTAAGAACATGCCAAAGGTATAAACAATGAGATAATCTCCAAACCTAAAATGTCCTGCACAATTTGGCGAATTTTGAAATATTGATTTTCAGTTACCTAAAGATTGTCGTGGTTATGTCTCGAGGTGTTTAATTGACTAACCAGCATGGCAGGCTTTACTAAAGGAATAGTGATTTTTCATTTTTTTCTGTTAGCAGTAAGAACAGAGCCATCATATATATATTGGATATCTAAAAGTGCTTTAAAATATTGTTGCTCGGGTATTTTTAAGAACTTGATAACACCAAAGCAGATGAAGTTGAATATTTCAAAATGTCGTTCTACTTCTGCGAATATGAATAAATGTCTGTCACTTATAAGCATTAACAATTTTAAGTTCTTTATATATTATTACAATGTTAGCTCATTATTTAAATCTCATTAAAATTCTTCGTCAACGAACTTTTAAATTCATTATGAGTAGGGCCTTATCGTTTATTTTTAAATTAATGTCAAAAACATTTACTTTTTTACCACATAAAGGCATCCGAAGTGTTAGCTTTATTTTTTAATTTAGCGCGATACTTTTGCATGAAGACAACTTTGAAAGAACTAACCGAGAACAGAAGGTTCAGGTTTTTGAAGTACACACTTCAACAATTTGGAAAAACTGTTTCCAGTTACTGGGTCTCTCAAACTATTTAGTCTCCAACATGCAAGCTCCTCGGAGCCTTGCATGAAGGTAACAGACGTCACAACCTAGGTCCAAATGTCCTGAAAGGATGAATGAACAGATGTTCAGATACGAAACTTCTAGAGTGAGAGAAATGAAAAATTAGAGGTAGAGCATATGCATTTACTTAGCGTGAATTCTAAGTAGGTTGAAAACTAAATTTGACACAGCGAACAGAATAATTATTTTAGTTAAGGGTTTTGCCTGTTTCTTTTATTAAATGACTAATGTGCATTGGTAATTTATTTATTTAATTATTATATTTACTTAGGTAATAAGTGCTGTATGTTTTTCATCTCTTTTTTTAACTGTCATTGCTTTGCCTAGATACGGAACAAGAACAGAAGTCTGAAAATTTGAAGCACGCACTTCAATTATTTTGAAAAAAACTCCTGGTTACCAGATCCCTAAAAGGTTTAGTCGTCGAAACGCGAGCCCCTCACGGCCTTGGGAAAAGGGAAAAGACGTTGTGCCGTAGGTCCAACCCTCTTGGAAAGAGAAACGATCAGGTGTTTGTGCTAGTCTGTTCACGAGTTGTCTTTAGGAATGGACGTAGGCTGTAATAAAGCGTTAATGCTGTTCAGCATTCAACATAATAATATGCGTCATGACAAGCTTAGAAAAACCAGTGAGATGTGGAATTATTTCACCGTCGTTAAAAAAATTTACGTGTTTTTGTAAGCAAAAGCTTTCTTAGTTCGACTTGCCGTTACGTTGCTGCTCGGGCACCCCTCTCGTAAACAATGCTTTTGTTACGGATTGTAGTAAGAAGGTAACTGGCCATCCCGTTTCTGTTCCGTCATCACTTGCTTAAACTGTGATTTTGTAACTATTTAAAGTCATCGTTACTGCCGTGGAATTGTCACCGTTGTCATTGTTACAGGAAAATATCTGTTAAGTCCACCGCTACCAGTCATACGGTTTGAAAAAGATTGGTAAATGCCCACTAACCTGACATTGGTTTATTTTGCGGTTCGTCGTAACTTCCAACGCGTCTGGCCAGCTGATCCCTGTTTAGGCATTGGTGGTGTTTTCATCTTACGGCTGGGTTTTCAAAAACGTATGAGTCGGTTCCTTCTTCTCTCTGATTTGCCTGCAGTGGTCGTTAATTCCCAAACCACAAATGATGCATTTTAAGAAAAAAAAAGATCTTTCAATGCAGAGCAATAACCTTGGCTTTTAAAATATTTGGAGGACGTGTTTTGTATCGATGTACTTTCACAGACATCGATTCCTCAAATAAAAGTGAATATTATCTCCTGGGAAAAACATAAAGCTGCAGTATTGACACGAAGCCAGATATATTTTATATGTGCTGGACAACATTAACATGAACTAAAGATATAACTCAAATCATATCGGTGTTTTGAATATAATACAGTATATCGCAATATTAGACATGCAAAATTTACAGCATGACCGAAAAAGGCAGTCATCTGCCTACTCGCTAGCGGGTGCAACATTTATATTTACAATAAATAAGTTATATAATTTCTTTCACATGTATATTTCCTTCGTTATAATAGTAAAACGTGTGACACCCAAACAAAATGGAATTTTCCTGTGATAGAAAATTCAGAATTGCTTCCGGCAAGGTTTCTTTGTATCAAAGAGGATTAAAGGAAAGCACCTCAGCAGCGAACAGCTTTAGACATTCTCAGCAATTTTTATCTGTGTGTGCAAAAAAATATGTGGGAACCAACCTCCCGATGCCTGTGTTATTTAATTAACATCAGCTCTAAGCTATATTAAATAAAACAAGTGTATATACGGAGATAAGGATGTGTGAATTTGCAATATGTACGTAGAATAATATTAAGGAAAAAATACAAGTAGGTCTTTCACTAATTAATCTGAAAAACTGCAGTAGTTAATAAAATGAAACAGTGTTGAATGTAGTTGCTATTATTGACTTGCAAAAACTGATTAAAATGCTTTTAAGGAGCTCATATATGATATTTTTAGATAGCTAATTGTTGTTTGGCTTTGAGCGTTGTAAGGTCCAAACTTATCTTGTGTAATGAATTATCTTTCCTCATAAGGGAACAACCGTCAACACTTGAATGATATATTGATTTTATAAAGTGAGAGATTTTGGGTGTTAAAATTGTCCTCTTTGAAGACAATAATTTCATCGTCTATTCAAAACAAATAGAAAATTCAGAAGGGCCTACACTACAGTCGATTCCCTAATCATTAAATTTAAAATTTCTTTCAGAATGTTACAAAATAAATCACTAGATTGTATTGTTCGATGGAAAAGCCACATGGTGTAAGTCCCATGTCAATTTTGAGTGAACAGAGTAACCTTGTTAAGATGTTTGTCTTGTCGACAATAACCTACAGAACCTTGCATCTTGTTTTTTTTGTGACAATAGTGAAACATTGATACATGTAAAGACACGCGTAAACAGAATACCGATACACGTCGATTTGTGTCTTTCAAGAGACTAAAATTAAAACACGCGTAATTGCGAAAAGTGCGTAAAAAAATGTGGAGCTGGCTAAATTACATATATATCTAGTGCAATAAAATCCATCACCGATGAAATCGAATCTGTGACTGGTTTGTAATCGAAGTTTAACTGCAGATTTTTCGTGATTGATTTTAGGAAAACTCGGCACCTGTGCACAGCATCAAATAGGAGATGAGTCTAGGGAGTATTTAATTTTCTCGATACAACTCATGAATCAAAGATATGTTGTTACTGTTCTGCCACCTCACAAAAATATCATGCCTGTTTTCTCCTCCGCTGATGGGACACTGACATTTATTTTCAATTTACTGACATGGTGTTAAATATGCTTGGCGTTCAAGTTCTTCAAACCCTATGTTTATCACCTAAGAAATATATTTTTCAAGTATTGTTGAAAGACTATTTTTCAGGCACAGGCAATAATCC
The DNA here is from genome assembly GCA_039090855.1 of Macrothele yani. Classification (NCBI taxonomy): domain Eukaryota; kingdom Metazoa; phylum Arthropoda; class Arachnida; order Araneae; family Macrothelidae; genus Macrothele; species Macrothele yani. Next base: position 197,030 of record JAYWMT010000398.1, read on the forward strand.
TCAAAATTTGCTCTTATGCGTATTACGTCCTAAATATGCTCCTGATCATTTATGAATGTGAGTCGATGTGTTGCTCTATCATTATTTTCGCAATATCAGGTAATCCCAAAAACACTGTCGTTTTTTCAACGTGTGAAGAAAAGAACGAGAAATCTACCTGCTACAGATATTTTAATACATATAATAAATGCCTCCGGTAGTTACAACCTTCTTCCATCGATCGACAAGGTTTTGAATCCCAGACTTGTAGAATTCCGTAGGTTTCGATGCAACAAAAGCAGAAAAGGTCCGCCCAACCTCCTCCATATATCGAAGTGTAGTCCCAGCAAGATGATTTTGCAGACTGCGAAAGAGATAGTAGTCGGATGGGGTACTGTCAGGGGAATATGCTGGATACGGAATTTGTTTTCCATCCAAAGTCCTTCAACGTGGCACTGGCCATTTTCGATGTGTGTGGTTTTGCATTGTCCTTCTGCAGCAACAGGCCTTTACGCTTCACGAGTGCTGGACGTTTATCCTGCAAAGCAGTGCATAGACGCTGCAGCTGCTGACAGTAGACTTCCCCTGTAATGGTTTTGTTGGGTAGCATCAACCCGTAATTAATTATGCCTTGCATATCCCACCACACAGACATCGAAACCTTTTGTGGGAAACGTCCTGGCTTCGGCACCCTTTGAGAAGCCACTGCCGTTTACGCTTAGTGTTGTTATAAACAATCCATTTTTTATCGCCCGTGACAATTCTCTGCAAAAACGGCTCCCTTTTTTCACTGGAGAGCAAAGAAGTTCAAATATTTACACGCTGTTGCAGCTGTTTTGGAGTGAGATCATGGGGTACCCACTTATCCAGTTTCGACACATAACCGAGATCTTGAAGATGCCAGTGAACAGTGAAATAGGTTGAATGAACAAGTTTGGCCAATTCCTGGACTGTTATCTGCGGATTTCCTTCAACATCAGCTTTCAGCACGTCGTTATCCAGCTGAACAGGCCGTCCGGGTCGCTACATATCCTTAAGGTTGGTGTCCCCCATCGAGATTTCTGGAACCAGCGTTGACATTTCCTGACGTCAATTGTACGCGGCCCATATACAGCATTGATGTTGCGTGTTGCTACCGTCGCTGAATGTCAATGGTGGAACACCTGCTGCATAATGTGTCTAATGTGGTTTCTGACACTGCCATTTCCCATGTGGTTTAAGTTCACAACGACCGCACGCAGAACTTCTGTTTGCGGAATCCAGTGACTTGAAGATCTGCTCGCGTGATACCTGTTATACTCACTGTGGTCGACATCATAGTCTAGGCACCATTGGGATCACTACTGTTAGGCTTGCGCAAAACGACATTACTTCTGGAATGACCTGGTATAATTGTTTCCAAGTATGCGTACTATTCAGCAAGTTTTGTCATTGAAACACTGTAGGTTATGCAGATAGAGTTAGTGCTACAAAAATGAAACCCATTGAACATATTAAAGCGTACTACTAGAAAATGGAATGCGCCATAGTTGGCACTAAAGAAATATTTTCATGCGATAGAAGATGGTACTCAATTTGAAATTTAAGATAACTATGGTGTTTTCTTCGAAAAGATATTCTTCCGTAGTTTCAAACGTACATATTGGATTGTTTAAATTGGGAGCTATTGAATAATCAGTACTTCGAGTATCGCCCTCCACATAAAATTTTGACAACCAGCTGATTTGTCGGGATGTAATACACTGCTGGACAATTGCTAAGGACGGATCATAAACAGCTATATAGCGCATAAAAAAGTAAGTGTGGTTGGATGCCAAGTGAAATAAAGTAATGTCAGAATTCCAGGACATTACAAGAAAGACAATTTATTGTGCTCTGAAATCCAGAAGGCTTTGGAACGTGTTCAAGGGACAAACAGACCATTTTGTGCAGAATACGTAAACGTGAAAAAAATGCAATTACCGTTCGCAGGCGTTCCGGCGTAAGATGTCAATACGAGATATGGCCACCATGGAGGGCGATGCAAGATTCCACACGTCGTGTCATGCTTTGCACAACATTATCAAGCAGCTGTTGGGGTAATTTATCCCATTCCTCTGTCAGTGCACGGATGAGGGTGTCCTTGTTTATTGGAGGGCATTGGCGACCAGCAAGACTCCTCCCCAAAGCATCGCACACATTTTCAATGGGATTAAGATCTGGAGAACGTGCTGACCATAGGAGTCGTTGAATATCCTCACCCTCAAGACACTCCTCGACATCGACTGTTCGATGACATGTTGCGTTTTCGTCCATGAAAATGAATCTATCACCGACAGCACCACGGAACATGCGAACATGAGTTAGCAGAACATCATTAATGTATCGTTGGCCAGTCATACTCCCAGTTGGAAGCACATAGAGGGGCGTACGGCCATTGATCATGAAGCCAGCCCATACCATGACACTACATGTCGGATATCGGTCCCTTTCCTGTATGTTTGCTGGACAATATGCAGTACCACTATCACGCCAGATCAGTTGTTGTCGACAATCAGACGATAGACTGTATCTACTCTCACCTGAGAAGAGGACAGCAGACCAGTCGTTATCAGTCCAATTGCGATGTTGATGGCACCATTGCAAACGGGCGGTACGGTGACGTCTGGACAATGGGGTGCACACAACAGGACGGCGGGCGTATAGTCCTCCTTCATGCAAACGTCTGGTGACAGTTTTTCGGTAGATCCGCTTGTCAGTAGCAGCCATAAACTGATTTGCTACCTCACTAGCAGTGCTGCGCCGGTGTCTTTTTGTTGATAGCACTATGTACCGATCTTCTGCAGGTGTCGTACTGCGAACACGACTTCCCCCGTGACGTTTGCTGCACTCTCCATTTGTTTGAAATGATTTCCAAAGCCTTGAAACAACACTGGGACTGACGTCGAACTCCCTGGGAACATCTGTTATTTTTCGCTCTTCTTCAATCTTACCAATAATACGGCCACGCGTAAAAGCATCTAGGTGATGTCGGGAAGACATACTGAAAATTGCAAGTTCGTCAATTGATTCTTTCCCTTTCAACTTTGCGTTTGAACAACAACGGTCAATACGCGTCAAATCCTTTATATCTCTTATCAGCGCTGTGACGTCACGAACAAGTTCGGCTATCCAAAATTTGCATATGCACAACACGTCTTACTGTATCCCGCACTTATGCTAATTTCCACATTTTCCTGCCTTCCATTTTATGGTTGCTATCGTTGCTATTGTCATCCGTCCTTAGCAATTGTCCGGCAGTGTATTACAAGATTTACGTCAGTCACAAAAATTCATTTTTCCTGTTTGTAAGAAAAACCAGAAACTTGAAATTTTAAAATAATCTTCTTTTCAAGTTAATTGCTGCAAATGAATTTGAAACGGGGAAATTTTTGATGTACATATCTGTGTTAGTTCCTCATTTAAGATATTTTTACTGCTCTGGCAAAACTTAAATAACTTTTCTTAAACTTTACTAGTTTGAAATTACAGTTTGCTATGAAAAGTATTAGCTAACTTTTCATAGCAAACAGAAAGGTTTTACTCCAAAAAGTTCTAAAGGAAATAAACCACGAAATTCAGAAACAGGTAGATTACATTGTTTAAAATTCTCCATAAAGAAAAAGAGCTGCCTGTACTGACTTTTGTCAATAAGCTAAGAAATACGAAATAGAGAATTATGAATGTATAATAAATTCTAAAAAGCAAGAAACCTGATTAAATATCCTTGAGTGATGCACTCGTATGATAATTTACAAAGTCATACACTCGGTAAAACGAACTACGCACCGGATTATGTGAATTAAATAAAAGTTTATAAAGTCTAGGCAAGTGAAAATATTTTAATTTTCGCTGAATTACACAACGCTTTCGAAACCTTTTCATGGGATCAACATCAGGTGTAATATAAGACACAAATCTTTTCAAATACACACAGCACAATACTCAAATGACCCCATGAGGTCATAACGCAAGCAATATATCTTACATGATAGTTATGAGTAGGAACACTGAAGTGCGTGTTTGATTTAAATACCAATTGTTTACGAAGTTAGCTATAAAGAGCGGTTACGGTTTTTGGTGAAGATGAGATATTTAGTATAGCAACATGTTATAGTTATGTTTAAGATTTCTTCGTCAGTTCACGAAAAATAGTATCTTCGTTAATATGGTGTCTCCAAAGGTTGGGTAGAAAATAGGTGGTTCTTCAGACCAAGCATTTGTAAATTCATGTATTTTGACTGTTTCGCCATATCAAAGAGTCCAATCATTAGTGTATCCAGTTACAAGCGTTATGTCGTCGCAAAAAGGATGGAAGTGTTCGTCCGTGTAGGCTTTAGCTAGTGCTGTTGAGCGACCATTGTTAGTAATTGTTCGTTTGTGTTCCCTGATTCTAGTAGGCAAAAGTCTCTTTGTATTTTCAACGTACGTGGTTTATATTACTTCTGTGCTGAAATGTACATTTTTAACTAATGGTACCAAGTAGATACCTGCAGATGTAAGAATATTTGGGGGTCTATATCTCTTCTAATGCACAAAAAGATGTTGCTTGTGTTTAAACCAATACTCAGTGAATGTCTCTGACAAGTATTTTGCAATAAATATAATGCATTAAACCTATAAATTTTTAAGGTTCCTTTTGAGATTTTAGAGACGTTTTGAAAACCCTGGAGTGTTTGACAGATAATGTATTTACCAATTTGGTATCATAATCATTGCTATGTGCTAAGGTCTTAATTCGCTTATTCTCCTCCTCCCGATAAGTGTCATTAGAGGTACAGATATAGGGTCTTTTGATTTAGGCGTGAAACATTGCCATTTTTGACGGAATGGGTTGTGAGAGCCACTGGGATTGATGGAAGGTATATTGGTTGGTTTTCTAAAGATGGAGAAAGTCAGTTTTTGAGTCACAGTATTTCTATGTACTTCAACATCCAAGAATGGTATGGTGCCATGGGATTCCAATTCATAGGAAAACTTTAAGGTTGGATAAAATATTACAAAAATGAACGAAAAGACTGTAATGAATTTTCACCATGAGTTCAAAAGATTCACATATCATCCATATAGCGCATGTAAAGTACCGGTTTAAAATAACTTGACCGGAATATTTTTTCTTCTAAATCCTGAATTATTATTTCACGTAAGAGAAATGAAATCGGCGAACCCATTGGCGTACCTTGAAGTTGTTTGTAAAAAAACTTCCTTTATATTTAAAGTAACTGCTTGTTAGAATGTGATTGGGTGCAAAAATAATAGATTCTATTTCATGGAGTGCATATTGCGAGAGTTGAACCAATTTTTGTTTAATGTGGTTGTGTGCGTGTGGTATTAGAATGTTCGGAAAAATAGATGCGATGTCAAATGATATCATAAGGAAAGGTTGACCATGAGAACCAAATTGTTTGAGTCTTGAAACGGCACCAGATATTATTCGGATCGAATATTCAAAGTTTTGAATAAAGGGTTTAAGGAGTTTTGCAAGTACTATTTCTAGATTTCTAGTTGACCTGTTTTTGCGGGATATCAATAGGAGTACAGGATATAAAAGTTTAAGAAATTTAAGGTCTCTAAAAAGGTGAAGTGCACCTAGCCCATTGGGTGTAAGGGTGTGTGTGTGTGTGGGGGGGGGTAGATGCCCTTTGTAGATAGCGCAGGTGATCACGGTTTTTTAAGGGATTAAGGGACTGACATCTCTTCTTAATTCTTTCGTAGGGATAGCTTTGTTTACAGTCTGTGGGATATACACACTGAAGCGCCAGAAAAACTGGTACAGACAATCTTATGCAAATTACATAGCAACGTCATCTATGCGCGTTCTCGGCTGCGTCCGCCAGTGCGTATATACAGCGATAGACATCCTTGCCAGCTGTCAGAGCTGTTTTCGGCATGAAAATTACAAGTAATAACGATTTTAGCGATTTTCAACGCGGTGTCGTAGTTGGCGCTCGTGAGATGGGCCATAGTTATTGGCAGGTAGGAACGAAGTTTGGATTTTCACAGACGACCATTGCAAGGGTGTACCGTGACTACAAGAATTCCGGTAAAACCTCCAACTTACGATAGCAGTGTGGCCGTAAAAGAACATTGGGTGAACGTGACCATCGTCGGGTGTCAAGAATCGTTTCACCCGATAGGCATGCAACACTCTCGCAGGTATAATCGGAATTCAATGCTGGAGCTTCAACAAGCATCAGCGTCCGTACTGTGCAACGTACCGTGCACGATATGGGCTTTGGGAGCCGAAGCCCAACTCGAGTCACCTTGATGGGCGCACGACACGGAACTATGCGCCTCATTTGGACACAGCAACACCGCCACTGGACACTTGACGACTGGAAACAAGTAGCCAGGTCTGACGAGTCGCGTTTCGAACTGTAACAGCCAGATGGAAGGATTCGTGTGTGGCGCAAACCACATGAAGCCATGGATCCCGACTGTCAACAGGAAAGTTTACTGGCTAGTGGGGGGACCGTAATGATATGGGTTGTGTTTATCTGGACTTCACTGGATCTCCTGGTACGTTTACAAACGTCTGTGACCGGTCAACTATATGTGCGCGTCATTTCTGACGAGGTACACCCGTTCATGTCCTGCATTCATGCTGATGGGTTGGGCCTGTTCCAACAGGTCAATGCACCTCCACACAAGTGTCGGGACGCCACATTATGGTTAGAGGAGCATTCATCTGTGTTTGGGGTGTTGACATTCCCACCCAAGTCCCCAGATATTAACGTGATAGAACACATTTGGATTATCATGCAACGCGCTATCGAACACAGGAATCCGAGACCTCGGAATACACCATGAATTGTGGAACGCTCTGCAGGAAGTATGGTGTGCATTGCCTACAGCATATTTCCAGAAGTTAGTGGAGGCCATGCTCCGTCATATTTCTGCAGTCCTGCGCTCCCGTGGGGAACCTACCGCGTATTAGACTGGTGTACCAGTTTTTCTGGCACTTTAGTGTATATACACTGAAAATCAATTGAAATAGAGATACCTGTCTAGTAACGTGTACCACCTTTCGCCCTGATGACGGCGGCGATTCGTCTCGGCATGGACTCGACAAGACACCGGAAGCGTTGGGAAGCCATACGGATCCACAACCCCTAAACGAGCTCCCACAGTTCACGAAGATTCCATGGAGGGGTGTCAGAGACTCGAACATCTCTCTCGATGGAATCCCAGATGTGCTGGATGGCATTAAGGTCAGGTGACCTAGCATGCCAAGGAAGCGGTGTCACGTCGGCAGAGTGTTCATCCAACCATTCTGATACAATTCGGGAGCGATGGCACGGTGCATTGTCTGTAGCAGGATTAGGTCCCCAGGGAGATGTTGAAGACGCACAAACCGGAGCAAATAGTCTTCCAGTATATCCCGGTAACGTTGACCTGTGAATGATGTAGTCACACGTACCAGGGGACCCATTTCAGTCTACGTAAAATCTCCTCTGACAAGAATGCCAAACCCACCAGCTTGAAGAGTACCTTGCTGGCAAGAAGGATCCATCGCTTCATGTGGTTTGCGCCGTACTCGTATCCTGCCATTTACATCTACCAACGTGAATCTCGACTCATCAATCCAGGCAATATTTTTCCTCATATCTAGTGTAGAGTGGTGATCTTCCCCCGCCCATGCTTATCTTTGCACACTGTGATTTGCGGTCAGCAGCGGTACCCTCGTTGTACGATTGCTTCTGTACCCCATAGCGAACGGATGGTTCTGGATGTTTATGGCTGCTTACACGTTTTGTGTACCAGCGTTAAATTTCCGAGTAATCTCTTGCACTGTGGCCCTTCTATCTGCTGTTACAGTGCGAGCTAGCCGACGATAAACCTGTTCGTCCACACGCTGTTGTCCACGACAGTTGGCCCTTGCAGGGATGGTTTAACCGGATTCGGTGTACTCACGGTGTACCCGTGACACACTGGCTAGTGAAAATCCCAGTGTCTGCACGACTTCGGAAATGGAGTGACCCCTTTGTTGGGCCCCGACAATTCGCCTAGGATCAAATCTGCTTAGATCCTTTGTCTTACCGATACTGTGTCCGACTCTAACTGATGTCCGTCGCATCACTCCTAATATTGTCGGATCGCTGCATACTTGATGCCGTTTCCGTTTACAGGGGCGTCAACAGCACCACATTTGCATAACGCCAGCTGTCTCTAATTTAATTTCTCTTCAGTGTATATATAATCAACATTTTATGCTAATATCAAAAGAACCTATATATGTACCTCTCATGAAACTTATCGGAAGGAGGATATAAAACGAATTAACGTCTTAGCACCTACCAATTGTGTGATCCCAAATACATTATGAGCCAAAAACTCCAGGTTTTTCAAAACATCTCTAAAATCTCAAAAGAGACCTACCTAAAAAAATTATCGGTTGAATGCAATATAGCAGTTATCAATTATCGCAATAATGTCAATCAACATATGTCAGAGACATTCACTGAGTCTTGGTTTAAACACAAGGATCATCTTTTCGTGCATCAGAAGAGACAGACATCCCTCAAATATTCTTATATCTGCACGTATCTACTTGGTACCATTAGTTCAAAATGTTCATTCCAAATCAGAAATAAAAAAAATCATGTTCATTGGAAGTACAAAGAAATGTTTACGTACTAGAATCATGGAACACAAAAGAACAATTACTAACAATGGTCGGTCAACAGCACTTGATAAAGCCAGCATGGACGAACAGTTCGATCTGTTATGGAACGACATAACGCATGGAGCTGGATGCACTAATAATTGGATTATTCTATATGGCGAAACAATCGTGATACCTAAATTTACAAATGCTTGGTCTGAAGAACCACTTATTATTCTACCTAACCCTTGAGACACCATATTAACGAATACACAATTTTTCGTGAACTAACGAAGAAATCTTAACCAGAATTATAACATGTTGTTATGCTAAATATCTCATCTTCACCAAAAACCGTAACCGCTCTTTATAGCTAACTTCGTTAATAATTGATATTTAAATCAAACACGCGCCTCAGTGTTCCTACTCATAACTATCACGTAAGACATATTGCTTGTCATTATGACCTCAAGGCGACATTTGGGTGTTGTGTAGTATGTATTTGAAAGGATTTGGGTCTTACGTTACATCTGATGATGAAACCGTGTAAAGGTTTTGAAAGCGCTAGTGTATTTTAGCGAAAATTAAAAGTTTTCAACGTGCCTAGACAGTATAAACTTTTATTATGAAAAACCTAATATTTTAAAGAAATGCTGTTCACAGGTTTAATTCGAAAAATAAAGTATATCCAACTCGAATTTGTGCTTGTACGTTTGAAACAACAGGAATGTAATATTGGTTCTGGTAACTGCATGAAAAAAAAAGAACTAAAATGTGTTACAATAAGTGGTGTAAGGAAACGTTGTTTTTCTCTCACTGCAATATTCGAATCTCCAATTGACAACTTTCACACCACAGTATCTGTTGCCTTCATCCGACATGTTTCATCCCTACACTGGTCAGTACGACTTTGAAATGGTTAATCATGATTTCTCACTTCACAGAGCGCATTTCTAGTGCTCCAGAATCCACTAACGATGCCGAGAATTTAACCACTCTAACCGAGACTCAGAGTTGATCTACCGTACATAAAGCTTTTGTACCACGACTCGGCATAAGGACGCACTTCCTTCAGCTCTTAGCAAACCGTTCTGATGCTGTCGATGCTTCCAGACGTATTTTCAACTGGGTAGTGAGTATTTTAGTCGAAGTGAAACGATTTTGTTTCACTACTCTCTTCAGGACTCAACACTACTTCTCTGTCATTTTACGTGACCTACTATGTAGCGATTGCGTTCTTGTTGGTGCAAAGAGTTTCAGCTTCACAATAACATTGCTTGCAGGAAGAATAGTTACATCATATCAGATATTTCACGAATTCACTCATGATAAGATGCCCCCTATGATCGCGCCAAGTTGAAACACACTGGACTGTACCTCACGACCCATTCTACTGTCAATGCTCATATGTGACGGATACCAGGAATAAGGCGCGAATTTTTCTCTTTACGAGGCATATACGAGACGCATAATCGTTAATCTGCTACTCAAAATTGGGTCCGTGTAACTTTGATCAGGATTTCGAAAACTTTTAGTTTTCTATTGACATGAATTTTGATATTTGAATAATATTTTATTTAGCATTAGCAACATGTATGTTTACCCCGCTCTTTAGACATTATCTTCTATTGTGCCAGTTACGGAGCCTTGTTAAAGGCTTGGATTTCTTATTTGCTGCTTTAGAACATTCACAAATATTTCTCTGATATTTTTTAAATATAACTTATTTTACAAATAATAAACTGAAAGAAATATCTTTAAAAAGGATAATACTTCAGTATGGTATTAGAATTGAAGACAACTGTGCTGCAAGATGAGGTGAATGTGTTATGTAATGTTTAATACTGATAACAGTGTCTCACGTGCACGGTATTTCTGTAGTCAAACATGAAGTGTCGCAGTACTTGGACCGCGAAGTGGTGATTTTCCATAACTGTTATTGCTTTACGTTGTGCAGTTGTTTCTTGACAATAATTATTGCACACTGAAATGATGAAAATTCGTAACTGAGCGAGGAACTTTAAACTGTAATGCAGAAATAAAAATGTCAGTGAATGAACCGGGTTCGCGTCAAACTTTTGGTATTTGATCAGTTACTGAAATAAAATAATATTTTTTTAGCAAAATAGAAATTATTTATGCATGAATCCTACCCAGGTAGATTACGCTGCTGAGGTTGAGGAAAAAATTGAATTCATGTCCTGATCTTCGAGTTTCCGTGTGCCGGGGAAAAAAGCACATGTTTTGTCTGCGGGCCAATAGATTCGGGAAATATTTTTTTCAGAAAATGAGACTAAGCATCTATTTTCAGCTTTAAGTGATAAGTGATCTTTTAAGAGAACTTCTTATTTCATGGTGGAATGAGTAATCAGATCGTATTACGGCAACAAGAGAATCCTCATACCTAATATGCTACAATATGACGTTTGCAGTTTACTTCACCGATAAACACACCCAAAACTTTCAGTCATATTTGTACAATGACGCCTGCAAATATCTACGTGTGGGTTTTCTGCTTCATATAAGAAATCGGAGATTTCATGGTGCTCTCCTCAGAACTCAGTAAGAAAGAATGCCAGTGGTACATCCAAATTGGGATTAACCCTTTGACAGCTTCGTACGCGCTCCAGCCTCTCTAAAGTGGTTTGAATGCTTGTAACTCGCTCTCTTGCTTCTGATCCGATAGCGATTTGACCGCATCAGGCGCGACTGTCCTGACAACTTCATGAAATTGTTTGCACGCGTGGAACTGGTTCATTATTATTCAATTCACAAAGCGCGCAACAAGTGTCTGGAAAACACAAGTGTTGGGTCAATTTGCCTACTAGTTCCGATCGCTTAATAGATATGTGTCGTTGCAGACGCTTCAAGACTGAAATGTAATGTTCAGCATTGATAATAATTTGTGGAGGAATGGCATGCTGGATTACTACACTTTTATGTTAAAAAAATATCATCATCACCTTCCCGGCTGATTTGGTTTGTCGGACTTTTTTCGAGAGAGGCGAGCCTGTGTCTTTCCAGACACTTAATGCGCGCTTTGTGAAGGGGTCGAAATAGTGAACCCATGTTTCATCGGCAGTCATTACTGCGTTTAGAATGTTTGGATCGTTCGCAATCATTTATTCCTCTGAACTCTGGCTAACAATTGTTCTCTCCTCAGGTGATTAGGTACCTACCTGGAACACACCATATGCACTAGTAATTTGTCGTGTAGAATGTGGAATTACGACGTATTTGAAATATCAGTTGACGCCGCTATGTCTTGCTAAGTCATTCGTCGATCTCTTGCAGGATTGCCCAAACATTAATAACAGTAGGCTTCGTAACAACACTTTCAGGTCGAACAAGCACATAATAGCATAGATTTAGGTTAATAGAATACGCATTTGTCCATCAATCCTTCTCATCAATTCAGTTTCCGAAATTTGCATGCAACATGTTTTTCTCATCAGTGACTCAGAGACATGTCGACGTTAACTCAAAATACCTGCCATATTTAATTTATAGTGTCTGAATAAGTGGCGTTTTGAGAACAACACCTTTCATTATAGAGAATTATCCGTGCAAAATTAATTTAAAATATATAATTTCGCTGTATTATAATATTTTTAGACCATTTTGAGTATTTTTAAAATATAAAAAATGTATGATCTCTCTAGAAACAATTTTGACAAAATTTGTTATTCTAAAATGACTGTATTGTCAGCCCATTTTTAACCGCACAACACTGACTCTGTTTTTGGATTTCTTATTCTACTGATATATTTTTTTTTAATTATGTTTCATTCTGTTTAAGTAAATATTTATCATCTTGCAAACCTTCAACAGCTAGGGAGCAGAAATGACTATAAAATGATTTACCCACGTTTATAGTAAAAACGAATTTCATTTGTAAAATACTTATATTTACCAAGGTGGTAAGATAGGTATTAGAATATTACATCAGTTTGAAACTTTTAAAGAGCTTGCTTTGCATCTTAAGTGCTATCATTTTGAAACACTTTAGTGCAAGTTGTAATACGTGATAGAAGGCTGATGCTTTTCGTTTTTCATAGTGATTGGGATGAAAGATGAATTTTTGAAATAATAAATAAATAAAATATAATTTTAAATTTTAATACATTTTATTTTCTGAAGAAAATACTGCCTGAAATTTTGGAGTGATTATCTACTGCTTATGTAGTGATTTTTCTAGAAAAACATTGAAATGAACAAATAATAAACATCCAGTATATAAATAGGGTATTTAATAATTATATTTATATTAATTAATAAATAATGATAGTGAATCTCTGTTAGGCATGGTTTTTTAGCTTACCTCATGGAATTAGTAAAATTTCTTCTCAATTCATGAGCTATAAGCATTTGCTCGTTCCTACGTTAGATACAGCGAATGCTTATAGCACATGAAGTTGCTTACGATTATTCTTAAACTCACTTACAAAAGAGAAAAACATTCCTCTCTAATTGAATATGCAAGCCATAAGCTTGTTTGCGTAGGGCACACTTTCTTCTCGAACCTCACGGCCAGAGATTCATCTAAACGTTTGCGCGCAAGTACAGCAAAATATAGCTTTTGCCGGTGGTTGGATTCGATTCGAACCTATATCATTCCTCCTCCGTTTTCGGATATGCTATTATTTCATTTTTTTCTTTTGAGTTTTACGGATCACCATGAGCAACTTGATGGGCTATAAGTAGCCGCCTGTTACTAATGAATGGCAGCTGGTACCAGGAAAAGTGTGTTCATATAGTGTCCATCTTCCAGTGTTTGTGGAATAATTAACAACGAAACTAGGTCTTGACAAGAAAAAGTTTCGCATACCAGATCCTCACCTCCATAGGCCTGTAGAACCCGAACTGCATAACCAGGAACCAGGTTTAGGGCTCCATGCTTCATACGCAGTATGTGATCCCCGCCATCATCATGGTACAGCTGGGAACGGAAATCATCACACCAGGTGACCGTCGTCCACATGTCGAGGATTCATTGCCGGCGTGCCATGGCACATGGCAGGCGGTGTTTGCGATAAATAGGCGTTATCATGGTAGCCCATTTCGGTCACCGGCTGTGTAAAAAAAGGCGAAGGAAGGCACGCTATATAGTGAATGAAGAAACAGGTCGAACTGCATCCCTGTTGTATTGGCGGGTGAACTGGGCGACTGTTGCATGTCGTTGCAAAGATACCAGTCGTGACATGCGGTGCTCATCTCCAGAATCATCCCGTCGTGGCTAACCAATGTTTGCTCTTCTGCTGCATTTCTGCACATGGATAATCAAGTCCAGGTACACGCTTGATGCAATAGCAGGGCAGCGGCCAACAGTCAACAAGTGAGACTGTTTATGAGATTACTGGCACCAGTTTTCCTGGCGCCAACTAAGTGGCAGCGATCAAATTGGCGTACATTGTCACGTTTCAACATTTCCCATTACTGAAGAACGTTAACTGATTGAGTACAGAAGATAGAAGCGCACAATTTATAGTACCCATATTCGACCATGTAATCAAGTGGAATTTCAGCAATATGTTGTTACGGTGAAACAGGACTCATGAAGATCTAAGTTCGTAATTCTGTATAGCATAGCCGTCCTTCTTTTCATACTGAAACAAATGTTTCTCTTATGCATGCTCTGCTTTGGACTGAAATTCCCATTACTGCCTAGAAACATAAAAAAATCAGTACTACCTGATGAAGATATTTATTTCCAAGGACAAGCGAGGAACGTATTTGCCGTTGCTATTCATATGTTATGAAATATTCACGAAAATTGCTAATTGATATTTTAATTACCTCAAAAATTCTTCTTTTATTCACTAAGGATATGATGGAAAAACATTTCAAATAGTTACGCAATCGTAAATACTGTATTTTTCTTATACATGTCAGTTACTGAATAAATTGGCTCCGGTCATCCAATAGACCCCGGCAGGAACTGTTTAAAGCCAGACAGCATACACCAATGTTAATGATAAATTCTGCCTATGAGCTTGAGCTTTAATGATAAATTCTGCCTATGAGCTTGACTGTAATGATAAATTCTGCCTATGAGCTTGAACTCTAATGATAAATTTGCCCATGAGCTTTCCTGAAAGCGACGAGTGTATATGACTCCTTCCTTCATCATATGTACGTTGACGTCTCATGCAATATCTGTATTATTTTAACTGATTAACTGTCTGTTGTCGCGTGCCACTTCTAAAGTTGCATGAATAATTTATGAGTGTCAGAAGTATTTCTTGATTTTGATTGGCTGAATTGTAGGCTAAATTATTTTACCAAGACCTGCGATTTTGGGGATACATAGATCACAAACAATTATTCGAAATTCTGTTTAACTCCGGGTTGTCGGTCAACGCCTGACATCTGAATTCATGAAGATATTTTTATTCGATAAACTGGCGCCCTAGAGCGTAAAACAATAAATATATTTTAATATTTAGTTCAGGAGCATACATTCCCCGTTTTGCAATACAATTGCATGCTTATATTACCTAGATATATGAACCCTTTTGTGGGTTTAATCCATGTCTCATTCCATTATCCATACCTAAACAAACTTTTAAGTTTTAGAATTTTTAACTTATTTTACAAATATTAAACTAACAGTATTATTTTATATAATTTGATAATGTATTTGGATACTAGAATGGAAGGCAACTTCCTGCAAGATGAGATGTATATGTTATGTATTATAAAATGTAAGATATAGTTTTATTTTCCACTTTTTTTTTCTTAACCTGTTGCATTTTAATTTTCTTTAAGACCCTAGTGTGAAAATCAAAATGCAACAATTAGACGAAGTACCTTTTCCCGCATAGTCTTCCTCTCTACAGATAGAGATATATTCTGTAAGATAAATTTTGTCGGAAATAATGCTTAAATGGAAAATAAAATGGTATATCCTATATCGCCTGAAAATGGAAACCGTGAAAAGGTACTCTAATAATATTGCAAAACGGCATAATTTAAAGTAGCACTGGTTATCACATAAAAACAATGAAAAACTATTTTTCTTGAAATCCATAGGTTTCATTTCCCACAGTTCCAAAAACAGTTAATCAGTATACATTCCTCACGCTCGGTTAAGGAAAAATACTGGTTATATTGCTTCGGATATTTGATTTATAAACGACATTTTGTTTCTGATTTATTTTAAATTATCATCGTCCCGACATAAAATCCACGTACAGTGATTGTTCTACAAAATCGCAAATGCACTCATATGCGATAATTAGAATCATGTGTAAAAATAGTTATTGGAAATGATGTAAACAGCGTTTATAAAGTTACATACAACAACCCTATCTTAATCGGCCTAATTAATTAATATATACCTATGATAAAAACATATGAACACCTGAGCAAAGAATACAAGAGCGAAATGGTTTGGTAATCGCTGTTATTGTAGTATTAATCAAATGCTTGGAAGGTTAAAACTGAGTCATTTAGTGCCAGTATATCACGCATAGTTAAAACATATTTTGAGAAACAAAGCACTGTTACGGAACGTCTGCTTTAGTCTAATAATGACGTATGCTAGTTCAATCTCGGATATATGTCATGAAATTAACAGGAAAAGTATTACCTTCTTTTAAAACAAAGCCCTTAGCCTGAGGAAAGGTTGTTGATGGTAGTACGACTAAAATTAAATTTCGTAGTTACTAATTATGAATTCATTTACTTACACTATATGAGAACTAGCTAAAATTTACTATGAAAATAAACAGTAAAACAAAAAATATTTTACTCAGGTACATTCTGCACCATGTTACCGGAATCCAGCAACATCTAAAAGACCAAAACAAATTCCATGTAAAATCCAAGAAAACAATGACCCAAAAACAGGAAAAAGAAACCGAGCTGCTAATTCTGATTTATTTATTTAAACTTCTCAATGTACTTAGTGAAGAAAAAATACAGTATTTTGCTTATTAAATCGAACTTAAAGGAAGTGTTCTAAAGTTCCAAAGTAAGACATGTTTTGTGCAATTAGGTTCCTAAATGTAGCCACTGATAATTCATTTTCAAAGTACCCAGAACAAAGAAACAGGTTGACTTGGCATACTCAAAGTGAGGGTGCGGAGTGGAGGAAAAGGAACAAAAATCCATAGATCTTTCAAAGGACGGTGGTGTAAAATATGATATTTCAGGGTATTTTACAATTGTCTTTTTAATTGTTTTTACTTGGGTTGTTCGTTTCCTTTTCCTCCTGTCTGTATGTTTTAATGTCTGACCTGGCAAACTTCAGTTTCCAAATTTAATAAAACACCCTATATACTTCTCAGTGGGATCACACCTATCAGAGCACTGTATTCCAGCTTTCAACTTCTCTGCGTTTTTTCAAATTACAAAAGGTTCATCGAGTCGTTGGTCCAAATATCGCTTTATTCGCCGACTCGAATCGAACTTCGTGCGCGTTTTTTTCTTTTTAATTTCATATGATCGTATCATACCAAAATAAACTTTGAAACTTACTCCGCGAAATAAGTAAAACAGTTCCGTAAGGCAAACATGCCACCCACGCCTCATCCGGGCTCGAACCCAGGACAACTAGAGCGAGCGGACAGAACCCAACGATAAGAACAGGAGTTTGAACAAATCAGATGCCTACGCATCAGACCACTCTCTCACATACTTGACCATGCATCTCTCTCACATACTTGACCATGCATCTGTGATGTCATCGACGACAAAACAAAGAAAACCTTTGCATGTTACATTTGTCAGCTCTGGAAGAGTTCTGCAGTGACATGTATCAAAGAAGTTTTTAAATATCGGTTGCGTTCAAAGTGGATTGCGAAAACATTGGAAGCCAAGAAAAGTGAGAATAAACTCATTGGAGTGAGTTCATACATTTCTATCTGAGCCGCAGTTTGTCCCTTAAGGGTAGAACCTTTTCCCCGTGCCAAGGATATGTCCACTGCCCCTTTCCGTTAAGAGGAGGCCTGTTCTACTTCTGTCATCATGTCTCCGTTAGAGAGAACGTGACCTCTATTTTAACACATTTCTAGAAGCGAGAAAGGCAGCCGCATAATTTCTATTTCGCATCAAGGAATCTTAAGCGAAAGACCCAAGGAATTCTCAGCTTGAGAAGCAAAAACCTGAGGCAGAAATGAAGAGCTATTTCCTGTAGCGTGGTACTACCAAACTGAATGCTTTCCTGGCAAGAATCTACCCTGTTCTTCCAGTAGTATTCCACCGTGAATTGGCCGCTGGAGCGAGAGAGAGGATGTCCTTCGTTTCGGCAGAGCCAAGCTTGATGTTTTCGAAAAATCAATGTGCAAGACTGTTTCGTAGCGTTTGTGTACTATGTTTCGGACTTGACATGTGTATGTTTTACGTTAAAATTATTAAAATACATGTAAAGATGAAATTGTTTTCAACGTTTGCTATGAAAGTATATAATTTAAAATATGAATGTCCGTTTTGTTTCGAACTTTTTAGCCAAATAATTTGAGACGCTAAACTACACATTTGCCTTTTTATTTAAATGACTTATTCTACCAGATTAGAAAAAAATCCAAATAAAGGCATACACAATTCGTCGTTAAGGTAAGTCCAACATTTATAGAATCTGCAGAAAGGAGGCAGGGAGTTTTCAAGAAAACCTAGTTTAAACAAAGTGTACATTTTGTACGGATTACATTATGGTTTGGCATTTGCTGCGTTTCGCATTTTGGAGAGCGAAAAGCAACCTGCATATTCTATATTTTAGTTAAAAACCGCTTACAAAATTTTTTTCACAAAATATATATATAATTTATTATTTTTATCGTTTACCGTAAAGTAAAAGATATTTTGTTCAACCACTTCACATTTCGTGGAGTATTATGAAGCCCCAGTAACGTGAACAGACAAAAAACCCCAGGAGAACACAGTTTACATGTTTTTTCCTTTATAGGTTTTTCATTCATACGTAAAATGTCGACTTTCGAAAAATACTAAATGGATCTTAATTTTTTCCAAAATAACGTTCTTGAATTTACACCTTTAATTTTTATGCTGTTAGAAAGAAAGGAATAAAAGCCATTAAGAATATGAAACATTTTAATTAGTGTAAAAAATTAAAACTTAGTGCAAAAAATTGATGATATTTGTTCTGTTCTTAACATATTACGTCAAAAACATGAGTCAATTGTAGCTTGTTTTGCGCTGTTATGATAGAAGTTATATATTTTTAAAAGTACCCTTGCACCATGATTGAAACGTTTAAAATTCAAAATAAACTGCAAATATTTTCTGAAATTTTTGTAACAATTCTGTTCGAAATCGCTTTATTTTCAATAGTGTTATGACCTACATTGTTGGAAAGTTCATTATGATACTAAATTTGTATTACTATACATACACCTGTGTTTAGAGAATACTGAGAGCCCCTCATCTATGTTCCAATTAATATCACAAAAAAAAATGTTATGATTCAATTTTCCTTGGGGTGACTTCAATTTAAATCAACGCTTTTAATTTCATTCCTTATATATCACATCCCATTTGCAGTTACGACTTCTTTATTTTCGTGTACAACGTCTATTCAAGCTCTTAAAGTAGAATCAGATTCGGCGTAAGTGCTTGGGTGCATTTTAGAAAGTTTTCATTTCACAGTACTTCACAGTACCGCAATGATAGTGTTGACATTCAACACATCTTCTCAACGCCTTTCCAGTAAAGAAAGGTGATGAGAAGATGTGTTGAATGACAACACGCTAACTCTAAATAAATTCACGTGCTGCTTTGTTTCTCGGTGTTAATATGAAAGAAATATAATTACTTAATAGTTAACCATTCGTAATCCACACCAAAATTAAGCTTTTCTTAATTGTTAACTTCATAGATTGCGATTAATAAATCCTCAGTCTTAAGTACTGTGGAAAATAAAACAGAAATACATATGCAAATTCTAGTTTAAGGAATTCCTTATTTATAGGAAAATTATAACGCCATTTATCTCCACTTAAGGTAAGGAGATACTTCTACCGCACTTAAGGTGAGCAGATAATAATTAGAAGCAAACTTGCGGACGCCAAACGTTTAGAAAGTGAGCACCACGAAGAAAAACAAAAACCACACACTCTGACCTACGAGACACACCAAGTAGTGTACGCGGTAAAGTTACACATTGATATAGGATGGCTGATCAAATGTTTTACTTGTCCAGGTAACGAATTGCTTTGTACGTCACTTATAAATAAGAACTGTTTAATTTATGATCTTGAGCTCCATTTGTCTTAGTTTTGCATTCCAAACATTGAAACTGAGGAAGAAGAGATGACTTTGTTACAGAACAATGATATCTCGAGGTTGATGATTCAGTGACACTAGCGTTTCTTATTGTTGGTATTAAATTTGATGTAAACTTAAAAACAATGTAATGTTAGTTTTCATTCCCATATAAAACTTCAATATTCATATAGCTAAGGAGGCCCCATTTACCAGCATGGTAGAGAAAATATTAAAAAAATTTAGATTAAGATAGCAAAAAGTAAAAAACCAATATCAATGAAGAATATGAAAGATTAGCAAAAATCAAGTGCGCCGTGTAGTGAGTAGCATAAAAATGGGAGCAAATTCGGTAAATATCCTATCACGTAAAATTTAAAATAAAAGGTGATATAACACTGCAGGCATTACTGAGTATCTTACTATTAATATTTGAACTTTACATGAGTTAAACCACATAAGCCATTGATAGCATTTTGCTCGACGTACTTCTTTGTCTCTTCCCATTTATTCCGCGATTTTTTTATTTCCATCTTTGCAGATATCTTGAACTGTCGGGTAATTGATATTGAATTATTTGTTGTTTCCTTTGATTCTTAAATTACCGTGTACTCTTATTTTAAAATGAAAAACATTTTAAATTATTTTATCCTCAAGCCTTGCGTTATCCACCCTACATTTTCTACTGTGATTGTTCTTGCGTCAGTAAGGTTTTACTTCTTTCCGTTCTTATTATTGACCTTGTTCCAAAATAATAGCAAAATACGTGTAATTTGTTTTCTTTATTTGTGAGAAGCCTTAAACTATCGAAAACACCTTTGGCCACGCATAAACACACAGACCACCTTTTGCTTAGAAAAGTGTAACACGTGTTCTAAACATCATAAACAGATACAGTGATATTTCTCTGCTTCCGTAGGTGTTAAGACAAAAAGCCAATTCCAATGAACCATCAGTAGATCTATTATATTAATCTATTTAGATATTGGCAGCTCATTTTTAAAGCATCTATTGCTCACAACGGTGATCTAATTTGGAAGAGCTCCTGAATTTTCCGTAAGAAAAACATAGCACATTAACGACTTTAAAATTCTAAAATGTGTAGGATGGCCAAAATTAGGTGATCCCGTAATGCATATGTACGAATATGTTACACATATTTTGAAAAATATTTTTAGTAAAAGCCTGTGCCACACAGCCTTGATATTTCTTGAGTTTAAGTATGTGCATCTAATAGATATGTATATTAATATATGCATATTAAGAGATTTGTATATTAAGATATTTTGTCCAACGCAAGGTCATTACCAGCTGCAGTAACCTAGCTATATTTGTTAGCTCTTTAAACGTGTCTCCCAAAAGTTGTAGGTAAATAAATTTGCAACAACCATAATCAGAGAGGAAAATTTCTTATTATCCAGTCACATGCATCTGAGTTCTATAAAACTTGGATCCCCCACGTTGTTTGGCAAGCTACTGTTCATTCAAGAAACACTTCCAGTTTTTATTAGTAGATTGCTAAATAGGGTTGTTATCTTCTTACACATATGCAACTCATTCAGTCACTTTTAATAAAATAGTTCTATGGCCCACAGAGAGAAGTTAAGCTCCCTTAATAATCACGTTTTCTTCTCTACAAAATTAAAACTATTTGAAGGATTCTCATTGGCTTATGCAGGTGTAACAGGGAAACTGTGTGAATGGCATCATAGTCATCCATGTGGACGTCATTCAAATATGCATTTCAAGGTACAGAAGGAATAGTTCCGAAAAGCTATTGTGAGTCGATCTGGACATACTGAAATTGTATCGGCCATTTTGAAAAACAGATGCGCAACTTCTTTTTGCAACGTTGCCATAAATTTTTGATACAAGGCATAGCTTGTAATTATATAAGTATCTTCAAACTTCAGAAAATCAGTGAATCAAAAATAGCGATGCAAAGTTTGAAGATCTGAATCCGTTTTTTGGTGTAAATATGACATGGATGATAAGTCAGTTAATTTTCGAAAACTTGGAAGTTCCATCGTCCTGGAGCGGAAATCGAATCCGGGTCTTCCGGATAGCGACAGAGTATGCTAACGACTACACCACCCAGAACGACCAAGTAATTTTGAAAATAGGCTTCCAAATATAAAGGAGGAATTTTTTAAATTAAAAAAATGCATGTGTAATCAATCTGACACACATGCCCTTTTGTAAAAGACAGATCACTTGGATTAATATGCATTTTGACGTATCAATCTACACTATATTCGTACAATGATTCCCCACAATACTTATTGTCTTTACATCTTGATGTTTTTTGTTTCCTTTTTATGATTTTATGTCAGAATTTCTGATACTTCAGTTAGGTAGCCGTAGTTTTCGCTAAAAAATAGTTTTAAATAATATAATTTTTTGTTATTATCAATGCTGAGTAAACATTCTTACAACGCTTGTAAAACGCTAATTAATATATTTAAGCGCAAAAAATAATTCTTCATTTCCGCTTGAGTTAAATCAAATGGTACACGCACAGAATTTGAAGCGAACAAAGTTTCGGTCTTCAGGGTTGCCAGTAAGTTTACTACAGGATCGAGATGTATCTTTGTGAAAATGTTTTGGAAAATATTTTTATATGTATCTTTTGAAAGTGGATTATGCACTACCCTTCTCATTACACTTCTGTGAACTCACAATCATGAGTGGGGATTAGCGTAAAGGTATTAAACTGCATTAGTGTGAAGATCTTATCAGGTATCAAAAAAAAAAAAACAGAAAAAAAAACATCTCGGATTCAGCGCAACACACTAAAAAAAAACTTTCAGAGAACTAGTATATCGACGTGAAAAACAACTACGAGATACCATTAACGGAATATATTTACATAAGATTTCTTTTATTAGAAATTCCAACCCACGGATGTAATTCTGATGACGTTAATAGCCCCTCCTCCCAAACATATTTATAGCAAACTTGGGCTGCCAGTGTGTAAATAAGGTAAAAGCTAATGTCATTGCCTTCTTACGATAACGGTTCATAAGGCACACTGCATTTTTTTATCCATTTGCTTTATACACGGTTTGAATTATTTGCTTAATACCTTTTTAAATATTTGCCCTCGTTACATCTTCCTCTCCTGAGCTTAACAAGGTGATTATGGAAAGTAACAGTTTACTAATTATTTCTTTTTTTTTTTTTTTTGGTGTGAGCAAATATGTCAAGAACATATTACACAGCTTGTCTATGAAGTGGAATCGAATGACTTTTTACAGCCCAGCTCAGCACCGCTATTTAAAAAATGTGAAAAGTAAACCCATTTGAATAGCAGGATAGAACTGACTTGTGGCTAACAGAAATGTGCTAATATAAGAACCGTTTGAGATATAAGCGTGTTCTCAAATTGAAAATAATCATGGGCATGAATATATAATGGGAAGCTATTAGTGTCGCCAATTGGAAGAACATGACACGCTGCCCGTTAATACAGGCCTAACAACAGGATCTTTGGGCTCCTCGGCGATTTTGAAGCCGGGGTCTCCAAAGATTTCTTCAGCCATTGATCCTCACAATTTTTCTTGGAAGAGTGCAGAATAGATATACTTTAGATTAACCACAAGTACAAAACTCTATACATGATAAAACACATTTCCATCTAATTGCTAATAGTTTATCAGAATTATTTTATAGTTACATACAGTTCTGAAATTCATTCTTAACTTATACATATAATCACTTGACATAATCTTAAAGCTGAAACTTTTTTATCAAATGTTGAGTGCTTAACATCTGAAAACTAAAACAAGGTTACTTTTTTTGTCAAATTAATTATTAATTTAGAAAAAACACACTTTATTATTTAATATCAAAATAGAAAATAAAATAATAAATATATTTGGTTACCTAATAGTTCTTAATAGTTCAATAAAATAGCTCTTCTGTTTCTGTTAAATGCAAAATTGTCAATTACTTCATCAAAGTTCAAAGTACGAAAAAGATCTTCCCCAACGGGATGCACACATTTGTGTACAAAGACTCGAGCTCTTTTTTTTTTTTTTTTGAAAGAGTCAAAAATTTATCTCATTCCATTTGTAAGGGAATTAGTACGGGAAGTTCCTGTTTTTTTTTATTTCTGTGACGGGGGAGAATGAAAGCGAGGAAACCGAAGCGGTTGCTCCGGGAGGCGCGAAAGTTTTACTCTTCTGCTGGACTCTTTCTCTGAAAATTCGTGACAAACGTCCAGTAAGATCAGGCACCCGACGTCCTGGCCCCTGGACAAACACACCCCCTGCTCCCTCTCTCGTAGGGCCTGCTTTGATGCCTCATGACAGACAGGTTCTCGTAGGAAAAAAACAGTGAGTAGAATACTTAATTAAGGAACTGAAATATAAATATAAATGACATACCGAAACGTAATGATACTTGAAATAACGTTTTCGGCAAGTCTGTGGTGTAGATTGTATCATCCAATTTTCCGAGACAGTATTTAAAATGTTAACATCCAAATCAAACTGAAAATGCAGGTAAAGTATAGGAGTGAAAAACAGATACACGACATTTGAACCCTTTAAGCGGCCGATGTTCTTTTACCAAAAATTGTGATCACATTTTTCTGAATTCCGCAAGAACAAAAGTTTACATAGAGACCGTGTTCAACGAAGGCTACAGAAAATCAATTCCTTCCCTTACCGCATACCAACAATGGAACTGTCACTGTTGATAAGCGCTCCCTTCCAGTATTTTATTCTATTCAGCATGACTGATGGCGTGATGAGGAATAGCTTGTGGAAAATATTCCGCATTCTGCAGAAACAAAAATTTACATAGAGATCGGGTTCAACGAATGCTACAGAAAATCAGTTCCTTCCTTTATCGCATACAACAATGGAACTATCACTGTTGATAAGTGCTCCCTACCAGCTTTTGTTCTATGCTGCATGACTGAAGGCGTGATGAGGAAGACCTAGCGCAAAATATTTTGCATTCCGCAAAAGCAAAAGTTCGTATACAGAACAGTTTCAACGAAGGCTACAGAAAATAAATTTTCTTCCCTTGTCGCATACCACCAATGTAACTGTCACTGTTGATAAGCAGTCCCTTTCAAGCTTTTATTCTATGCTGAATGAGTGAAGGCGTGATAAGGAAAAGCTAGCGCAAAATTTTCTGCATTCCGCTAAAACAAAAGTTTACATAGAGACGGTGTTCAACTAAGGCTACAGAAAATCATTTATTTCCCTTATCGCATAACAACAGTGAAACTGTCACTGTTGATAAGCACTCCCTTCCAGTTTTTTATTCTATGCTGCATGACTGAAGGCGTGATGAGGAAGAGGTAGTGCCTCTGACACGGATATCATGGCACTGGGTAGAATGAAGAGACCAACATCTTCTTTCTCCTTTCTTAGGTTTGTCTACATTGTTCCAGCTCTTGTATTAGGTAATCAGACAAGAAGGTTTACTGTCAAACATCCCTCCAAATAAGCAACCTTTCCGCGTACAAAGCTGCAGAAGAAACAGGGCTATCTAATTAGTACGTTTGCTGTTTCCAGTCGCTCTCGCCACATTAGGCAACGAATATGTTGGTTCGAGCTGATTCCAGCGCATTGTGCTACCGCGAGTTAGTTTTTTCCAGTATCAGATAAATTACTACTCAGTATTGATTTAAGTTCCAAGACGAAAAGAAACGAGTGAAGGGAGTTTTACGTTAAAATGAGAAAACATTTTTCTCGAAAGATCTGGGTGTGCGTATTGTGGTATATCGTTTTCTATTTCAGCTGCAGAGCAACCGTGAAACACCATAGCTGAGTTTGCAATGAGACATCCACCTTGTTTTTTATGTTAGGAATGAACGATCACCGCTCTCCACTCATTGGGCTTTAAGCAGTAACCCGTCATTAATAAGTGAATCTGGCTCAAATGAAGGGATAAAGCCATGGCCGTAAGGCAGCCAAAAATATATGCCTAACCTGGTTTTCGACCGGACCCACTTTGAGCAATAACACACTTCCACTGGACAGCAGGCCTCCAACAATTTAATAACAACTACATAACGAACGAGTGTATAAGATCCACGCAAAGCGACAAATAGGGGAATCACAAGAAAAGCGATCCAACGAGATTTTCTCTTTCAAAGTATGACTTGAAATTTCTCCGTACAAATGCGTTTCTGTTAGGAATGCGCAGCACACCGCATATATTCAAATCCGTTATTTTAAAAATCGTTTCTTCATCTTCCGTAAGACTGAAGGGAATCTAAATGGCTGTTTCACTAACGACTCAAATTCTGTAAGAAGGAGTCAGTGTAGTGAGCTCTCTGCCTCTCTCATGCCTTAACAATTTTGCGGCTTCGGACGCAAACAGAGATCAATCACTAGTTTGCAGAGATCTCACATAGTTTATGCAGTTCAATGCCTGACTGAAAATTTCTAGAATTTCTATATGTGTAACGAAACGGGCCCTTCACTTTTATAATAAGTAAACAAAGTGTGTTCACACACATGTTTACGGTTTCAGTAGGCTTAAATTTTTGCTTCTTCTAATTCTCTTCCGCACCAGTAATTTTTCGAAAAATAATATTAATACGCTATTTTTTGTTTTCTTCCACGCCATCGAAATTATAACGGATACCTTTCTGTCTGAGAGAAATTCTAAGTGCTTCAAAATATTCTTCATCCAATCATAGCTTTCAATTGAACTTTTGGGTAAAGTGTATTTCATTGCAGTCTTTCCTTTTTTTGTTGTTCAGAGGGTTATCGACCGGCATGTGCATTTCAATTGGCTATAAGCATTTATTCTGCCCTAGTTTACGTCACCGATTCCAGAAAATGTGGAACTCAAACGCCTTGGACAAGCACATCCATCACTCACCCGGGATTCCAACCTGGATACGCCACGTGAGAATTGTCAGAAGCCGTCGTTTCGAACAAATCGGGGACCTCGGATATTCAAAAAAGACTTGAATTTTTATAAATGCACCTATCACTATTTTTAAACATATCGCACAAAACAACAATCTCCTTCCCATCGTACTCTATATTACTTTTCAATTGCACGATATAATTTACGACAATTTATTATTGATATCCTCTACATTTTTACAAAATCAATAAATGTCAGAGAGCACCCATTTTCCTTGCAGGATTTAGTCAAACGGATCGAAGTTTTACGAAAAAAATGAAGTTTTAAAGGCATATGTAAGTAAACTTTCGAGCGATTTGTCAAACATCCTCAAATTTCCCATTGTTTCCTGTGATTTTAATTTTTCCCATGTTTTTAATAGAACTGCTAAAGATTGTGTAATATTGCTAGTACGTGTGTGGATATTATAAATTTGTACATATTCCATGGCACACATACTATAACAATTGTTTAACAATCAGGTGACCGAACGTTAGTTTTCGATTAAGTCAACTTGGATAGTTGATTATCTGATGGTAAGACTCCTTTGAGCCTCTTTTGACTATGTCACGATTCATAATGATCGTACCTGTTCTAGAGAAAATACATTTTGAGGATAGATTACAAGATATTTCAGGCACATGATAACTTTTATGGATCCACATTGTGTATCAACTGAGAATTAGTGAAATACAGGCAAAACCTAGAGCAAGCTAGCTATATCGAATGTGAACATACACAACTGCCTGACTGAGAAAATGCCACACCACGAAAACGTAAACGTAGCGCCATGCTATTTGAAGGTTTCGTGCACATGTAGAAGTTATGCAAACGATTGCACTTTCAGGCCAAACGCACGTACGGCACGTGGGAAAGACGGGAACAACCAGTCCGTGACGCCATTTGTCGAGACGTCGTCACGGCCGCGAGAAATGAGTGGTTCTGCTTTAACCGTTTCTGGAGAACAAACAAGGGGTGCTAATGTCGTTAAGATGTCGTCGTACACGATTTTGTCAAACGGATGAGTTTACGAGAGGTATAATCTGGCCTTCGTACCACCGGATGGTCCTTGTGTCGTATTGCGGAAAAAACGCAAATTGATGCCACAACCATCGGTCGCGTTTGGAGACAATGGTCACAGGAAGGGCAACGTCGTAGGGGGACGGGAGCATAGAGACGGTCGTCTGAGCCACCCGATCGTCGCATCCGACGTCATGGCCTAGTGGATCCACAGACCACAAAGGGCGACATTTCGCAGAGTGTATGAGGAGGTTTGGATACTTGGATATCGACGCGCCGAATGGCTGCGTCTGGCTTGCTGCACATCCGTCTTTTACAAAGGCTACCTTTAACAGCGGGGACCTCCATAGCTATATGGCTTTCGTCGTGTGTCGTGTTTTCAAGCTCCCAAGTTTTGCTTTTGTTTATGTTGAAATATCGTTTGTAGGATGGTTTGCAGTAGCATGACGGATGTATGAATGTTCCATGCTTCTTTTGGTGAAGTTTGAGAGCGTTAAGTGCTATAGTTTATTCATACGAAGAGTTTTATTTTGTGGTTGTGCTTGCCGTTGACGAGTTCTGCAAATGGCGATATCTGCCAGCCATGTTACACGTGACCATCGAAAGGATGTTTATCGACGTGGAGCGAGATCTACTGATAAGAAGTCATCGTTAAGTGCGCCGAGTGTTTCTCCGGTGACCTGTGAGAGGGTTGCCATGGTGATTGACCCGAGTTTCTTAAGAGATAAGAATCCAACAGGTCGAACCGGTCCTGGAAATCAACAGAGCATGTCTTCGTGCGTTGCTGCTGAAGGAGTTTCTTCTGCGATAGGAATGCAGAAGAGTGTTTCTATAGAGACGGAAACTTGCAGTTGGGCGTCTGTGGTTGATAAGGAGAATTCTGCTAATACGAGTGATCAGCGTTGTGCGTCAGAGATTGAGTGCCAGGGCAATCCCTTTCGTCTCACTTTCGAAAGGGATTCCATGGTATGTCAAGATTTTCATGATCTTTCTGAGAAAACTATTATTTTCCATGCGTTACCACAGACTTCGTTACTGGTATATTTGAAAGCTTTAGAAGAATGAGTGTCGAGAGAGGCAATTAAAGGAATCGGTCGTAGTAAACGAGGCATATCAGTGTTGTTATAAATAGTGCAGATTGTAAATTTGTGTTAAAGCAAGGGATTTCTATAAATAATCAAATTTTGTATCCTGCTTATGCAAGTGAACGACCGATCACGGTAACTTTGTCTCCGGTGCCACTTGAGGTACCGGATTCTGCGTTGATAGTTCTTCTTTCTCAGTTTAGCCGGGTGGTGGGTCCAGTTCATAGAGTTATAGAAGCCCCGCAATCTTCAAATTATTGTCATGTTGGTGGGTTGAAGCGGACCCTCCGGGTTATCTTCCCGAATGAATCAGCTCTTCAAACTTGTCCTAAAGAGGTTGAAATTGTACTGGATTCTCATGGGTTCATGTTTAATATTTATACAGGAATTTTTTGTTATGCTTGCAATGAAAGAGGGCACATTCGTGCTAAATGCACGTATGTCCATAGACCTCCCTTGAGGAACAGTCTCTCTGATTCCCATGAGGAAAGAATTGTTGTACCTGAAGATAGATCGCATTTAGAACATGGTATTACACATGTCGCTGACTTGGTTCCTACCGTGGCTGAGACTTGTGAAACCCGAGTGGTGGATCCAGTCGAGCCGAGAGAGAAGACATTGATTGAAATGCCGAATTCTTTGGATCCTGGGATTCAGACAACAGCAAATATTGGTACTTTGGGCATTGCTAACTTACAGAAATGTTCAGTAGCATTACAGAATTTCGCAGAGAACTTATGTACAGCTTCGACATTTAAACGACCCAGCACTGATTCAAGTGGTGATCCGTTAAAACGGAGCAAAGCTAGAGACTATCTTCAACCGGAATTTATCCCTCGTGTAGATCTTTCTTTTCTTCTGGATCCTGATTTTGCCGAAGATAGAGATAAACCATCACGGTATCGTCTTGTCATGGAACTCATTGCATCTTGCCCAGATTATGACGAAACTTTGGATCTTTTCGAACTGAAAAAAATGTTGGTGCCTAATAAAAAGATATGTCCACTCACTCCGGAGTTTTACGAGTTAAAAATGTATAAGTTAAATGCTATTGCACATCGTTTGGATGCCGTGTTGAATTGGATAATTACGAAAAATCCTGTTCCTGAACTTTTAGACACTTATTACGAAACATACTATAAACGTATAGAAGATGTTAAAGCTTACATAAAGAAACATAATGTGGTTGACGATGGTGTCTTTGATGTGTAGAGATGTTTCAGATGTATTCCTTGATGTTGGTTTCTTTTTTCTTGCAGTGTTTTTGAAATGTTCTTGGACTATAATAGATATGGATTTTTGCTTACTTATGTTTTGAATTAGCGTTGTTAATTAATGATTCAGTTTTCGGGTAGCTATGTTAGTGAGATAATGTAATGTTGCTGTGTTTTACGGCACTGGCTCTCTCCCTTCCCTGGAGTCAGTGGACCTAAATTAGGGATGGGCGACTGCTTATAGCCCATTGAGTTGCTCACGGTGGTCGTTAAACCTCCAATCAATCAATCAATCAATCTTTAACAGCGAGCCATCGTGGTCTCCTCTTGGCGTGATGTTGCTCTAGAGCTGCGTGGGGTGCCGAATTGAATATGTTGGTGTTCAGAGACGAATCGCTGTTCTGACTCACCACGGATGATTACCTTCTGAAAATCAGGAGGCGACGTGGCCAACAGGCTGATTCCTCAACCACTGTGTAGCGCCACACGGCCCAGGAACGTGAAATCAATGTGGGGATTTCTATCAGCGCCAACAGCTGCTGCTCACCGCAGGTACGCATTACGGGTACATTGACGGCACGTTGCTGTGTTGACGGGGTGCTACGGCCCGTGGAACCACCGCATCTGCAGGTCATCCCAAATGCCGTTTTTTAAAAGGATAACGCCCGGACGCATACTGCTAGGATCTGCCAGAATGCTTTACACGGTGTGCGGATGCTTCCGTGGCCAGCACGATCCCTCGACCTCTCGCCAATCGAGAATCTTTGGGACACGATTGAAAGTCTGTTTTAATCGTGTCCCAAACCCTACCAACCCCGCAAAATGAAGATGAATTTTGGACATGGATCAACACCACATAGTCCACGATACCCTAAGTCTATATTCGGACTTTCATTGCCCCGATGCCGCGTCGGATTAAACGCTGTATCGCCATATATGCATGTCACACTTTTTGTTGATAATCCTACATATTCGGCCACTGAAGACTAGCCTGTATGTGACAATTGAATCATTTGTTCAGGATCTGCTTTGCTATCTGTGTGCGCAGTTTGGTCTGTTTTCAAGCATTATTTTATGGTGTGGCATTTCTTCTGTCAGGCAGGGTATGATACTAAAGAAATGGAAATGCACTGTTGCCACAACGTCGACATTAGGAAGCGGGGCTTCTTTTAGGCCTACAATACTTCCAATCTCAAACTCGCCGAGTTGAAGGTCGTCAGTTGCATCGTTAACTTCGTGTCAACTTTGCGCTTTTTCAAGCGTTGCCAGAATTGTACAGCTGTTTCCTCAACATCGTTAATGTGCAATCACTTTGTGATTTTAAAAGCCCGATTTTCGGCAATAAAAACTGTGAGAAAAATTATGCTTTTAAATTGAAAACATTGGCAGCTATATGTTCAGCATACAACCTTCACACCAATTGAAGAAATATGTGCGACGGTTGTATGAAAGCTAAATTGTTGAGTTACAAAAATGATCCTTCTTATACGATGATAAAATCGGCATAAAAATTAATATGCGGTGTCACACCACCACTGGTAAAACATATGAATATTTTAATGACGAACGATATATTTTATATTAGGCATCTAGTATAAAATGCATCAGAATTGAGTAGTGAAATCTTTCTGAAGGACATTTATTTATTATTTATTATATTGGGTATTCTAATTCCTGAAATTGTTGATCACTTTTCCAGGCAGCCTAATTTTCTAGAAAATCCTGGATTTTTCTTTCTTCAGGTGTTAGTAGTAAAATTCCAAATGATCTATTTGCACTGAATTGGGTGCAGTAATTTAGAAGAGAATGTCTCGCGCTGCCATGGTAAAGGAAAGCTGTGACTATAATAGTCACATGTTGGTTTGCATACGTAACTACACATGATGTTTTGAGGGCTGGAATCCCTTGGTATCGCGCCTTAAATTTCGGTTCCTCATCGCTCATTCGTTCTTCTATCAATATGTGCAGTCCATTGAAATGTCAGTGCTTTTACTCTGACTTGATATCGTGCACTCTTGTCATTTTCCTAATCCACGAGTTCGTATTCTTATCTTTCTTTTTTACAGGAAGCATGTATCTCTCCATCATCCCAGCAGTCTACAGGCTCTGTATGTATTTTTTAGTTAAGCCCCATGTCTCTTCTGCATACGTAAGAACTGGAATCATTACACTGAAGCAGCAAATTATTATGGGTTAAAACTAGGTCTTGTGTTTTACACGAAATGATTTTGTATTTAAGCTGGTGAATGACGTGTTTCTGACCAGACAGAGAACCTGCCGTTGGGCACGTGAGAGGAACTATCACTGTTGGAGCTCTGCTCTTGTTGAAAACAGGCTGTACTTACAACACTCCTCAAATACAAAACTGAATTGTTCCACAACGTAAATTATATCCACAGTTAAAAGATCCTTTTAAATTGCACATTTAGAACACGGGATATTGAGAAAAACAGATATAACGTTTGCTCACCCTAGCGACGAAATCGTGCATTACTTTGGGAAGGAAATACGCACAAAAGTGTATCATAGTTAGAGGTGTCAAACCGAACAAAGACTTTTGTCCATAAGAACTTTAGTCTCGCAAGATATTGCCGCAAAGAGACTTAAACGGAAACGTAATCTTCGCCCTCTGGTGTCATTCTTGAACGTTAAGAAAAAATGAAATTTTATGAACACCATTTCGCACCAGAAATGCTGTCAGAAACTAAGGTTGAAAACTCTGGTTAACAATATTAGGTCCTACCGGCCACTCTCATTGGCGGTTGAGTGATGATACCTCCTATCCAGGAAATGTCACAACCAAAGTAACCCCCGATGTATGTGACGTATAGGCGGATTATAGATATGAGGACCAGCAGGATTAACACCATCCCTTGAAACGTAATTTTTACTTAATTTTAGATACTTCAGGAAAATTTTAATCTTTTTTTAGCAAATTTTTAAAAATTTTTACTTGAAAAACAAAAAAACGTGCACAAGGAGGGCTAGTAAGCAGCTGTTATCCGCCATCGGCTTTAACATTATCGGGAAAATTTCTGGCCACGTGTTTAAAACACCTATCTGTTGCCAACCATTCCTTAAAAGAAGTAATTTTTGAAAAGCTACATTTGATAAGAAAAGAGAGAACTTAACTTGTGATTTTTGTGAATATTTTAGCGAAAGAAAGATAACTTAATTAATTAAATAATTGACAATACACTATTGAGAGCTTAAACTCTCCCTGAAACCAGAAAATGTAAGGTTTACATCAGTTTATATGTATTAGAAAACAGGTAAATCTTTTCCTGAAAA
This sequence comes from Macrothele yani, assembly GCA_039090855.1. Lineage (NCBI taxonomy): Eukaryota > Metazoa > Arthropoda > Arachnida > Araneae > Macrothelidae > Macrothele > Macrothele yani. Next base: position 230,344 of record JAYWMT010000398.1, read on the forward strand.
ACACACCACCCGGAACCAAAATTCTAGCTACTGCATGAGACACGGCCAAATATTATTCCGAACAATTAAAGAAACATCTTATGCAAGATGTTATATAGGTAATTACAATACAGGATAATTCAAAATGTTGGTCCCGATTGCAAGTGACACTAACCTATTTATGAAAGTAAACAGACAGCTGACATTTATTTTAATAAAATATCCTTCTTTTCTATTTTTTATCCTTCTTTTTTCTACACAAAAACGAAAAAAGTATAGAATTTTATTAGAACCTACTGCTGTGTGAAAGTGAGCTGCCCGTGGCTCAAAGCAGATGGGCAGAAATGAGAACCGCAGCAGAAAAAGCCCTTTGCGTGCTGTAGTTTTAAAATTGTCATTCTGTTTTTACAGTGGAGAGAATGTTTCGTAATTGCTACAGACGTGCTCCTCGAGATGCTAAGAGCATAAGGAAGTGGCATAGGCAGTTTGTAAAAAAAGGATATTTTTCGAATGGGAAGAGTACCTGCTGACCACGTGTTTCAGAGGAAAACTTTGACAGAATCCATTAGAGTTCTGAACGCAGTCCACGCAAGTCAACTTACCTCACCAGCAAGGAGCTGTAAATGCCACAAACAACTGTTTGGCGTATTCTTAAACGGAAGCTGCAAATGAAACCCTACAGAGTTCAAATTTTGCTCGCACTGAAAACCGACGACAAAGTGCAGCGTGCTACCTTTGCAGAAACCATGCAGGAAGCCATGGAGGATGACACATTTGCTTCACGACTAAATTTCAGTGATGAAGCTACCTTTAATATCAGTACCAAGGTAAACCGCTACAACACTCGCATATGGGGCACGGAAAAACCTGTTGCTGTGATTGAACATGAGCGTGGCTCACCGAAAGTCAACGTGTTCTAAACAGTTTCCAGTGTGAAGGTCTTTTGAGCATTTTTCTTCATTGAAGATACGGCAACAAGAAACGTTTATCTAGGTATGTTCAACAATGGCTACTTCCACAACTATGTGACGATTCTGGAGACTACATCCTACAGCAAGATGGAGCACCCCTCACTGGAATATGCACGTTCGCAAATTTTTGGACGAAATTCTTCCGAACAGTTGGATTGGTCTTTGTGGACAGGACAACAGGTTTTTTTGCAAGTGTCCCCGGACCTTACTCCTTGTAACTTCTTTTTTGGGGGTATGTCTAGGACAATGTGTATGTGCCAACTTTGCCTAGAACACTTTAAGAACTAAAGATGCGCATTCAGCTTGCACTAGCATCAGTGACAACGGCCATGCTTCATAATGTGTGGCGTGAAATGGATTACCGTTTAGATGTTGTCCGCGGGACCCAGGGGAGTCACATAGAACATTTGTAAGGTATAGAAACAAAATTCTAAACTTCCTTCTCTATTGTGCAAAAAATGTGATGTCTGTATCTATGTTAATAAACCAAATATTTTCATTTGTAGTAGGGGAAATCATTTTGAATTACCTGGTACTTTAATTTTCTCTTTTGATTTCAATAGTTTTCCGAAAGTCCGCATATGAAAATTTACTAATTAGTAGCAAAAATAATACAACTAAGCCAGTAATAATCATAGCTCCAGGGAGTGGGTTGATAATGCATGCACTCTTTTACTAAGCTGTCTATATTCGACTACGACGCCCGATAGTTTGAGCCGTATATTAGCTTCCACATCTAATTGATTTCTTTTCTTGTTTTTCCTTGCTGTAAACTTACTCTGTTTTTTAAAACTGTCAAACAGTGCATGCAGTATAAGAAGTTTCTATTGCTTCAGGGTGATTGTTCCGCGCATTACAAGCGACATAGTTCCTACTTTGGCCCATTAAGACCCATACATGCCCGAATAAATATTTTACGCACACCTGTTCGGTAATGCTTGTGCACACATTGCACTGTACCTCCAAAAAGATTGTCCGACATTGACCTCATCCATTCTGCTCTTGAAAACGTGTTGATAAGTCTGGCGAACGCCGTTTGGTGATTGAAGAAATAGCGAGTTGTCTGTTTTTATATTTTTCTTTTCAAAAGCAGTTGTATTTCAGTAACAAACAACTTACGTTATGCCACTAAATACATATTGCACGCTCTATAACAGTGAACTCTGGGGTTTACATTCCTGTCTGTTAGAGATAGATGTTAATAGACCAAGTAATCAAAAAATTATTAAACAAAGTATTCTTACAATACATTGAAATTTGCTTATTCTGGTTTCTGTATTCATTCTTAAGTTATGAATTTTTTAATCGGCACAAATAATATCAATTAGTTGAACTTCATATACGTGCATTTAAAAAACAAAAATGCAAAATTGATGTCCCATAGTTGTGTCCTTAAACAGTTTACAGTATTATCTACAAAAATAAATTTATATAAATAAAACTTTGCTTAAAAGTTTTGTTTTTTTGTAAAGACATTTAAATTTAGTGTAGAGGGTAATTTACCCTTGACAAGGCAATAATTATATCTAAAATTTCATATACACCTGTCATTTGTTTTAAGTGAATTTCAAGCAATGTTGTAAAAGTTGTTTGCACATTACGCATTCTGGCTGCCCCTACTAAGCAACTTCAGCTAACTTATATCTATAAAATTAAATAAAGCTAAACAAGAGAAAGTTCTTGTGAGAATTAACGTAACAAGTTTAAAAATTTTATAGTCGCGCGTTCTTCAAAACCTAAATCAGATTCCCACATTTCTACTGCTCAATTATGTATACCATTTTATGGATCTCTTTTTTCATATTACCCGAATTTTCAAGCAAAGACACACGGCTGTTTCGTTAAAATACATAACTTGAATTTGCTTCCCTCTTGCCTTTACATTTTACAGAATAATTTTTCTTCTCGTCTTTTTAACTAAATGAAAATAATCATTTATTCTGTTCCTAGTTAGCGCAGGGAAACGCTACTCCTTTCCACAACCAACTGAGTACGTGCATTGCAGCAGGACACGGAAGTGTCAACCTTAATGAAGACAAAAATCGTCGTCGCTGTCTAGTAAGGTTATTGTCCCCATTTTGCAGACGTCTAGTTATCGGTATTTTGAGCCAAAGAAACTTGTCAAGCGATCTGATCAAAATACACATCCGCCTCCATACATCTTTTTCCGTGTCTGACAAATTCCGTAGTCTCACGATGAAACGGGATAAGGTATCTCTGGTACAATATTGCCAGCAAATGTTCCGTGTTGTATTTTTAAATGGTATGGTGGAAAAAAAAACCCTTCCTTTCTAAACATGACTAGAAGCTTTAAGAAGATGACAGTTCACGTTGGAACACTGGAATGCGGCCCTTGAAGTCCGTACGACAGTGTGACTGCAACGTGCAAGCTGATGGAGTGGCAACTTCAGAAAACAATTCAACAGTTCTGTGGGAGTGGCGTATTTCAGTGCCATGAAGTATTTTTTTTTATCTGTTAAGGGGCCCTTCCATTTCTAGAAGACAATCCAACGATGTTGCATCTCTTGTAATGCCCATATATATATATATATATATATATTACTTCCTCTTTGGACAGCTTAATTTTGGCCATTGATCCTCAGTTTCAATGCCCGATTCCAAGAAAACGAAAGATGATCGAATTTTTTTAACGTGTATTCGTAGTTCAATCCTCATATTACTGGATTTCAGCAGTTAAGTTTGTAAATTGGCAGCTAAGGGTACTGACTGCCAGCTCATAGGATCTGTTCCATGGTACTCACAGGGACGTCGTCGGTGGTGCAGCGGTCTAAGCAATGGCATCTGATCATTTGTCCGAAAATGGTCCGGGTTCGAATCCGGTGAGGCATGGATGTTGTGTTTGTCTCACAGCATTGGCTCTCTGCCTTCCCTGTAACCCGTGACACTAAATTAGGTACGGGCGGCTCCTAACAGCCCATTGAGTTGCTCGCGGTGGTCGTTATACCTCCAATCATAAGAAAAAAAAATCGTTGGTTTCACATTCTGAGGAACCTCTGCTTTCGTGTGGTGCGGATAATATGCTATTTTACAGTTCAAAATAATATTTCGATGTCAGCGAAAATAAACGGTTTGCTATTGCACCCGGTGAATAGTGTTAGCAATGTGAGAAATCATGTTCAACAGTACTTTAATACTTTATATTTGCAAAGTATAAAAGGAAATGACGACTAATGTTTCTCCTACGCACAATTTGGATAAGGAAAAAAATACGTAGGCGTAAAGTACAACGTCTTACAAAGAATATTAGCCAATCAAACCGTGTGAATCCAATTGTTATAATGCCATCAAAAGCGTGGCTGTCACGAACTATCTTAACACAGATCATGATTCTCGTGCGATTTATCAAATTAAATGAAACGTTAAATAGCCTCTTCGTGTAACCATTCTGATTCTAAAAAGATATTGTAATAATTTAATTACTGTAATTAAATTACATGCTTAAAATGGAGGATCTGCCACACCTAAATATCCTCAAAGGTCAAATTTTCGCACCTCTTTCTTCTTCCGATACATTGCTAACTTTTATTGATCAAGTATTCTGTACAGAATAATATTTTGGCCACACTGTGTAATCACCTTTAGCTGATTTGACTCGTTTACCAAGAAGGTAAGGTGGGAAAGGTTTCCTGCAAATCTGTTAAACAACGTGCGTAGCTTCACATGAGCTGACCGCCGTCTGCGAAGTAATCCCGTTCGAGGTCGTTTGGGGGATGACTTCTGGTTCCATGTTTCCTCCAGATAAAATGCAGACGAGAATACATCTTAGACTGAATCGCGACTTACGGAAGACGTAGAGTGTAAACTTCTTGTGTCAATCAGATAAGAAATTCATACTGACTTAAGAAACAAATTCAAAAATTTAGGATGGCGGGAGTTTTACATAAAATTACATGATAACTGTTAATACACAGGCACGTCGGTCAGAAATGGATATACAGACGCTTCTTTCAACGTCCGTAGTGTTTCTACCATTGGTTTCGTATACAAATAAAGCATAGAGAGAAAAACTTCCAGGCGAAGAGGATATTACCGTAGACATTGTACAGTTAGGCAGCAGAGAAAAAAGTGCAGGATATGATCCAGGAACTTGCTACAAAAAGTTGAGAGAGGAATGAATGAAGTAGCAGAAAAAATAATAAAAATGATTTTACAAGGAGTGAATATTTTGAAATTGAGACAACATTTTTAGGAGAATTTGAAACCTCCACATCCGTTGGAGAACAGGTATTATACATAAGTCAAACTGAAGAAAATTTTTGCCATATAAAACAAACCAGAATGTTTTTGGCAGAAAGGCACAGTTATCATAAACACGTAGTCGTTATGAAGAAATTAACTCGTACACCAAAAGCTATTAAATCGAAAACAAATGCCGTCTCCTGCACGGATACACCTTAGTGATAAAAACTATGTACAAAAAAAGTAAATATGTTTAAGAACTTTCAACGCCACAACGGCGTCATCCTCAGAAACAGTGCAGCAGTGAGCCCAGAAGTGAGTAGCCTATATACTTTACAAGACACATAGCACTTAATGAGCATGTGCAATAATCGGCAAAGTCCAAACCAAGTTCAATGGGTACAAGCATAGTTGGTGGGCGTGACCTGGCCCAAAAGTGTTCTCCAAGGAAGGCTGATAAACACAGGGGTTCATCGTTACAGTATCTTTCACAATTGACGAATATGTGAATACTTTCACAGAAAAGTGTTGATTGACTATTCCTGGGAGAATCCAGAATATTGATGTCATTCCAACATGGTAGGTAAGAACCATTTAAACAGAGTATGCCCAGAATGCGTCCTGAGTTTATACTGATGTTCGTAAATGAGGCGCCCTAAATTTCTAGTGGTAGAGCCCACATAACATAAATCGAGCTCTTCAGGGTTAGTAGATTTAAGTGGAACCAAATATACACCGTGGCAGTTCACACATTAAACACAGTCTCTGTCCTTTTTAACAGTGTTAAATAAAGTATGAGATATTACACCAAACTCGAGTTTGTACTTATGACATATGTTCTTTAAGATGTTACATACAGGTGGTAAATATGGTTTGGATCCCACAAATTGGTAGTCAAATTTATCTGCAAGCAAAGCTGTCTGCGGCCGACCAATTGATTTCGTAACAATCAAGCGATCAATCATGTGACGAGGGTAACCGAAAGTGGAAAAAAACTGTTTGGGAGTTGAAAGTTCTTAAACATATTTATTTTAATTACACACAATTTTTATCATGAAAGTGTATCGTGCAGCAGACGGCATTTATTTCAGATTTAATACCATAGTCGTTATATCATGCAAGAAATTCCTGAAATCAGTTCATCGTTGCGGTTCTTACAAATATATTAGAAAAATTCTTTTTAACACAAAAAAGACACAAAGGGTGAGGGCATTTATACGAAGATTGGGGTAATGAATTCATAGTTAACAAAAAAAGGTAGAAAATTTGAACTAATGAATTAAAGAAAAGGTCAATAATTTCGCATGATAAACTGTATAAGTTCTTTATAGAGCAAACTGTTTGTGTAAATTGATAACAAACGGACGATTATTTAACGGCTGAAATATTAAAATACTGTGTCGTGGTAGTAATTTTAATTTAATAATCAATAGCTTTCAGTATATAATCCGAAAACTACCTTATATAAATATAAAAGCTTAAAAGCCCGTAACTACATAGCCGCGTTTGGCTTAGTGGATAGTGTTTCAGACTATCGATGCTGGGTCCCCAGGTTCAAGCCTGGGCTGATCTTTCAGAGATGGTGTGATTTACTTATATCATGCAAGAAATTCCTGAAATTTACTAACAATCGCTGAATATCCGCCGTGCATCGGACGAGCACGTAAAGTGACGGCCCCCAGGCTGGACCCACTGGTTAAATGGGTATCCTTTCCTATGTCCTCCCTGAAATTCTCTCACCCATCTATGTGCAATATCGTACTTGTACGGTGGCGCCATCTACTGTACTCTAATCTCACTACAATCTGTTCTGTCAAAAGTCGCTAGACTTGCTCTCATTCCTTCCGTTTCTGTGTCCTGCCCAAAAGGCGATCTCGCTGTAGGTGGCTGGGACCTAAACACTACTTCCTGTGGACGGAAGTCCTACATGAAAATGACAAATTCTCCTCCGGCGTTATATAAAGCCTGTAACTACTGTATAATACATATCTAAAGACCTTGCTATAATACAACAACGTTATAATTTTTTTATAGGGATAACTTTCCTTCGAAAATAAGCAATACATCTTGATGTTTCACAGCTGACAGCAATTCAAATCCCTAACTGTGCGGTTGATTTTGGGATTTTGTTTGTGAAAAAATCAGGATGCACTTACGTTTTTACAAATTTCTTACTGAATCATCATATAAGAAAGTCATAAATCATGAACTCAAAAGCACATAGGTTTACTGAGTACATTGTTATTACAATTTTCACAATGTGAGGGAACGCTAACGGATAGTCAAACCATGCGCTTTCGTTGAGAAAATTTTAAATGATGAGTACGCATGTCAATTTAAATAAACAATAATTCCCAAGAAAATATATGGTACCATTTTTATTGAATAGAAATGCAAACCATCTTCATTTTCATGTACTCGGATGAAATCTCAGGTCAGAAACTCTGGTGCCTGAAATTAACGCCAAATATATGAATTTCAGAATATGTCCAAAACATGAAAACAGAGTGTAATGCTTTTTTAGAGACACGTGCAACGGATACCGTTTAGTCGTGGATAACCGTTGTCCTGAACGCGATTCAGCAATTGAAATTTGAGTTATCCTGTCGGGAAACGAATGGCTCCGCACCAGTATTCCGTTCAATGAGTTGACATAATTGAAGTTTGAGTTTGTCTGTTAGGATTAGAATGGCTCCGCACCATTCGTCTCGTCAATGAATTGACGCAATTGTAGCTTGATCTGGACCGTTAGTGGAAGAATGGGTCCGCACAATCACTTAAGGGGCTCTATACGCTGAAGACATATCGGTAGATTTGCATCAAGGCAATTGAAAATTGAAGTAGCAAGGATGGCTGACTGTGTCGAGGCGAGTAGTTTCCAAACCGAGGAAATGGTATAATAATAAGAACGCCGGGGAAAGCACGCTAATGAGTCTAAACCACAGGTTTTTGCATCAAACAGCTCCATACCATAGGATGTTTAAAGCCAGGCAACTGTAGTAGGAGCTCTTGCTTGCTGCAAAACAATGTCTTTGAGGCAAACAATTTACTAAAGGCTCCACGAGAGAAGTCTGTATGCTAGAAAGTCAGTGCTCTGTATCTCATTCGCCTCACTGTGCAGAATGTTTTTCTGAATTGGGTGCGACAACAATCACCCTTGGAACCCCATGTGTTCTGCCTCAGTGAGGAAAAAAAAACAATCCTCATCCTTTTCTTTTCCAAATAACATTTTCAGACACAATTGATAGGTTTTCCAATCCACCACCGAAAAAAAACGAGGAGGGCATTTTTTTATAAATAATAATTATTCAAGATTTAGAACACTTGCGTGTGAAATAGCGCTTTTAATTCGTTTGAGTAATATATCCAATTTTTATTTAAATTAAAATATATATTTTTCTATTCCACCTGACGATAAAAAGAATGTCGTTAATTTGATTAATCATTTAAATAATACAAGAAAATAATTTACCTGGAAAGACACTTTGTGTTCATTAAATAAACAGTGTCATCGCAGAAAAATTATGAGTGATAGAAAATAATCTGATGGTATATTTGAATTCAGGGTGAAAAGTTATATTAGAAATACCTTCCTTGTTCTATACACCGAAAATCGTTTTGATAGCGTAATCACAGAATTTGAAAATTTTCGCATTATTTGCAAATCAAGTTGATTTTAAGGCAACTATTTAAAAAGCCACAAAAATGTTCTTATATTTAGTTCATAAAATATTTTTGAATATCATATTTCTCCTTTCACAAAGCAAGTCCTTAAACACATTTTTTTGCATACAGTAAGTGATGTGTACAGACATTAAAAATAATGAGTTTCCTAATAAAAAAGTTATTTCTCTTTATTCATTATCATATTATTCCGTATGCTTTTCAGTATATTATTATCAAACCTGTGAGCATTTAATCTATTAAATTTTCTTCTACTGTTTTAATTAGAAATTTTTAATAATTAAAAAATATATAACTGCATTTTTTGTGGTTATTTTCCGTGACGCAGGTTTCGATGGAAAAGCTTGGGAAAGCTTTTATTACGGGCTAGATTTCTTAATGAGTGGAATATTACATTTGAGTTTAATATTGCAAGCCGGAATATCTAACAGAACAATCTGCAATAGTAGGTTCCCAATTTACGACGCAGAGATCCAAGAATACCGCCAAAAATTATATTATTTAAATGTTTTGCAAATACTTACCAAAACACTGCGAGGAAGGAAGCCGAAACCTCCGAGCATTCCGCCACTCCCACACGGTGAATGGTTTCGTACGAAAACAACGATATATAGAGGCAGATATCTGCGCCAGCTCAAGTAGTAGCATTCGTATTCAGGTGGCAGCTTACAAGGTGTTAAGGGATTTCAAACATGGTGTCATGGGAGCCGCCCGGGTGATGAGTTACTTCATTCCGAAAATTACAACGGAATTTGGATTTACATGGTCAACCATTCCAACGATGTAGCTGGTTTGCCCAAACTTAGGAAAACTTCCAGAATGTGATATCGATGTGGTCGTAGAGAAGCTCTGGACGATCGTGGACCTTTCTTATTGGCCACGTAAGCATATACATCTTTTTAAAGCTAAAGGGCAATCTTTTGTATCAGAAAGGACAAAATCGCGGCGTAAGCATATACCACGTAAGCATATACATCATTTTAAAGCTTCTGTGCAACCTTTTGTATCAGAAAGGACAAAATCGCGGAAACCTATGAGCTACAGCATTAAAACTCTGTTTTTTATGGTGGAAATATCTGTAGCTGAGACGCACTCCAAAACAAAAAATGCATATTCATAGAACTTCTGATATATATAATTTGCTTTAAATGTTGTGCCCAAAACTGGTCATGCATTGAAAGCTTTACTTTCGATGCATACATTGAAATGTGTTGAACATAAAAGTAATTTAGCAGTTGTACTGCAAATATTCCACGTATACAAAGCATCGTAAAAGATTAGATATCGTTTTGGGGAAATAATATTTATTGAAAACATTATGCGATTTATGAATCATTATGTTGTGTGAAAGAACGATAAAGTAGAAAAATACCATGATTTCAACCTTTGAAAGGCATATATGCAAATGGTGAGATAAATTTCTACTGTAGGTGTACACTACGTTTCCTAAGATACGAAGTGTGCACCGGAAATTTGCAGCACTTTTTCGTTATTGGGGGCTTAAAGACCACCGTGAAAAGCTCACAAACTATTAGCCCGTCCCTAATTTAAGACCACTAATTACAATGAAGGATAAGAATCAATGCCGGAAGACAAACACAATATACGTGCCTCACGGAGATTTTAACACGATCCCAACTCGGACGAATGATCAGAAGTCATCGCTTAGACGGCTCCTACACCGGGGCGACATTGCAGGACTTTAAATTCAATTTAAAGCGCAGTTCTCAAGGGAAACCTTGATGGCGAATATCTAGAAATTGTTTTGAGTTTAGAAGAGAGAAAAAGCAATGAAAAATGTCCTGAAATTTTGTAAATTCATTGAAAACAACACACTGAAACGTTATGATAGAGAACTGATGGAGTGCAAAATAACTTCCATTAAATTAGCAGAGGTGGAGGATAAATGAAATTTCACTTGCTCTATGAGAGACAAAAGGAAACATGGTTTAAAAAGGGCTGGTTTTTGTACTTGTTGTTATCTATACTGTTTATTTGCGATATATTATCTTTTGTGTCTCTTTGCGGGTTATATATCCTTATTGGTCTCCCATCTCTTTGTCATGGGAGAACTGAATATTAACATTTACGGAAAGCTGGCAACGGTAATGTTTGATAAACCTTATGGCAACTTATAATTTTTTTTAAAGGGAAACCATTCAATCTTTCGATTCATATTGTTTCTCTATTTTCTCGTTGCCTTTCTAAGAGGGCAATGTGTCAAGTTCATAATATTTTTTCTTGCATCTTAAAATTAGGTCCTATGAACTATACATCTTAAATTAAAGCAATTTACCTTTGTGCCCCCTAGCGGGAAGTCCATGATTTACTTGAAAATTTTGAATTTATAGGAAAAACATTTCGCATCGGAAACACTATCCAACAAAGAAGGAATTTTTCAAATCGTACTCTTAGAAGTAGAGATATTGACAAAAATATGATATACGTCTATGCTCCCTGGCGTAGAAACCATGCATTTTTTCAAGAAGAAAATTTTCCTAAAAGGTTTGTCGATATGAGTAGTATCGGTCAACAAAGAACTTTTTTTCAATCGAGTTTTTAGAAGCTCAGATTTTGCTGCAAATGCAACAGAAGAGGAAATTAACACATACGCCACCTGGTGGAAAAAACCATTTCTTACAAAAATTAGAAAATATGTGCAAACGATTTCCCATCAGGAGTTGTATGCGGTGCAGAAAGAATTTTTCAAATCGGAGATTTAGAAGCAGAGATATAAGGCGAAAAGCAATTTACATTTACGCCCACTAGCGGAAAGTCTAAGAATTACTTGAAAATTTTGAAATTATATGAACCACATGTGACACTAAAAACACTATCCAACAAAGAAGGAATTTTTCAAATCGGACTCCTAGAAGTAGAGATATTGTCAAAAAAAAATATATCTACGCCCCCTGGCGTAGAAACCATGCACTATTTTAAGAAGAAAATGTTTCCAAAACGTTTGTCGACATGAGTAGTATCGGTCAACAAAAGACGTTTTTTTTTCAATCGAGAATTTAGAAGCTCATATTTTGCTGCAAATACAACACAAGCGGAAATTCAGATTTACGCCCCCTGGTGGCGAAACAATTTTTTTACTAAAATTAGAAATTATGTGCAAACGATTTCCCATCAGGAGCTGTATACGGTGCAGAAATAATTTTTCAAATCGGAGATTTAAAAGCAGATATATAGGGTTACACGCAATTTACCGCTACGCCCCTAGCGGAAAGATTATGAGTTACTTGAAAATTTTGAAATTATATGAAAATCATGTCACACGCAAAACAGTATCCAACAAAGAATTTATTTTTCAAATCGGACTCCTAGAAGTAGAGATATTGACAAAAATAGGATGAACATCTACGCCCCCTGGCGGAGAAACTATGCACTATTTTAAGAAGAAAATATTCCGAAAATGTTTATCGATGTGAGTGTCATCAGTCCACGAAAGAAATTTTCCAGTTGATATTTTAGAAGCTCCGATTTTATGGCAAAAACCTCAGAAGCAAAATTAACCCTTACGCCCCCTGGTGGCCGAAGTATTCTTTAACAAAAATCTGAAATTATATGCAAAAGATTTTTCATCAGGAGATGTATCCGCTGAAGGAAAACATTTTCAAATCGGTGTTTTCGAAGAAGAGTTATTCGGGAAAATGTAATTTACTTTTACGCCCCCTAGCGGAAAATCTATGCGTAATTTGAAAAAGTAACTATATCTAAAATACTCTTCGACATAAATGGAATCGAAAAAAAATTTTTTTTTCAATCAAATGTTTAGAAGCAAATATGTGGAATAAAACGTATTTGTGAATTCGACATCATCTGCATTTACGCCCTCTACCGGCGAAATTGGGCATTGTAAAAAAAACGAAAAGAAGGATCATGATTTGCATATTTCACGCTTGTTAATGCAAAAATAATTTTTCAAATCGGACTAATAGTTGCAGACATATAGTGGGTACAGACGGACGGACAGACAAACCGATAACAGAAGCACGATCTCGTTTTACAGAAGACGTGCTAAAGAATCTGGTGTTGAACAAAATTCCAATTACCTGTTGTATAGGAAGCACGACGGTGTCACGTCAATTCGTCGCGTGCGTCAATTCGTCGACGTACGTCAATTCCTCGCCTGCGTCAATTCGTCGCGCGTCAATTCGTCGACTACGACGATTCGTCGAGCGTCAATTCGTCGCGGACAAGTTCGTCGACTACATCAGTTCGTCGCGTTTACAGATTTTGGTTACAAACAAAAAGAATGCAGAAAAAAGTACGATTTCGAACGTCTTGCTCCCTGATCAAACTTATAAAGTTTGGACACGCAGCCAGGATAGGAATATTGCGTTTTTCTTTGGCACTAAAAATATTAGACGGTAGACGGTTTTTGGAACGGGGCAGGGCCTATTTGGTCAGAACCCCTAATATACAAAATTTTCGTAAAATCTACAGTTTTCAATTCAGAACCACCAAATCTGGTATACTATCTCGTGGTATTCTAACTTAGACTGTAGACGGTTTTTGGAAGCGGTTGGAGATGGGGGGAATCAGAGCCCCCCCTACAGAATTGCCGTAAAACCTAGTTTTCAATTTAGAACTACCAAATTTGGTATATTATCTCATGGTACTCTAACTTAGACGTAGACGGTTTTTGGAACGGTTTTTGGAGGCCCCACAGATAAAATTTTTTCGTAAAAACTAGAGTTTTCAATTTAGAACCACCAAATTTGGTATTCTATCTCACGAAATTCTAACTTAGACTGTAGACGGTTTTTGGAAGCGGTTGGAGCCTGGGGGGGGGCAGAGCCACCCCCTTTTACAAAATTTTCGTAAATTCTACAGTTTTCAATTCAGAACCACCAAATTTGGTATACTATCTCATGGTATTCTAACTTAGACGGTAGATGGTTTTTGGAATAGGTCAAGGCGCGGGGTGTATAAGCGCCCCACATACAAAAAATATTTTCGTAAAATCTATAGTTTTCAATTTAGAACCAACAAATTTGGTATCATGAAACTCTAACTTGGACGGGAGACGGTTTTTAGAACAGGTCGCGGCGCGGTGGGTTAGAGCCCCCCCCCCCCGTACAAAATTTCGTAAAATATACCGTTTTCAATTTAGAACTACCAAATTTGGTATACTATCTCCTGGTGTTCTAACTTAGACGGTAGACGGTTTTTTGTAAATGGTCGGAACCCGGGGTTCAGAGCCTCCCCCCACCACATAAAAAATTTCGTGAAATCCACAGTTTTCAATTTAGAACCACCACATTTAGTATACTATATCATGGTACTCTAACTTAGACGGTAGATGGTTTTCAGAACGCGTCGGGTCACGGGGTGTTAGAATACCCCCACCCCCGTCAAAATTTTCGTGAAATCAACAGTTTTCAATTCAGAACCACCAAATCTGGTATTCTAACATACATCTCGTGGTATTCTAACTTAAACTGTAGACGGCTTTTGGAAGCGGTTGGGGCCCGGGGGTCAGAGCCCCCCCTACAAAAGTGACGTAAAATCTAGTTTTCAATTTAAAACCACCAAATTTTGTATATTATCTCATGGTACTGTAACTTAGACGGTAGACGGTTTTGGGAATGGGTCGGGCACGGGATCAGAGCCCTTCCCCATAAAAATTTTCGTAAAATCTACAGTTTTCAATTTAGAACCACCAAATTTGGTATACTATGTCATGGTATTCTAACTGAGAATGCAGACGGTTTTTGGAAACGGTTAGAGCCAGGGGTTCAGAGCCCCCATGCCAATTTTTGTAAAACCTACAGTTTCGAATTTAGAACGACCAAATTTGGTACACTACCTCATTGTATTGTAACTTAGACCGCAGACGGAAAGAGTAGGGGCCCGGTGTGAAGGGGGCCCATTCAAAATTTTCGTAAAAATTACAATTTTTACTCTTAAGAACTGCATCCAATAAAGCACTCCATTACCCCACCTACGGTCTAGGTTAGAGGCCGTAGATAACAATAAAGTGAAAAAATATCCGGTTCATGGTGTATTAAAAACACAAATTAATAAACGTTAGCTTTCACCACCAACGGTTGCCTTATCAAGTAGAAATACAATGTAATGTAAATAATGTAAGTTCTTTTTTGCTTCGTATAAATAAATTAACTAAATCAAAAAATTTAAAATACGTTTACTGGAAATTTACGGAAATAGCTTTTTCATTCATTAACTTTCACCCTCTGAACTTGGTGATTTTAGAAATAGTAATATTTACCCAGGAAATACCGGGTACCCCTGCTAGTAAGAACTAAAGATAATGTTACACGTTTAGTCAGGTACAAAACAATAATTAGAAAGCCCTAGGACTGGGCCTGTTTAGCAATTTTCAGTCTGCCGTGCTAATTTTCATAATGTTTTCATAGAAGTCCAAGATTTTAGCAATGCGCTTTTCTGAGGTTGGAACTATTAAGCAGACCCTAAGCCTAGGGCTTTTTGATAGTTTTCAGTCCTCCAAACTGATATTTATGTAGTTTTCATAGAAAATAAAATGAATTCTGTTTAAATGTTACTCGAGCACAAAGCATTAATAGATACGCCCGAGACCTAGGCATATGCATTTATAGTAATTTTTATAATGCTGTGATCATATGAGGTTTGCATGACAAATCAATTTAAGAGTGTTACGATTATCAAAAATTATTTAAAAGGCCTAGGCCTAGCGGCCAATAATTAGTATTTGGTGCCTAAGTGAAAGCGCAACATTATTAACTTGATTTGTTATGCAAACCTTATAAATATGACCACAGCGATTAAAAGTTACTAAAGAGTCCTTGTAAGTAATATTTTTTGACCGAGTGCAAGTACAATTTACGAAATGTCAACAGGTCAAAATATCTAAAGTAACAATGAAATTTGGAATGTTTATTTTTCTTTCTTTTTATTTCAGTTTTGACACTTGCATTAAGTTTTAAAAACATATATTTCTCCTATCGTTTCCCTTCATTGTGCTTTCAACAGAATTTCTTACCATGTTTTGGGTATTTTGTTTTGTGTGGTTTCAGTTTTTTTAATGTTTTGGGCATTTCATTTTGTGTGGTTACTTGTTTTTATGTTTTGGGCATTTAACTTTGTATGGGTGTTTTTGTTATTTTCTTTTCTGTGGTGGTTGTAATGTCGACAGGATGAAAAGGGGAAACTGTGGACAGTCACGATGCCCACTTGCTTATAATTTTTTTTTCAAATACAGCAAGTGATTTTGTATTGATTTATACCACTTAGTCATTAAGCGACTACAGGTTTCTTTAAATATGAACTTTTTCTTAGAGCCTTTTGTTTCCTCTACCTAGCTTTTTCGGCTCGGCAAATTCTTTTTTTTTTTTTGGTTTTAGAATATTTTCTTTATTATTAATCTATTTTCTCATGCAAACTCTTTATGTAAGGTATGTTTATTCTATCGAAGTATTTTGCAATTATACGTGAAGCCCTGTTGCTGAAGTGAAAAAAAATATTTCCAACTGAAACAACGCAGTTCAGATATTTTCCCGCTGTTAACTCAAAAAATGAAAACAAAAACAACAAATCTGTGCAATGGTTGAGGCATGAGACAGTACTTAATGGTAACCAGGCAAAGTTTTAAGGAAGAATGAGCTTAGGAATTTCTAACTGCAACAAAAAAGATCATCCGCACTGTATCCCTCCCCATCCCCTAGTGCCGGCCTTTGAACGTCGTGAAAGAGGAGTCTTAAGGACATATCTGCATCGTAATTGCTTGAGCATTCGCGACAATCTTCTGGTGTCGTAGTAGGAAACACACTTCCTACTTTGCCTAAATTGCTTGGATGTAATGCCAACGAACAATGTTTTGCTCTCGCATTGGATTTCTGTTGCTTTTGATGGAATACTTTTCCCCTGGGGTTCACCGTTTTCAGTATAGTCTTCATGACACACGGCAATACACCCCAACGTAAAACATCAATTTCACGGCAATTAACTGAAATTAGCGAAAGAGAGGGGCGGTACAGGAAATAAGTGGAACGAGATAGATCTGAACTTAGAAAGTCGGGGCAAGGTGTTGCATGAAAAACTGTGTTTGGCTTACAGATCATTTGGCACATAGGAACGTAGGTTTCGTTTAATACGTTACGGGGTAAACAAATAGTTTTTTCAGTATAACAATTTTCTTTCATACGCATGGTGCAGCACAGTAAAAATTTGAATTAATTTTTGAGAATCAGCATGATGCCTACCGGCCCAGAGTACAGCTGCCCAGTCAGCGCCTGTTGCCGCCTCCGCAACCTGGCTCCCGGGTTCTTCGCATCTGTTGATCCCCCACCTGGAGTGTCCCAGCTGTAAAATACACGTACCTCTGCGTTTTTGAAAAACAAAAGATAAGATGCCGATCCCTAAACTTACCCATTTCTTGTGACCGCAGGTACGAAAATCTTGAACTTCGCTTAAACCCTAACTGGAGGAACAAGCTTCGCGTGATTGTCTGTATTCTGAGTGTTTTATTGAATGGTTGCTCATCAGTTCGTAGTTGACTGGAGAACAGAGAACGTGCTTGTTGAAACCTTTGTTGTGCGTTGTCAAGTGATAATAGTGGAAATATATCATTCTAAATATTTTGGAAAGAGAAAGTGCATTGTTTTCCGAAGGCACTATGCAGATGAAGAAAGCAACATAAATAGTTAACTCACAAAAAGAAAATGATTTGCTGAAATGGAAAGGTTATTTATTTTGCCAAAACAGCGTGCGAGGTGATTTACGGTATTGTCACTGTATTGAAAGAAGTTATGGAAATTGTACTGGCTTTGCTAGTTCTATTCTTATTGGAGATGAACACAGGATGCGCAATGAGAAACCACATAATCATGCTCCAAGACCGGAAAAAGGTAATGTTGCTGTTGCAAGAGCGCAAATAAAAGAACGAGCGAGAAATACCGACGAAGCCCCCTGCACAAATTATTGAAACCGTGACAACGTCAATGGCTACAGTAAATGCAGCTTACATGCCTAATATGGATGCACTAAGGCAAGTTGTAAAACGAATACGAAGAGAAGACATGCCTGCGGAGCCTACGACTTCAGAACGGATCGATGCCCCAATAAATTTACAGGAGGAGATGGTGCAAAATTTCTTGGCAGAGATAGCGCATTTGGACTCAAAGAATTATTTTATTTTTAACAGAGAATAATTTACGAAAGCTTAAAGAAGCACCCCTCTGGATTATGGATGGGACATTTGAAACTTGTCCAACCCTTTTTAGGCAATTATGTACCATTCATGCTATGGTTGAAACGAATCCAGAGATGCACAGACTTGTCCCACTAGTTTACATTGCAGCAAGTATAAAGAATATAATACTATTATACAGTATTTTTGTAGGATTTACAAGACTATGCATCAGACTATGATATTCAGCTTGCACCACAATATACGAATAATAATAGATTTTGAAATAGCTACCGTTATAATGCTGCTAAAAAGAAATTTGGAAGCAACAGACACAAATGTTGTTGGTTTCATCTCGGAAAAAAATGTGCTGAGGAATATCCATCCTCTGGCATAGCCTTGGAATATAGGGAAAACAGTGAGTTTGCTCTCAAAGTAAGACATTTGCAAGCACTCGCATTATTTTCACCTGATGAAATTCCAGCTGCTTTTGAAGAAGTGAAATCAATTTTACTAGAATATGCAGATTCTGTAGTTCAGTGGTTTGAGGAAAATTATGTTCTTGGAAAATTTCGTGGAAGCAGAAGAAACAATCCGAGCAGAAGCCCTCCGCTGTTCCCGCCAACAATTTGGTCAGTAAAAGAAAACCATTCATTTGGCTTTCCCAGAACACAAAACGAACTTGAAAGATTAGACAGACGCTGGAATACAATTCTGGGAGAGAAAAAACTGTGACTGTACGAAATAATCAGTGAAAGTGCAAAAGAGCAGAGAACAACTATGGCTAAAATCGAAAAAGTGATAGCACAGATTCCAACAAATCCACCCAGAAAAGAAACGCTGGCAAGATAAAAAGGAATTCGAACTTCTTTTGCACACAGAGACAATGATAACATGCTGGACTTTTTAAGGGGAATTTCATATAATTCTACCCTTTACTAAAATGTGCTGGTATTTCTCACGAATAGAATTATACCTTTTACTAACTTGTATTTGAATTTTTCAAGAATCTAATTCCGCCGAAGATGCAAGAATGTAAAACACAACGCAAAATTAAAAAAGACAAAATTTTCAAAATAGCATGTCAAAAACATAAAATGTCAAAAAGTAATCCAAAATGTGAAACAAATAAAAATTCAAAATGCAATCACAAGTCACAAGCATTACAAAAATGCGAAATGCTATGTAACAAGTACAACACAAAATAAAACAAATGCCAAAACAAAAAAAAATGCATACGCTTTTTAAAATGTACAAAACAAAATAAATGGCATATTCATAAGGATTTCATGACAAGTCAAGTAAAAAATGAGCATTTACTTAGACTTCAAATAATAATTACTAGCCTCTACACCTTTTTAAGTCTTTAATAAGTGCAACATCATTAACCTGACTTGTTATCAAACATTATCAATATGACCATAGCATACAATCACTTAAAAGACTTGTTAATGGATGAATTGAGGAATCACCAAGTTCAGCGGGTGAAAGTTACTGGCTGTTTATAGTTTTGTACTCGAGTAAATGCGCAACACAATAAACTTGACTTTCTCTGAAAATTTTATGTATATGAGCACGGTTGATTGAAAACTGATAAAAAGGCTTAAGGCCTGTTTATTAATTTTTGTGCCTCGGTCAAAACGCAGTACCATAACCTTGGCATGTTATCGAAACCTTATGAATACGTCGGACTAAAAATTCCTAAAAAAGTTTACGCCTAAGGTCTTGTAACTAAAGTTTTGTGACAGGGTAAAACTGCAACATTAATAACTTGACATGTTATGTTAACGTTGTGAATATGAGCACGGCGGATTAAAGATTTCAACAAATAGCCTTTGGGATTAATGTGTTGTAGCTGAGTAAAAATGTAACATTATCTTGATTTTCTATATAACCCAAACTACGTGCTGAAATGGCCCAACCATATATACGTATACTTCAACCATATACTGAAGCGCTGACAAGGGGAAAACAGAAGTGCAATTTTGTACGGTCCCCTAACATTTTATGGCCAGCCTACATGGAAGTGGACATGTTGATATCAAAAACATACTTTTTGAACGGATTATAACAAATAGCAATGGACACGTCGCAATCTTTTTTGTTGTTGTTGGGGTTTAACGACCACCGTGATCAATTCAGTGGGCTATAAACAGTCGGACGTTCCCAATTTTGGGCGACTGGTTCCTGGGAAGTGGGGCAGCCAGTGCCAGAAGTCAATTACAACGTCCATGATTCACCGGGATTTGAACCAGGATCCGTCTCGACAAGTGGTCAGAAGACAGCGCCTAGATCCCTCCGCCGCCGTAGCGGCACACGTCGAAATGTATTTTTCATACGGCGCCAAACGCTCTTATGGACATACTAGATTGAACTGGACGCAAATAAATCATTAATATAATTTGTACTAGCAGGGATACCAGTTATTTGCCAGGTACATATTACTATTTGTGGAATCACCAAGTACAGCGGGTGAAAGTTAATGAATGAAAAAGATATTCCTGCAATTTTCCAGTAAACTTATTTTAAAATTTTTGATTTAGGTAATTTAATTTTGCGAAACAAAAAAGAAAGAAAAAGGAATGGAAATACTTACCTTCTAGGAGACATCTATAGAACTGCCGTACATCTGGCGTGTGCTTCTGTGAATCCAGAGACACAGAAATGCTATGTACCTATGTGATGTCGCATGCGTACGACTTCACATTGGCATTGATCATCTTTTTCTTACCGTTTTGATTTTTGAATATCTGGAACTCTCTATTTACATTACATTATATTTACTTCTGATAAGCCGCTCGTTGGTAGTGAAAGCTAAACTATAGTGATTTGTGTTTTTAATACATCATTAAACGCATATTTTTGCACTTTATTGTTATCTACAATCCCTAAATTAGACCTTAGGTTGGTTAGTTGGTTGGTTGAGTGTTTATGGTGCAAGGCCCTCAAAGGGCCAAAAAGCGCCTTAGAACGTAGATAAGATATTCTAAAGAGTAAAAAATGGAACTTTTTACGAAAATTTTGCATGGGGCTCCCTTGACCAGGGCCCCGACCCCTTCCGAAAACCGTCTACCGTCTAAGTTAGATAACCATGAGTAGTATACCAAATCTGGTTGTTCTAAATTGAAAACTGTAGATTTTATGAAATTTTTATGAGGAGGAGGAGGAGGAGGGCGGCTCTTAACCCCCGGGTTCCAACCCCTTCCTAAAACCGTCTAGCGTCTAAGTTAGAGTTTCATGATACCAAATTTGATGGTTCTGAATTGAAAACTGTAGTTTTTAAGAAAATGTTGTATGTCTTTGTGTTCGGGGGCGCTGCCCCCTAGGGCCTTGACCTGTTCCAAAAACCGTCGACCGTCTAAGTTAAAGTACCATGAGATAGTATACCAAATTTGGTGATTCTAAATTGAAAACTAGATTTTGCGATTTTTTATGAAAGCGGTCCTTACCACCTTCACAAAAAAAATCTGCAACCCCTTCCAAAATCATCTAGCGTCTAAGTTAGAGTACCATGAGATAGTATACCAGATCTTATGGTTCTGAATTAAAAACTGTAGGTTTTCAGAAAATTTTGTATGTGGGGGGCTCTGACACCCCGGGCCTTGACCCATTCCAAAAGCGGTCTACCGTCGAAGTTAGAATACCATGAGATAGTATACCAAATCTGGCTGTTCTAAATTGAAAACTGTAGATTTTACGAAATTTTTATTGGGGCGGGGGCTCTAACCCCTTCCAAAAACCGTCTAGCGTCTAAGTTAGAGTTTCATGATATCACATTTGATGGTTCTGAATTGAAAACTGTAGATTTTACGAAAAAAAAATTATGGGGTCTCTTACCCCCTGGCCTTGACGCGATCCAAAACCAGTCTACCGTCTAAGTTAGAGTACCATGAGATAGTGTACTAAATTTGGTGGCTCTAAATTGAAAACTGTAGACTTTACGAAATTTTGTATGAGGGGGCTCTGACCTACGGGCCTTGACCCGTTACGAAAAAGGTCTACCGTCTAAGTTAGAGTACCATGAGATGGTATACCAAATTTGGTGGCTCTAAATTAAAAACTGTAGATTTTACGAAATTTTTTATGAGGGGGGCAATGATCCCCAGGGCTCCAACCCATTCCAAAAACCGTCTAGCGTCTAAGTTAAAGTTTCATGATACCAAATTTGATGGTTCTGAAATAAAAACTAGATTTTACGAAAATTTTGTATGTATGAGGCGGGGGAAGGCTCCTACCTCCCGGGCCTTGACCCGTTCCAAAGATCGTCGACCGTCTGTTAGAGTACCATTAGATAGTATACCAAATTTTGTGGTTCTAAATTGAAAACTAAATTTTGCGATTTTTTTTATGAAGGGGGCCCTTACCCCCCCCCCTCTCGAGCTGCAACACCTTGCAAAAACGGTCTACCGTCTAAGTTAGAGTACCATGAGATAGTATACCAAATTTGGTGATTCTAATTTGGAAACTGTAGATTTTACGAATTTTTTTTATTGGGGGAGGGCTTTGACCCCTGGGCTCCAACCCCTTTCAAAAACCCTCTAGCGTCTAAGTTAGAGTACCATGAGATAGTATACCAGATATGGTGGTTCTAAATTGAAAACTGTAGATTTTACGAAATTTTTATGAGGGGGGGGGTAGGCTCTCACCCCCGTGCTCCAACCCCTTCCAAAAACCGTCTAGCGTCTAAGTTTGAGTTTCATGATACCATACTTAATGGTTCTTAATTGAAAACTATAGATTTTACAAAAAAATTATGGGGGGGGCTCTGGCCCCCGGGCCTTGACGCGATCCAATAACGGTCTACCGTCTAAGTTAGAGTACCATGAGATAGTATACCAAATATGGTGGTTCTAAATTGAAAACTGTAGATTTTACACGGCATTTTTGTGGGCGGCTCTTACCCCCCGGGCTCCAGCCCCTTCCAAAAACCGTCTAGCGTCTAAGTTAGAGTACCAGGAGATAGTATACCAGATTTGGTGGTTCTGAATTGAAAACTGTAGTTTTTAAAAGAATTTTGTATGTGGGTGGGCTCTGACCCCCGGGCCTTTACCCGTTTCGAAAACGGTCTGTCGTCTAAGTTAGAGTACCATGAGATAGTATACCAAATTTGGTGGTTCTAAATTGAAAACTGTAGTTTTTAAGAGAATTTTGTATGTTGGGGGGGGGGGGGGGCTCTGACCTCCCGGGCCTTTACCAGTTTCAAAATCGTCTAAGTTAGAGTACCATGAGATAGTATACCAAATTTGGTGGTTCTAAATTGAAAACTGTAGATTTTGCGAATTCGTTCAAAAAAGAATACACGTGCCTTTAAAATCCATGGAGAATGATCTGTACTTCATCATTGCTCAGTTATTGTTATATCTTACTGCTGAATTTTCCCCAGTGTAAAACAAATTTAGTACTTACGTTTCTAGTCTTGGTATTTTGGAAGTATACGAATCAGCATGTAATTGTTCTTTTGGGGTGGGGGGTGTGTTACCTGGTGCCAACTATTTTGGCCACGAAATCATTCTAAGGAAATTGAAGTACATGAAAGATAAACACCCTCCCAGTTTTGAACAGTGTTTGGTATTTAGTTAAAGTAACAAAAATTAGGAATAAAATACTGGAGATATTAAAGCAAAATCCACTTAGCAGGATTTCTTAAGCACTTCTCAGGTCATATTTTTTCAATTTTCGAGAGAGCATCATTTTTCCAATCTTGGTATTACGTCGAATATCGTCGGTACAGTGGAGATGATCCTTGTATAAACATGTGAAACTTTTTTTTAAACGAAAATTAAAACTCAGGTTATGTTCTTATTAAATAGATCATTGTTATACAAACACTGCAACGCAGGAACCAGACAGAATATGCTGTAAAGTAATTATTTTCAACAATTTTGCTCTACCTGACTTCTCAAACTCAACGTTTAGGTAGCTTAGTTTCGATTATTATAAGCTTCAACTTACCTTTCGCATGTACTCTGAATAGACATCACTGACAAAAACGTACACATTTGGATCCGTCAGCTTTGCAGTCAATAAAGTGCATAACTAATAATCGATTTGCTCATTGCATAACGGATTTATAAGGCATTTTCATCATTGACGTTACTAATGCTCTTTACAGAAAGGAACTAAATAATCTTATCACGTTTATAGAAAATACAGAAGTACATTTTTTTTAACTGTCTTATTTTTAACTTCATTCGAATTCATTCGCTGTTTTTCATGAACATCTCAGAAAAACATTCACTAGCACTTGCGAAGACAATGTCTTCATTAGTGTCTGTCATGGTGTCAGAAACATTGGAGATCTGTGGAAGATAACTAATTATTTCAAAAATGGTCAGCGGTGCTACGCGCAATTCTCGATCTGCTTCGACTAGCTGAATGTTAAAATTTTTCTTAATCTTCAGTTATAATTTAACTTTAGTTGCATTTTACTGTGTAGCAAGAAGGTAGAGTGTTCGAAAGGAAATTGTAAAATAGGAGATTCAGTATAGCTATTAAAGGATGTATTCGTGTCTTTTGAGACGTTCATGCCGACAACAGTGAAATAATTCGATCCAGTTACGAAATATGATTGTTCAAAATGATATAGTAAGTGATCATACATTAAAATCAGTATGACGTTGTTGGAGGTGATTCTCAGACAATAATATTAAATTAAGGCTTTAGATTTGCAAGCATTCCATCATAGTTAGAATTGGGAACATGTCTTCGAACTTAGTACAAATCTCAACCTTCTAAATTATTTATAATTTTTGTTTTCGTCTATCCTCCGTAGAGTGAAGTCCCTTCATGATAATCTGTGAGAGTTTCGAGCTGTTTTCTCGGACTTTATAAATAAAGGAGAAATGAAAACTTGAATAACATATACATTATGTCAGTTTGCTTACGTTGTGCTTATTATTTAGCATGATACATTCAAATGTAAAGCAAAATTTAGGATATTATTAATGTATTTAAGCTTTGGAATTAACGACGCAATAGGTTCAGTGAAACACAATGACGGAAAAAAATCCCAACACCAAGAAGGGGTTGTGTTAGATAAACGACAGTAAGTAAGCGGTGAGAGTACATCTGTAAGATGACGTCTTTGCAAATTTCGCGCTCGGCGCATATGTGTGGTGCTAGTAGCGCCCCTCGGAATATGCAAAGCAGTTTGCTGCAAATACGCGCTGTAACGTTCGTGAACTTTAGTTATCGTTGAGATTCTACGTAGTGTGTTGATGTTAGTCAAGAATGCCTTTAAGAAGACGAAGAAGCCATAATCAACAGCTCACGGAGTTTGAACGATGTCGTGTAATAGGGTTACGAGAAGGTGGATTTTCTTTCCGCTATATTGCAGAACGACTTGGCAGGAATATAGCCACTGAGCATGATTTTTGGCATGCTCAGTGGCAGCGGTGGTCAAGGGAAGGTACTGCCCCAAGGAAAACCGGGTTCCGGCCTGCCACGTGGCACTACTGAGAAGCAAGACCGCCGTGTACGGCGTATGGTCGTGGCGCATCGTACTGCGTCTGCGGCAGGAATTCGAGCTGCAGTTGCCACCACAGCGACACAACGAACTGTTACAAATCAGTTACTTGATGGACAGATACGAGCCAGACGCCCTGTAGCGTGCATTCCACTTACTCCAAACCACTGCCGTTTGCGACGTTAGAGGTGTCAAGCTAGAGCTCATTGGAGGACGGAGTGGAGATCTGTTGTGTTTTCTGATTAAAGCCGATTCTGCCTGTGTGCCAGTGATGGCCGTGTGTTGGTTAGAAGGAAGCCAGGTGAGCGCCTGCAACCAACCTGTCTGCGGCCGAGACACACTGGACCTACACCTGGAGTTATGGTCTGGGGAGCAATTTCCTATGACAGCAGGAGCACTCTCGTGGTTATCCCACGCACCCGGACGGCACAGTTGTACGTCGGTCTGGTGATGCAACCTGTTGTGCTGCCATTCATGAACAGCATTCCAGGGGTGTTTTCCAACAGGATAACGCTCGCCCGCATACCGCTGTTGTAACCCAACATGCTCTACAGAGTGTCGACATGTTGCCGTGGCCTGCTAGATCACCAGATCTTTCTCCAATCGAACACGTATGAGACATCATTGGACGACAACTCCAGCGTCACCCCCTAAAAGCATTTACCGTCCCTGTATTGACCAACCAAGTGCAACAGGCATGGAACTCCATCCCACAAACTGGCATCCAGCACCAGTACGACACAATGCATGAACGTTTGCGTGCTTGCATTCAACATTCTGGCGGTTACACCGGTTATTAATGTAACAGCATCACATTTAAAATGGCTCTTCTCGCGCTCACATTAAGCGGTAATCTTGAAACATTAATAGATTAAATATGTTACCTATACAAATGTACTGCCGCCATTTCATTCCTCTACAACTATTTTTTCGTGGTGTTGGGATTCTTTTGCCGTCAGTGTATATCTGTATTCTTCATACAAGCAAATACCGTAATTTTCTAATCTTACTGACGGGGCAGTATAACACAATAACACAAACACGAGGAATATTTCCGCTTAGGAAACGGATTGATTGCAATATAATATGAGCTAAATTATATATGTGAGAATTATGAGAAAACACACATTTTTTGTTGCAGGTAAAACTTCGAAACTTTCTTTACATTCTTGAATGTCACTCCTATAGTTTTTTATTTCATTAGTAAAATGTAAAATAACGATCTTCTCCGTGGACAAATGCCCAACATGGAACTAATTACTGAGCCATACCTGGTGGTCACTGGCTAGCTGGCAGGATACCATCAGGCACAGCTAATTACAGCTTTAAATAAGTGCTCTCTCTATATTTCGTCTTTTCCATACATCAGGAATGTATCTTAAATTAATTACCTGATTGAAGAGATGCGTGCTTAATTTAGTGTATGGGTATGGAAACAGTTGTAGCGTTTTCTTATGAATCCGTACCCAGAATATTTTACGTTTTTAATTTTTTAATTATATTTATGACGTTGTGCGGTTTGAAAGTTTCTGTAATTTCTTGTTACCCTGCTGTTTATCTAGCTAGATTTCCTGCCCATTTCCTCGTGGATTGTCTGTTATGCCCAATTTATACGTATGATTTTATCCGTGATAGGTTTGGCTCGTGCGACGGATGTATACGTGCGCACGCACATAATATTTTCATGCACCATTTCACACTTAGATGCTTTAATTTTGCTCTGTTTAAAGACATGTAATCCATTTGATACAAAATAAAAAATTTTTACTAATAAAAAAAATTAATAAATTTATGTTCTTTGACAGTGATCAAGGAAGCACCGCGATCGAGCAAACGATGATCATCTTTGCAGTAATTAAACAATGAAAAATATAGAATTTTAGGAAGTGAAATAAATTAACTATTTCTTAAAAGTCCTATTACTATGACCGAAACAAATATACATGTACGTGAATTTTCTGCAGCAAAACAGTAATAACAGCTTGGAATCATTGGCTGTTGCCCGGCGATATACTGTATAGCATACTTGGATGCACAACGTTTCTAAAAGAAAGGAAATGAGTTGTGTGGAGATATGGAATTGCAATGTTGAACTTCCGTCTGGCAGGTCTGACATCATTCACTCAGATGTACATCATCTTACATTGATAACAGTACTTTTCAGTGGACAGGATCTACACATTGAGCACGGTAATTATGTATAATTGATTTATAGATCCAGGTCACCTGAAAAATTTATAAAAGTTCAGTCTCGGCGAGAAATAATATATAATATACCCCAATGAAACAAGGGAAAGAACTCAAATTCTACAGGAATTTGCTGAACCTTCATAGTAAACCGTATCTATAAAACAAAGTCGTGCAAATAAAGAAGACCAAGGATTATATTCCGTTTATCAGCGCTTCAAGAAGTTCGTTTCAGTTGGTGACACCACTTTGTTAGCATTTCACCGTCGTACTCTCAGCATCACAGGTCAAACAAATTAGCTCTGGCGCCGTATTTTGAGATAATCTTTAATTAATTTGGATAAAATTTTTATGACCGAATAACAAATAATTTTGTAACGAAATAGGGGCCGGTTTACCTGGTTCGTAAATGAACGTCTTTAAGTGCACACATTTCAACAAAAGATACAAAAAACATAAATGTAATTTGTAATATCTTATTTGACGAAAAAATGTACTCCTATTTGTTTTAGTTGTTTTCCTTATTTTCCCTCCAGCTGCGGCGCTAGATCCTTTGCTCCGTCATAGTGGTTGAACCGAGGCGACATGTAAATAAGCCGAGCTCATGGAGAGCAGATCTATTTTTTGCGCTGATAAACGAAAAGCAAGCCCATAAAAATTGTATTGGTAACTTACTTTTTGGTTTCTTGTACTATGTGCTATTAAAATCGTTGATATAAAACAAATCAGGAAAAACAAGAAAGTATGTTCTCATAAAAACATAAATAAATAAAAAAGAATACTGCATTTCTGATATTTATTATGATCCTACTAATTAGCTAAATATAAACATTTTTGCCCTTATATATGTTGCACACTTATCTCTAATCATTCGGTAAAATTCAAACCCTAAGGGAGACATTGACGTTCATGCAAAACTGTGTTTACCAGTTTACACTTAAAGAAGTCAGTCAGTCAAGAAGACAAAGTTCAAAATTTTGAAGCATACACTTCAATCATTTCGAAAAATTCCTCCGATTGCTGTTCCTTCAAAAGATTTAGTCGCCAGCAAGCAAACCCAACCAGTTTGTGGATGACGGGAAGAAAACGTAATTGCCTGTGTCTAACTGCCTTGAAAGGAGGGATGAACAGATGTTCAGATAGTAATGTTTTAGAGTGACAGGAATGAAAAATTAGAGCTACAGCATA
Source organism: Macrothele yani (assembly GCA_039090855.1). Lineage (NCBI taxonomy): Eukaryota > Metazoa > Arthropoda > Arachnida > Araneae > Macrothelidae > Macrothele > Macrothele yani. The sequence continues at coordinate 259,157 of JAYWMT010000398.1, forward strand.
TGGCTCAATACTAAGTAGGTGAAAACGTAAATTTTATACTGGGAACTGAATAATCAATTTAGTTTGGTGTTATGGCTGTTTTCAAAGTTGAAATTATGAAATATATTTTATATAACTAATTTTTTGAATACTGCGCTACATACATAATTTTGGCACTATTAGGTGCTACTTTGAATAACATTGGTAATTATGGACATCGATTTTTCAAATTACTAATTGTTTCCAGCATTTGAATAATAAGGAGTGATACATCTGTGTGGTGTTTGTGGTCACACATGACGGCGTTGGAAACAAATCGGTAGACTTGATTGCAGAGTGACGTCACTAACATTCACTATGATCATCAACTTTCTGAAGCTGTATCCAGCATCAAAGCCTTGTCTTATTATCCCAGATATTTCATTTTCCATTTCTCCTAGTGTCTGAGCAAACAACGTAAGCTCTGTGTATACGTGATTGAAGTAATGCAACATAAAATTGGTAGGTAAAATACCTTACATCCCAAGTTTCTCTTATTTTTTCAAAAACCTGTTACGTAATAAAGAGTATGATGTGGGAATACAAACGACAAAATCAATTAGTAAACCGTTATCATATTATAAGGAATCTGTTGAGACGAACAAAGCAGGAGTATATACCATCCCACTACGATACGCCGATGGAACAAAGAAGATGTACGTTGGTCTGACGAAAAGGTGTGTTAATGAGCATAGTAGAAATGTAAAATATGCAATACCTTCTACAGCACTTTCTAGAGAAGTACTAAATAATACAGCTATACCTGAAGTGCCTGGTGCTAAATGTATGGCTAAGTATGCTACACACAGAGAATCTTCTATACATGAGTCAATGGTGGTAATGGGAAAAGAGGAAGTATGCAATTGAAGTCTCCTTTATGATGAAACCTCTCCATACTTGCGGAAGTATGCTCCGCAAGTATGGAGAGGTTTCATCATAAAGGAAGGATCTATAGAGTGGAAACAGACACAGGAGCCCATCGAAATTCCTCACATAGAAAGTTGCGCCCCCACGGACCTAAAACAGAAGCAAAATGTGACGTGACCCCGTGACGTCGGCAATAGTTGCTACTGCAACCCAGCGCTCGGAGATGATCAGATGAACAACAGACACATAAAAACCCAAAAGTTATGAATTCTGTAAGGAAAAGTATACGATCAGTAAGTAATAAGCAAAATAATATCACTCATTGGAACGCTAGAGGAATTGAAAACCTAAAAGAATCTTTAAAATTAATAAAGCATTGCGTGTATTCGTCTTAAACACTGCCGGATAGCAAGCCAAAGTCAAACGTCAAAGTAAAAACATTCGTTCGGACAAAAATAACGTGGTTCTTGGGTGTTTCCTGGGAAACCAGCTGTCAATCAACTGTAGTACTGTTTTAGGTTGCTAGTGCGCTGCAGTACGACTTCATGACGCCATGAGTTTCAGCTTTATACAGCCAGTGTCTGCTCAATATATCCTTCCTTTATGGGTTTCATATGAATTTATACGAGGTAGAGCACGATACTGTGAATGCTGTTTTATACATCACGCAAGTTAGAGTATTATGGCCTGTGATAGAACACGTGAAACAAGGTTGTTTATTGTTTATTTGAATAATTCTACGCATTCTGTTTGCAACGTACCTTGAGAAAGCTGTCTGGCGACAAGCGAAAGCTGTCTGGCGACAAGCGAAAGCTCGACAATTATTGTTATGTTGTTATCTACACCTATAAATATAAAGGCGGAATAAATAACTTACAAACACATTGAGTTTGATTTAAATATTAATTTTTCTCTTTCAATAATAATAAATATAATATATTTCAAACTTCCGGTATGCACTGTATCGGTAAAATGGAATATATGCATGTGCATCCAGGAATAATGGACAATATTTTCACTGTAGCTTCGGGCACTGCCTGGATAATGCAGAGCTTCCTTTAAAGACCAGAAGCAAATGAAATATTATCTCTCTCCGTTGGACCTTCTCAAGCTATTAAAAACCTATCGGAAGTCGGATAAGCTCTTCCAATAAAGGAATGTGTAATAATTAGAAGGGGAAAGGAAGCTTTGCAGCTTTAAAAAAAATATGTGAAATATCAAATTATTCTAGAGGAATTTTAATAGGAGGGGAAGGAAGCTTTGCAGCTTTAAAAAAATATGTGAAATATCAAATTATTCTAGAGGAATTGTACACCAACTATACACAAAACGGAAAAAAATATACAAGTAATCCGAGTTATTCGCTTAAAAATATAAATGTACGTTTAAAAGCTTTCGCACATCAACCAGATAAAAAAGCCGCCTTGTTGATGTGTGAGAGCTTGGTGACACATATTAGTAATTTATAGCCTATAAATCGGTTTACTGCTAGAAGTTTAATATTTTATGTGGAATATCCCTCCAATGGGATTTCAGTTAAATATCAAAAATCATTCTTTTTCTTATATTCTGCCCAAACAAATTTTGAAACGCTGCTTCGATTCTCTGTTAGACTGGTTTAGGGATATTTCATTCGCATTTTTACGTTGAATAAAAAATATTTACACTGAGATTTCTGAGTAGAGTGTTGCACTTAGTTTATAAACTGTACCACAATTTTCACCTGACCTGCGAATTTTCTTTTTTACCATGTCTCAGACGATATAATTTCTTGTCCCTACTTTTTGAATTTTCCCACGTCCAAAACGTCGTCATTCACTGTATCTCTCCGTTTGCGTTCATATAAAATGACCAGAAAAATAGATAAATATTGTGTAGATTGTGAATAATTTCTCGTATAGTGGTCCAGAGCATTTCTCTTATTTCAAGTTTGAAACAAATACTACGTATCATTCCCTATGGAATTGAAAAAGTAGGATTTAAACCTATTCAGAGAAGTTAGACTGGAACGGAAAAAACAGATTATTCCTTTGCAAAGTATAGTGCTTTGTAACTCCTCAGCCTAACATGCCAAATCTCTTAGCAGTTCAGGTAAATAATCTTAGTGGGTCGTGAGGCTACAAACTTAATTAAATACTTAGAAAACCTCTTGCTTAAATAATTTAGGACCACGTGCTACAAAAGCATGTTTTAACGTCCAAGTTTAGAGGGATTTTGAAATATTGACCTGTAAATGTTGAAGAAATTTATGTCTTGAAATCAATCATTGTAAGAGAAGTATCTTTTTACTTACCACGAGAAAAGTTTTATTTCTTCATGGAAACCTTAAATATAGAGAAGAATTCCTTAGAAAACCCTTGGTCAAAAATTGAAGTTCCTGCACTACTTTCGGAATTCACTAAAAGTACCAACACCTTAGTTACATTAGAGAAGTGGCGCAAATAAAATTGTTTCCCTGAGTATTATGTTTCCCAGTCAAGGTTTAGTTTTCCATGGTTGATTAGCTTTCCTACCGTCCCACATAAAGCTAGATGTTCCTTTGTTTTACCTTTACCGTGCCTGATATAGGGAAACGTATTAATTTTCATTCAATATTAGTAAAATAAAGGCTACAGAGTATGTAAGTTATCGCTGCAAAAAAAACGACAAAAAGCTTGGTGGCGTTCTTGAGTGAAATTTACTCGCACTCTCCGAAGAACGAGGTAGTTTTTCGTGTAATCCTCTACACTTCTCAATTTATGTTAAGCAGAGTTCGTCGTGTTTTTTAGGACAGCAAATCTCTAGGACATATACTCAAGCTAAATGTACCAATATATCCTATAGACTTAAAAACACACGCTAGGGAACAAATAAAAGTTAATTGCCGCCAACGTTATCCAGGAGTTTCGGATCCCTTTCTGATTTGCAAATATTCTTCCTTAATATTAACCCTTTAATCCGCCGATGCACTTTAATCCAAAGGGCCTCAAAAGTTCCTGCTTTCTCTTAATAGAAATGTTCTCCTGGCACTGACATCATGTTATGAGTTGGAAAGAACTGACTCAAGTGTGTTCTCTCTCCTTTCTTATGTATTTTGTTAATATTGTAGCTAATTGATGTGGGAATAAGTCACAAAGAATAGTGTGAATAATTCACTAAATTATCATTTTGAATAATGAAGCTGAGGGGAAGGCCACGATTTTTGCTGTGTATGTACACTTCTTCCAGCAGTGTTCGGCCAATTATGCCGCGCACATATTCATTCCAGTCGATTTTAGTCCATTTTGCATCACTGATCGTAAGTTGTTACTCTTTGCAACAAAAATACTTTTTACCGTATTATTAAGACGACAATGAAAAAGAAGAAGTGGTTGGAAAATATCCATATTTATTACTCAAAGAAAAGATTTACCTTCGAAGTAAGAAAAAGAATGCCATTTCCTGCACTGAAATTTTGCAAGATCAGAACACAAATTTTACATGTCTTCTGTACAGGTGCAAGAGCCTGCATGAAATTTCCATTTCTACTTTAACGCCAATCCTCTGAATTGCGTTTACACTTGCGGAAAATAAATTGCGAAGTCTTCGAAATAATTAATTATTTGGTATAATTCGCTTTTAGAAGATGAAGACCTTATGGCTGAATAACATTTTAAGGGGTAACGCGAATGGCTAAGGCGAATCGCGAATAAAAGTTTTGTGGAACCACGACTTATTGCTAGATTACATACTATGTTTTAATTCAAAAACCTTTCGATTAACACGTCAGCCTGATTCTTTTACTGTCAATACATGTCACATTTTTCCGGGAGTAAATTATCAGTAAGAAAATTTACTTCTATGATTCAAATCATTTACTTTTAAAAGGTTTTTGATGTCAAACTGTTCATTGCCTTAAGGTAGTTGTTCCCAAACGTTTTTGATAAGTGAAACACTTTCACGAATATTTGAATTTTGGGAACACCTTGCAAATTTCCGTAAGCACGTATGTGATTTTATAGCCAATTTTTGGGAAATTTAGTCATTACTTGCAATCAAATTATGAAATACCTTACAAATTTTATTTTCTGTATTGTTACAATATATATATTTTTTTTTACGTTTTCTACCCAGGTAGTAAGCATACAATCGAACAAATCATTCCGAATTCCTTTGGATGTTACTTTATAAAGCGTTGAGTTAGTAAGGTGGTCTTTTAAGACATGCATCAAGTTCTGTTGAAAAATTAACAACACCGCTAAAAACACCAGGATTTCAAGAGAACGCTCATTTCTCGTGTCCTCGGAGTGCTGGTTCAAATTCGCCGCAAAAGTTTACACAAAAAATAATTTTTCAGAGGACATGACGATTTGTTGTAAATTGCTCATTATGCCTTTTAAGATTCATACGATAGACGCAATCAAGTTGTTAACGAATGTCTATCTGCCGGAAGAGGGTAAATTCCAGAGCAGAGTTTAAATATCCTTGTGCGCAGTTATGCTTGTGTATTATTGGTTTAGGTGAGGCAAATCAGCTACACCAAAATTCATCCAACTAGATACACCACTATATTTGACATACAATAAAAAAATAGGCAGGAAAAGCAATATAGCAGGTAGGTTACTTCACATCAACAGATCCACAAGTCTTTTCCTAAATACTCTGCTTAACTCCTGTCTTAAAATATATATTTTGTTATTTAGTTATTTGCACAATGTTAAGCTGAGGCGTTGTTCTTCTGCTATGTTTAATTTTCATTGTTTTCCGACGACAATCTAGAAAATACCAGTTCTATTAATTCTGAAATGCTTAACTTAATCAAACCAGTGATGTGTTTCTTTTTGTACTGAAATGTAATTGAATTAATCCCTCTCACATAAATGAAATCCTGTACTTAAAAAAAAAAAAAGGTCAACAAAACTCGACAGAACATAAAGTAGAGCGTGCGAAATGCCAAAAAACGTGACGATAGCCAACAAAGGACTTTCACCTGTGCGCAACCTGCTCTGTGCTCCAACAGCAGAGGATTACAAATGAACCCCTACTAGCTTGCGTAAAGTCTCCGTTTAGTTAACGTGCACTGTTTCTCGATCGCACGTGTGATCAAAGTCAACGGAAACCTAGTTTACTGAGCAGTACACGATAACTCTTGGCGAAAATTGCTCAGCACTTTCTTTAACAGATAACAAGTAAATAACAAATATTTTGTCTTACCTTAAAGTGCTAGTATAAGAATTTTGTAGTATCTGGCTGGTAATTTGAATTTTTGATCTAGGAGTCATGTTCTCATGTGCACCAATGGAGTCGGCGACACTGATTGAAAATTGCCTTTAATTATTTTTTTAATTTTTGTGTCTTTATATCTTACGAGCTAGTTATAAAATTGGTCAGGACGTTATAACAAAGTTTCTTTCCGAATCTATTGAAATACTTATTTATCCCTGGTATATAAACTTTTACACTCTGACGTTCCTTCGGATTTTTGAAATGGATTGAAGCGCGATTTTGCAGTCGTTTTTCCGTTCTTCTTCGAACAGAAAAACTCTTCCCAAATCCATTGTCTTGTGTTTGACTTATGGCACTGGCTCTCTCCCTTCTCTGGAGTCAGTGGCACTGAATTTGGGCTGGGCAACTGTTATAGCCCATTGAGTTATTCACGGTTGTCGTTAAACACTCAATCAAAAAAAGATCCATTCTTACTGGGTAAGCAATTAAATGTTATATCGGGTAAGTATCACTGAATAAACATGTTTTAAGCAACTACTAGGTACAAATAATAGCAGTCTAACTATAGCGGAGCATGCATAATTTTAGAAAAACCTAGGCTATGATAAAAAACAAGTATTTCGAAATGTTCGGTCCTCCAAAATGACACAATGGCAAAATTCAATTAAAAAAAAACTGTTACTCTCAGCAATCGCGCAAAATTCATATGTGCAACTGTTAAAATCATATTGAAGCAATTTATAACGAGGAACGGTACACAATTTATATATAAAATCCTGAAATTATATTAGAAATTCGATATATTGGACTAGAAGTGTTTACAAAATTAAATTTCATTACTAATGTAATTCATTTTTATTCCATTATGTAAGAAAGCATTTCGTTTTCTCGGTTGTGGGGCTCAGCAATTATTCATTACGTTTGCGTTGCGACAGTATTAGATATATGAAACAGACGAAAAAAATCATGTTGGTTTTCGTTTTGTCTTTCAAAGCTACTAAAAAAGTGTGTTGACACTATTCATATAATTGGGAAAAAATCTACTAAACTACATATTCCATTAGCATATTACCGGATACTTAACTATGAATTACAATTCAATAATCAAGCAAATCCTTTTTTTTATATCTGGAATGAATATTTTGTTCGAAAAAGACAGGGCACTATAAAATCAAACAATCTTATGACATTTTGATTTATAATATAGTTAGAAGAATATAGTTGCAATTCTTTAAAAAAACAAGCGGGAAATTAAAAAAAAGAGACACAAATATGGGTTGATATTATAGCAAATAAATTTCCAGAAAATGTTTTAAGCGAGGCTCCTAACCGTTATAAGAAATGGCCTAGAGCTATTATGAATTTCAGTATCTTGGCAAAAAATACTGATATGCCGCAGAGCTTTAAGCTCTGGAATAACAGTAAACAAGTGATGCACTAGTATTTCGTTATTGTAAAATGCCAAAAGCAAAAATACTAATTTTCTAAACTGCAAATATTTTCCCCTCATAAATGGTAATGATTTGCTGTGAAAAACAAGTTCTAAAAACTGTTCCTTCCTAAATAGACGATGTCATCGCTTTGTCCACGTTATTTTATAAACAACACAAAGCTACTGAAAAATTGCTGTTCCGACACCGATCGGATCGAACTGCTAAAATCTCGATAACTAGACGAGAGCGTTCGCTTTACGGTACGGTGCCAACAATTCACAGAACTATTTGTGGTTTATCAGTCAGCATCTGACTACACATTTCCATATTGATGGGCTCAGCAACTGATATGTCGTTTTCTGGTAGCACTAACAGGAGAAGCTATTTAATTATAGCCAATAAATCCAAAGGGCGATAGAAATGGTGAATAAATTACAAATGCGTGGAAATAATGTAAATAGACGATGTCATCGCTCACTCCACGTTTTTTTATAATCAATGCACAGCAACTGAAAAATCTTGTTTCGACACCGCCGCGATCGAACCCGTGATCTATTGATAACTAGCCGAGTGCGTTCGCTTTAATATACGGTGCTGTTAATGCCACCAGATGGGGGACATATCAGTTGCTGAACACATCAATAAGGATTTGTTTAGTCAGATGCTGACTGATAAAATACACATAGCGCTGTGAGTTGTTCGCACCGTAGCGTTAAGTGAACGCACACGGCTAGTTTTTCCAGAGATCTGTGATACGATCCCAGCAGTGTCGGAACAATTTTTCAGTTGCTATGTGTTATTTATAAAATGACGTGGACTGAACGATGGCATCGTCTATTTACATTATTTCCACGTATTTGTAATTTATTCAACATTTTTGTTTCTTCTTTTTGCAATGTAAAGAAGCATTACTTTTGAAAAAATTACAGGCAATCGATTTTCAAAAAGCGAAGCATTAAATTACCAAACGGTCTCACTTTCTGTAATTCATGTTTCATTAAGGAGTTTGGTTTCAACTGAAATGGATGTCTTGTGTTTGTGACATAACGATTCCCAAAGAATTAAAGATGTAACAGATATATTTATATATATTTCACTTTCGAATAACTTACTCAAAGTTTCCCACGTAGTTTACAATATTTTAAACCTTAAATCGCTCTACAAGCTGAGATTTTCACCAACTTTGAGTCTTCCATTCTGTGAAAGTGCGGAATCGCTTTTTGAATCATGTTTGGACACGAAACTAATCTTTTCTTTCATGTTTAGCAAATTCTCAGGTTTTCTGTATTCCTGTGGAAACGACATCTAGAAGAAATTATTCGTCTAGAATTCAAGATCACTGCTTTTAAGAAAGAGATAGAATCAGTACAGTGCTCGAAAACACAAATCCTGTATTTCTGGCAAGCCTCACACATGCAAACATGCCAAGTGATTAGGAAGACAACCACGAAACCTAAAACTTCGCGGTAACGCTGTTGTTCATTTAAGGTTATTTCGAAAAGCTGAGAAATGATAAGACAGATTTGATTATCCGACTGATTTACGAAATATCTTAATCTAGTATGTTTCGAAGCGAATATACAGATAAATGCTGATATAAAGGATATATTCTGTTGCTTAGGTATGCTACGGGATGTGTATGAGAGGAGTAGATAACATTTTAACGGGATTAAAAATTATCATTAGAAAAATCGCAAACAGTTAAAATTAAGTGCCGAAAGTAATATACCTTTTGCGAACATTTGAATACTGTTTTCTTATCTTTTATGGACATATTCTCAGTACACTATCTACCAACAAGTAACTGAACACCCCTGCAATCGACGATATCTGCGGTCCTGATACACGTCACGGCCGCCGCCGTTAAATGTCGTGTGGGAAACAACAAAGCAACCAGCCGCATGCAAGATGCCAGGCAGTTCGGAGCACTCTGATTTCGAGAAAGGTGTAACCGACGGGTATCACAGAAAGGGCCGATCCATACGTGACATATCCAGCGAGTTGAAGTACCCAAAATCGACAGTGGCCTACGTGATTGGCAAGTGGAAGATGAGAGGTGACTGTCGAAATGTGCCCCGACCCGGCAGACCCACAAAACAGGGAGTTAGTGACCGACGAGTTCTGGCCAGAGAAATTCGTAAGAACCGCACCAAATCGATGGGCCACATCCGCGAGGTGTTTCAACAGGCATTCGGGAGTGTTCTCTCGATGAATACCATCCGTAAGGAAGCCCCTATGCTCGGTTATCATGGACGTGCTGCCGCCCACAAGCCTTTGATCAGCAAGTCCAATAGCGCTGCTTGGCTAACGTGGTGCAAAAAACGTCGAAAGTGGACCGTTGAACAAGTTCTCTGGAGCGACGAATCAAGGTTCACCCTCTACCTTTGGGATGGCAGGGTCTGGGTGCCTCCTTGTGGAATGTATTGTGCCAAATGTGAAGTTCGGCGGCTGCGGAATTATGCTATGGGGGTGTTTCTCCTGGTATGGCACGGGAACCTTGGTCGCAATTCCTGGTAGACTCAACGCCGAGACATACTGCACCATTTTGGGTGACCATGCGCTTCCTGCCTTGTGGCACATTTACGGGGTGGACCCATGTTACTTTAAGGATAACTATGCCACCTGTCATGTTGCGAGGTCCATCATGGCTTGATATGGTGACAATAGGGTTAATCGAATGGACTGGCTTGCGCATAGCCCGGACCTAAACCCTATCGAGCACCTGTGGGACGAGTAGGAGCGTTGACTTAAGGGTGCCCCCAACGTCCGGCATCGGTGTAGGAAGTGACCTGTCTTCTCTAAGCCAAGTGGAAGAAAATACCGCTAGACGTCGTACAACGCCTGATTGAGGGTATGCCCCAGAAGGTCGCAGCTACATTCGACGCTCGTGGAGGCTCCACCAACTACTGAAGGTGAATAAACTTCGTTTTCCTTTGCTATCACAGGTGTCCAATTACTTGTTGATAGATAGTGTATATGATCACAAAGAGGAAATGAACCCATGAAGTGAGTCAGGAAAACACTGAATGAATGCCGATTTTCATATTCCTTGCCGCATTTCGAACGGACAATGTTTCACTGGTATTACATTTGTTTATCGAAAATGGAAACAAAATATTTTTGAAATGTGTTTTGGTGAGATCATAAATGAAATTTCACATGCATAGCAACACTGAAATTTCTCTGATTATACAAAATTCAATAATTCAAAAAAGTTCTGTGTATAATATGTCTCAGCAAAAATGGTTTTATAACAACTTTATAGCTGATGCAACAGCTGGGATGTGCTACTACCAAATTCCCACCGAGCAGAAATAAAAAATTGCGTCTTCTCGGCGAGTTTTCTCCGTATATCAGCATATGTCGGATACAAAGGTTCAGCATTACACATCGTCAAATATTTACGACGTTTTCATTTGTAAATTTTCAGTAAGATTCCATCGCGCACGATTTATATGATTCATCAATTTTTCGGAAAATGCAAACGATTCATCTTTTCGATCACAATTTGAATTCAGTTGGTTGATAATGTAACGTTCTTTTTAGTGGTGTTTCAAAAAATTGCTTTAACTGTAGTTTTGTTTCCTAAAGTAATGGAGAAAAATCACCCTTTGAAAATCTTACTTTAAAGATCCGTTCAAACTTTTGCATGGCTGCGAAAGTGTATTTCATATATTTATGCGTCGCAAAAGTTCAGTACGTGCATTTCATGCGGTGCAGAAGTTCAGTATGTGCATTTCTTGCGGTGCAGAAGTTCAGTATGTGCATTTCTTGCGGTGCAGAAGTTCAGTGATTTCTGCTCATGTGCATTCCAGTAATATTTTCAAAATAACCAATGTTGCGATATTACAGCGAAAATTTGTACACACATGCACCATAAAACTCAACAAAAACTCAGGTTGAGATAACTTATCCACCAATGGAATAATTTTTGTGATGATTATTGCACGTTCTGACTTACATGCATGTTTCACTGTCTCTCGTTAATAGCACTTCTTTCCAGACGGAAATATACACTCATAGATATTAAAAATTGTAACATTCCGATAAAATCCTCAGCGAACTGTGAAAGTGTAATGAAGTATCCCTTTGCCAGACATCGAGTTGTAACGTATACTCTAGATTCACTTTCCTTTTGATTTTTACTATCTCTTGTTATTTTATTTTTCTATGTAAATTATCTTCTTACTGAACGAGATGTTATTTCTCCCGCTGAATGAGATCTGGCAATGAGTGTAAGTCATGACGTGGTGGTAGCCAGTATAAATAGGCGCGTTCAACGATACCTAGGAGAGCTTTTGTTTACGTGGTAGAGAGCTTTTGTTTATGTGGTAGAGAGCTTTTGTGTTACGTGAGAGAGCTGTTGTTTATGTGTAAAGAGAGCTTCGTTTATGTGAGTAGAGCTTCGTTTATGTGAGTAGAGCTTCGTTTATGTGAGTAGAGCTTCGTTTATGTGAGTAGAGCTTCGTTTATGTGAGTAGAGCTTCGTTTATGTGAGTAGAGCTTCGTTCATGTGCAAGCAGCTACGTTTTATTGAGTAGCTGTGTGACCTATGAAATGTATGTGGGATAATACCAGGAATAAGCCCTGAATAAAGAAGTTGTTGTAAGTACGTTTTTCTCAGTTCATAGTTTTGTCAGATCTCTGTCTGGCTGTTAGGTTTATTTCATTAGTTGTTATTATTAACAACCAGCATAAGACTTTATTCATCTTAATTACTACTACAACATTACTAGCAGTTAAAAGCTTGTTCATTATTATTACTACACTACTAGCTGGAAAGTTTATTCATGACATAATTAACAAACAACAACCATTACTAGAAGAAACTAGTAGCAGAAGCATTATGTTCCTTATAGAGTGACTAAATTTTCACCTCCAATGGATATCAATGTCTGATCCAGAGTAATTTCCAATCGAACTCGAACACAGAGAGAGTGGTTTATATAACAATAGCTGTTAGACAGTCGTTGTGAATATTCTTGATGTGCTATAGGTATCATTCACTTAATCTCCAGCATATCTCTTACAGAAAAATAAATCGTCAGGCCTACAAAATCCTACGAACTACTGAGCGCATTTTGAAATAGCTGTATTGTAAAAATATGGGAAGCATGCTGATTGCCTGCACGAATAGCTCACTACCTGATGTTTAGAGGTGTAAGAATAAGAACCTTTAATCAGCAGTGCTATGAGCAAGATCATTATTAAACACGGAGAAGGATGTAGTCATCCCAAGGGTTAAACTGAGTGAGATGATGGTCTCATAGTACTACAACCCCAAAGATCTCCGATGGCTAATCTTCCTATCGTCGACTGAAATGTGCAGTATTGTAACTGGGTAGCATTTGCAATCTGCACAATAGCAAATAGAATGCAATGCAGCATTATTTCCAATCGTAATCACAGAAGCTCAGACACCAAAGATGCAGCCGTACGTTTGCTAGCAACAGAACTGGGCTTAACAAAATATCACATTTCGGAGTGCAGGCAGAAATCGCAACGCAGTCATTTGCACACGACGCAAAAGCATTTCATTACGTTAGAAAAGAAGATATTTAGATAAAAAAATATTGCGTTTTCATTCCACGAAAAAGGAAACTATGAATTTTGTCAATGACGGAATGTAAATAAAATATTTTTCATCGTCATCAGTACCTCAATAAAAATCTTAGTTCTATGTCGCGTTTCCAGAGTCGCATACATTGCGTCAAATTTGGTGTAAATAAAAATTGCGTTCATTACTCAAATTCTAAATCGGTAGGTTAAGAAATTCTAGAAATTATGACAGGAATTTTTCACATGGAATCTTTGAGTCCGTGAAATTACGTGTAAGTGAAGAGAAAAATGAATTCTTGAGGAATACAAGGTGAATATACCTTTTCGAAACATATTCATTTCTAACGCCCTGATTTGTTTAATGTTCAAAAAACAACAGTGTGGAACGTCATTTTTGAGATTCTTCAGGGTTACTTATGCACTTCTAATTGTAGGGTTTGAGCTACAACTCTCTAACATCATAAAAAGGAGGTAATGAATTCGAAACAAATATCTGAAATAACTTTATATATAAAAGGTATTTCGAGGGAAATGATACAAACTTGTTGTTTAATAAGATTTTCTTTCCAAAACACAGAAAATACACGAATGGAAGAATGCCAAAGTAAAATTCAAACTTATAATTAAAACGAAAGCCATAGATAGTTTTTTAAGCATTTTACTTTTCTATTTGTTTGTATTGTTTCTCCTAGATCACTTGTCCAGTTTCCAAGATCATTAACTGAACAAACGATAAAAAAGTAAGAACACAAAAAAACTGGAGCAAAAAGGTGACAAGCGCTCAGAGCTGAAACCAGGTGAGCTTCAGTCAGTATTGCCAGAGACTTTTATTGGAAATCAGACCATATCTCAAAAAAAATCAGTAACAGTCAGTAGATCAGATTTTCCTTGCTTGAAATATTCACTATCTTACAAATGTAATCTCAATACAGAGAAACACATAACTCTATTTGTATATCAAATAATACTAATACTCATTAAACTCATATCAAACAACGGAAGGAAAATTCAAACAAATACAGTCCTGAGGCGCTTTCTTAACTGGGTATAATTTGAAATCTGCACAATAACAAATAGCACGCAAATCTTACATATTAACATATTACTGCTGAACAGCTTGATAAAATAATGTTGATCACTAAAACTAATCTTGGTGCAAATATTCGTGGCATTGGCCTTTTAATGTCGACACAGGTGTATCTGTTCCACTTGATTTCATGAAATACAAGATTTCCTAGATGTTCCCAAAATACATGAAATGCTCAAAAAAAAATCATTCATTCAGATACCATGATGTTCTATACGTTTTCCTGATATTCTACGTGAATATCATTATATTAGGTGTACGATAAAGATTTGGAGCGTTTTCTGGGTGACGTATACCGCTAATTTACATATCCGGCATTCCCCCGCGTTGTTGTCATATGACCGTAACTGGTCCATAATATAAAATGTGACACAGAAGTTTGCCCAACAGTCAAACTCACTTGCGCATCGGTAGGTGAAAAATGGCAAGCAATACTGCATGTATTCGACATTTATTCGTTGTGAATTTCATCAAAGAAAAAGTCCTGCAAAAGCATGTGTAGCGATCTGTTCTGTTCTGGGGGAGAATATTGTATCAAAAGCACGAGCAGATGATTTTGATGTTAGCGATCGAGAACTTAGTGGCGCCCCGCAGAAGGTTGCGCATGAGGTACTGCAAGCATTGCTGGATGAATATTCGTCTCAAGCGCAAAAAAACTAGTTAAACAACTAGGGTAATTTAACAAATTATTTCCAATCGTTTATGCGCAATGGGAAAGAATCAGAAAGAAGGAAACGGGTGCCACATGACCTAAGTCAAAGGAACAAAGATATGCGTGTCATGGAGTGTTTGAATATGATGATTAAACAACACAGAAAAGCTTTCCGGTGGAAAATCATTACGGGTGATGAAAAGTGGATATGGCATCGCAATCACAAACGCAAAAACTCTGGGTAGACCCCAGTGAAGAAACGACTTCGACGCCGAAACGTAATATTCACTCCAAGAAATTTCTGATGTGCATCTCTAGGGATATTAAAGGTGTGCTCTATTATGAACTATTGGAACAGGGTCAAACTGTTACTGCTGATCGCTACAAGCAACGATTGCTGCGATTGAACCAGGAAATCTCTCAGAAACGTCAATTCACAGACAAAGGATTGCGTCTCGTGAAATTAACGCATGACAATGCTATTTCACATGTTGCTAAATCGGTCAAGGAGACGTTATTGACGCTTGGTTGTGTAGTTTTGGAACCCCCGGCGTATAGTCCCGACAGAGCCACTTCAGACAATCATTTGTTCCGATCGATGCAACATGGTTTTACTGCTGTACGGTTCCAGACATGTGGCGCAGTGCAAAAATGGGCTGACGACTTCCCAGTTCCAGCCATGAAGAATACTTCGTCGGTTGGTTTGTAAAATTGTTCCCAATCAATTTATGAGAATCTATTTATTTTTCTCATTGATCCTGTGCATCGCTGCGCCATATATGCAGCCGGCAGTTTGCATATACAGCGCAGCGATACATAGGAAGTACGTAGAAGCATTTTTAATGAAAATATCATCCCTTAAAGATCCATTCATTACAATTGTTTTCCGGTTATTTCGTAAGCAGCATTGCTGGAGACGCCAGCCAAATATCTTCCAAACGTCACTTGCTCTTAGGCTGGAGAAATCTGCCATATCTTTCTGAAATTGACTGTAGCTTCATAGCAAACAGGAAACCCTTTATTGTATTAGGTCATTGGAGTTAAGTGGTCACGTGGGAAACAGCTCTCTCCAATTGGCGTGGTCCTCTAGAATAAGAATCGCTAGTGTCTTGAGCGATGCAATACTTTGATTAATACACACAATTGACGTAGATTAGAAACACCAAACAGAAGTCATTGTTCTTTCCACGTTTCTATGTGAGTCACGGAAAAAGTTCTCATCGGCCGCCACCGGGAATCAAACCCAGTCTTCCATTTACGCGCCGGATATGCTACCACTACACCTGGTTTGGCAAGTTAGTCGTATGTGAGTCTGAAGAACTGGATGCCGCTGTGGTGCAGTGGTAGCATATTCGGCGCGTAAATGGAAGACCCTGGTATTAATTCCCGCTGGCGGCCAATGAGAATGTTTTCGTGACTCACTTCTAAACGTGGAAAGACCGATGACTTGTGTTTGATGCAAAACTTTGAGATGATGAACCAGCAGCATGGTAAGGTGTTTGACAATAACAGTTTTATCCCCTGTATGGTTAGTTCATGCAATGTAGAAGAAGATACAAAAAAAAGAATGCAGAGAATTACATCACATCTCTTTCTATTCGCTATCAAAATATGTAGTACAATTTGTTTTATAGGAACCATTGTTACATTTTAACCACTGTTTTATATTTCTAGTTAGAATACATTTAAAATGTGTTCATTCATAAAGATTTTGGTTCTGTATTACATCATATCAAAAATTAATAATTTTCTTTTGGCTACCGCAATGTCATAATCTACTTCCTTTTCCGCACAACATTAATTGTTTTCTTATATCCGATAACATTTCGAGTTAGAACTAGCTTTACGTGTGTTTGCTGATGAGATTTCAATTCAGGCAACCGCGAAACATTGTGCACTTCGTGTATTTTAAATTTATATACCATGAATGAGCTATCTACGAAGGAGGTAGTCACATTACAACCTTAACTTGGGATTCCGTTGATCAAGATACTGGCTATTTCTATTGTAGAACACCTCGACAGTTGGTATGAGTTCTTTCTCTACCCACGTGACCGGTTCACTCCCTTTCTGCTATGAGACCCAAGCCAGAAATTGTTGGAAGTTCATCACAACAAGCAAGGGTTAATTTTAATTTTAAATCACGCTACTCGCGCAAGGCGGTAACAGCTTGACAAATAAAAATGAAAAGTTCAAATCAAATTAAAGTAATACATCTATTATATAAATTATTTTTTTTTAAATTCAGCAGCGGTGATTTCTGAATTTTTTTGTCATTTTAAACATTTATTTCCCTAAGCTTAGTTAAATTCTAAAACTGGAGCAAAGGGAAAAAAAAGATTGTGCACAAAGAAACTCTCAAATATGGCCAAAGTTCCAAACACAATACAGCCTTCGTAAGATTCGTTTGTACATTAGCTTCAAAACACAAGTTAATTTCAAATTCGTTAGCTAATTGTTGTAACAGCATAATACCCCGTAAATCAAGGAAATGTTGTTTATTTTTCGCCTTACGAAATTGCTGTCGCGGATAATTTTACATGAGAATTTGCCACATCGATGCAGTTTAATTTTGATATTTTTTCTGAAAGAATTTTGAACGTGTTAAATTGTCCTTCGAAATGTTTAAAATATTTATTTCCTGAAAATATGCTTCTAAATAGTTTCCCTAAATTATATTTAAGAAGTAGAATTGTAGAAGCAAACACAAAATATTTGAGTTAAATACTCTAAGGTGTTTGGCATACGTTTGAGCTTAATTCTAAACATTTTTCAAACTGTTTCCAAATAAAAACCGAGTAAAATCTATCAGATTGATATGAAAAAAGTGTATATCTAATTATGCGACTAAATATTTAAGAAAGGTCTGACATATTTCAAGATAGCAACAACATTTTATACACTTATTTCGTTTCTGAATGAATTCAGATCTCTCACGAGTCGAAGGGAGTGATTAGAATGAATTTGCTCAAAAGAGAAGAATAGAAATTTGAGTGTTTAAACATAATTCGAACTATTCTCGGACGACTAATTTATAATGAATATAGAACGGTGTGAGTAGGGTTTTTCAAAACACGACAAGATCCCATTCCTTTTCCAAACTGGACAATGACTCGCACACAAAGTGAGGTCTGCGCATGAATGGTGTGATAAGACTCCTCTGGATGAACTTGACTAATCTGCAGGCAGCCAAAATCTCAAACTCATGCAGCACCTTTGAGAAGAATTGGAACGCGATCTGTGAACCAGTGTATTCCCGAACACATCGATTAAAAGCCTAAATAATGCGATTCCCCCGGGATCGGAGGCAGCTTGTATTTATACTTGCTATGACTTCCTGAAAGCACATAATATTACTTTCCAAACTAGGTCAAAATTACCTGTGTTTTTCATATTATATGGAATTGGAAGGTTCTTGTGTATAAAATGGAAATGTTATGTGAATAGAAGAGAAAAGTGTTTCTGGTAAGTAACATAGATACCCCCCAGACAGGCAGAAAGACTTGATGACTTTATTCATTTTTATTCTTATTGCAAGGGCCTAATTGTGAATGCACATGAAAAACGTTCGATATCGGGGTCAGCTACCAAATATGTCTTTCCCTGATGCTTGATACCCGGTGACTGACTACCAGATTTTTTTCATTTCTTTACAATGACGTTATTATACTTATTGTTGGAATGTTCTTGTACTGATTACGACTCTTCCCCTTCGCCCTCCAAAAACAGGAAGAAACGGACGGTTATTTGCAATCGGCTGGACTTCATGCAGTTGGCTTAAGCGTCATCTGTTTAATGCTCGTACTCAAAAGTTGTTGAATAATTTACAACTGGATCAAGGTGAGAAAGAATTTTATGTTCCCGGGAAAAACAGCATGCTTTCGATTGTACAATATATTTTAAATCTGTGCATTGTAAATATTCTTCCAATACAGCCATAGAACATTTATTCTCCCAAACATGGCCGAAATCCCATTCATACAAGCACTAGGTAATTTTTCCCCGTTCTGCAAGGTAATAAGGATCGGTAGATTACACCGAAATGATCACAAAAATGAATTTTAAATCCTTTCTAATTTGTTCTGAAATCCTTCTTTTGTTCTTGCAAAATACATCCCAAAAATACATACACAAAGTGCACCTCCTATTTTATTTCAAACTTTTCGGAGTTAGTAAAGGAATTTTTCAAGAATTTCAAATTATTCGTTGATATAACAAACATAAGCCCAGACTTCTGCAGCTTCCGTTATATTGCAGTTATAGTCGAAAGGAAGAAAAAAGGTATTTATAACTGTTAACACAATCGGAACTCTGCGTGTGCCTCATCATGAGTGTAAAAAGGGTAGTTTCTCAACGCCAGAGTAAAAAAGACATTCCAGTGAATGCGAACCCTATTCAGTTTGAGGAAAAAGTTTTTTAGTACGAGGTAGAACAAGACACAAATAAGAGCAAGATGCCTGAGCGTGTTTGTTTTCTTAAACGTTAAATTTACGCAAGACACTGAATGTATTGCAAATCACATATCATAAATACACACAGAAAAAGGAGAACTGAAATATTCTTAGTATCGTACTTCACAAGAACGTTTTTTCGTCCATTATTTTAGCGGCTCCGACAAAAGCGCGGTTCAACGGAAAATATTTGTACATTCTAGTAAAGATCACAGGCGTAGGTAGCATCTACGCTTATGCGTAGAAGTTGGTAGGTACCAACAGAGAAAGTTGGAAGCAAGCTTAGCTTGAAAAATGGATTATTTACGTAACAACTTTGAAGGTCTACAATCCGGCAACTTTGTCGTTGAGAGTAGGAAGATACTATTTCCGTGCAATAGGTTTTCTGTAAATTCAAAAAAAAATATCTATTGAAATGCGAAACATAAAAAAAATTTACTTCTGGGAGTATCCGCTTATTAAGAGCAAATTGTTAGGTTCAAAATGTTTGTATCATCATTTCCAACATGGGATGACAAAAACGTTTGCGGAAAATGATAGATATCACTGATTTTCTTGTATCGACGATATTTAACCAAACGTAGGCTAAACAATTTTCCAACCAAAGTAATCTCTTTCACTTCAAATGGAAAATTTATATCAATAGTTGTCGCTTCATTTTCGCAAATAATATTTTTTTAAAATGCTATTGTATGACTTCCGTCTGAATTCAGGATTGTGTATGTCATAGTGCACATCAAAATAAGCCTTCATGTGAAATTTCAAAAGCTTACATTCTTACTCTGTATATAATGGTGCGAATTACCGTATGTACATTTACAAATCAGTCAAAGTGGTAATCGCCATTGTTTGATGCGACCTGCTACCAACATCTGGGAAGATGTTGGATGCCGTCCCTGTAGAATCGTGGCTTCTTGTAATTAAATAATTGAGTAAGTGCGGGTTTCACATTGTCCCAGTTGGTGCTGGGATATCATATGTGCTCTTTCTATACTTCTGTGTTGGCTGTCGCCTACAGTCTTTGATTTCTGAAGCATAACTGCCACTAACTTAAGCCACCTAGGTCCAGCCGTTGTGTACCAGTGGCCAATGTGCGCCATGGCAGGGGCTTCGATTTCGGGTACTTCGTCAACGGATATTACTATTTTTCAAACCCAATATAAAGGAACAGGTGAAATCTGTTCATCAGCCGTATTTAGTTGATGTTTTGTCAGCCGATGATTAATTTTTTTTTTTTTTTCATTTTTTCACCAAAAGCACATTTGTAAGAAAAGATAAATTAATAGACTGTTTTACACTTTCGTAGGTAAAATTAATTAAATATATTCAGAAATTGCCGTGACTTATATGTTCGATTATCAAAAAAATTTAGGTGTTTCTCCATACAATTGTAGATTCCTGAAACATGCAAGCATTTTAGATAAACTACTGGAATTGCGAAATGTTTGACTATCTTGTTTCCAAAAAAAAAGTGGTTTATTTTATGAGGTTAAGGAATATATAACAAAAAAGCCATGATTAAAAAATAAAAACAAGTAACGGGTAATAACATATGACAACTATTTCGTGAAATGCCTTGTATTCAAACCACCATTCAACACTGTTCGTGTTCTCAAACCACTAATTTGCAGACTTAGGATAAGGTAAAAAATAGAAAGGAAAACATGCTTAACGTTACCACTCTTATACAGAAATAATAATGGAAAGTATGTTGGTCTAAACAATATATGTTTAAATTTCAAATCTCAGCATAGTGTTACCAACTATAATGTGCTTAATGCCGCCCCGGTGGTGCAGGCCTCTGATCATTCGTCCGTAAGGGGTCCGGGTTCGAATCCCGGTGAGGCATGGATGTTGGGTTTGTCTTACGGTACTGGCTCTCTTCCTTCCCTGGAACCAGTGACCCTAAATTACGGACGGGCGACTGCTTGTAGCCCATTGAGTTGCTCACGGTGGTCGTAAACCTCCAATAAAAAAAATGTGCTTAATTTTGCAATGCTTTAATTTAATGCACATGCGTCAGCGGCTGAATTCCGTGGTTTAGTACAATTAAATCACAGGTAAATAAACCGAATATTTTCAACATCCGAAATATCATTCCTTGGGTTTCCACGTTATATTCACTCTTCACATGCTAAGTAGAGCAAACATTTAGCCACAATATTTTTACCCCAGGTTAAGCATGCAGGAATCGATTTCAACACATTACAAAGGTTCAACGATTTAGGTTACACCATTTCATATCATCGAAATGGGGTCAAAGGTCAGGGCACATTAGCGAGATTCATTCCACAGCCATTATCCTCATAAGTAATGATTTCTGGTATGTTAGAAAAGGTATCATAATCAATGCATTGCATGAATTTATTACCTTGTTTTTTTATTCTCACGCCCTGACATGAATATTGCAAGGATTTTAAACTATATTCTTTTTTTTTTTTTAATTTTACAGCTTCATTGCTCATATTTCAATCTGTACTGTCTACTTTTAATCTGTATAAATCAGGGGTCTGTTTGACGTCTCTCTGATCAATCAAAGAAAGTAGTTATAGGACTCTCCTTAAGATAAAAAAGAAAGTTTTCAGCATATATATTTAAATAAAAGGGAACTCCGGAATCGCAATATACCATTTATATTCCGTCTGACAAGAAATTCCTTACTCCAATACCGACATGTACAAATCCCTTTAATTCTGGATAATATTCGTTCAACATATCAGCGTAACAACTGTGTGCAGAAGAATCACTATGCCGATTGTAAAGAGATAAAGCAATACGTCTTCACACGTGTCTCTTTCATTTGCATGTACAAACAGCTATAATCTGTGCTATGTAATCTAATAAAAATAGTAATAACTTACGAATTCAGTGAATGCGAAAAAAGGCAGTGATACAATCATCAAATACTTGAATAGGAAAGGCTTTTGCATGGCACACATCTACCAAAGTACGCAGTTATTCCAACAAAGTAGAACAAAAGCTAACACAGCTCAAACCGCTATTATTCGGTATTTTATTAAGAAGCCTAACAAAAGACAAAGAAAGAAAACATAAACCCTGAATCTAAAATGCTGCTGTTTTTAAATATTAATGTATTTCATTTCCATACATTAAACTAAAGATGAATATTTCTTTTTGCTAACAATCACCTTTTACGACGAATTACTTAACAAACGCTCTGAAACCTATTAAAATCTCATTTTGTATGTTCAACATTTCACAGTAACAGGCACATTACATTTTTTTATCCTTTACTTCTCGTTTACCTCTGGAATAACTGCGGCTAACGCATTATTCCTCTACGTTATTTCGGAGTGTGCAAATTCTGATACTAATTTATGAGAAACATGTCTGTATTAAATTATGGATGAAGTATATGCTGAATTCGAATGCGTTATTCAAGTAGGGTTTGAATTTCATTACAATCTAAAAGCAATAATAGCGAAGCGAAAGAAGTAATGTGAAAATGCTCATCATGTATTATTGACATTTCAAAATATAAACAACGGTGCGCCTTTACAACTAAAGCTTCAATAAATTACTAACACAAATTTATTGAAACCGGATATTTTCGATACAAAAAAAGCAAAACAAATCAGAAGCGATGTAGCTTAAATATCCAGGAATTTCTACTTTCCACAAACGTAGAATTTAAGTCATTTGGTTTGTGGACAAATGGTATGTTTGCCACGTGCGTCTCGTGCAGGTATACTAACCCCTTGCTTTGTTTTATAGATCATGTTCAACTGTGGTATCCACTTTCCGGCGTTTAATTATAAAATCTTCATTCTTACAGTAATATTAATTATGTGGACGAGTTTCTTTTCAACAGGACATTACTACATTATTATAAGAACATTACCGTTATTATAAAGAATGACAATTATTCTTCAAAAGAAAAAGAGAAGCGTAAGGAATCTGATTACTATAATAGATTTGCCGTGACCGCAGAAAATATAATTACAGCGAGCTTTCACTTTATGCATACAACGATGAGTCATTACATTATAACCACCTATTTAATAAACTGTAGTACCCCTTTCGCCAGCAAAACAGTTGCCACTCGGCTAAGCATCGATTCGATGAGGTGGCAATTTATATCCCATGGTATTTGGTATCACAATATCAACAGCAGGTCCTACAGTTCTCGTACATTTTCGGGTGGTGCTGATTTGGCGCGAACCCGCTTTTCCAAGTCGAAGCACAAATGTCCGATTGGTTCATGTCAGGTGAATTTTGAGGCAAAGGTATTAACAGTAATTCACCAGCTTGTTCCTCAAACCACTTCTTGACGATTCTGGCAGTGTGGCATGGCGCACTATTTTGATGGTGATACCTACCACCATCCTGGAACACAATTGCCATGAATGTGAACTTGGTCCACAACGAAGTTCAGATACCTGACAGCTGTCAGGGATTGTGGTATTAAGATAATGGGGTCTAAAGTGTCCTGACAAAACATCGAACACAGCATAACACCGCCGCAGCTGGCCGGTTTCCCCTCAACCGTGCATCCAGGCGCCATAGCCTCAGTTGGTAATCTGCGTATACGTGCTCGGTCGTCTACGTAATGTACCACTCTCTAGATTTGTCATACCAGGCTACTTTCTTTCTATCATCCGAGGACCAATCTCGATGATCTTGGGACCATTTTCCTGCGTTGTTGGCATTATTGTGCTTGGGGACCCGGGTGGCTCTTCGGCTACGCAGGCCCATGCGCAGAAGGCTGCGATGTATTGTATGCTGTGATACACTGTCCGGAACACCACTATTGTAGCTGCGGATGATTTAACGCATTGTGACTCTGCGGTTGCTGTGAACAATGTGCAATAATCTCCGCTCGCCTCTGGCATCAGTGAGTTGCGAAAGATACACGGCTGAACTACGGTTCGCCGTTTGGCCATCTGTGCATAACTTTTGATACGCATTCACTACACCGGCACGTGACCAACCTACAAGGTGCGTCTTTCCTAGATCGTAGTTCCGAGGAACCGTACAATCACAATATATCCTTTGTCAAACTCCGATAAATCGGCAGTTTTCCTCATTCTGCTAATATATATGTACTGCTCATTGAACCTCAACTACGCCTCCGTCGGTCTCCAGGCGCGCTCATTTCTCTAGTGGGGTGTGGTCAAAATGGAATGTCTTATCGGTACATAAACAGTATATATATATGTTTATATATATATATATAGAGAGAGAGAGAGAGAGAGAGAAAGAGAAAGAGGGAAAGCGTTCCGAATATAGTTCAAATAAATTTTGTCCAAGTCCAATATTTTTTACTCTTCTCCAATTCTGGATTGTACTTCCCATCTCAAAGCGTTTTACACTTTACAAGACCTCAAAACGTTTTAGGAGTACACAACTAATTGCTGCCTAGTGAAAGGCGAGTTTAAACGTAATCAGATAATTCCAACGAGGAACCAACAAAGTAACATGTATTTAAAACATTATATAAAATTTATTTAGGAATAAACTGAAACATGGAAAATTCCAGATGGCATTTATCAAAAACATATTGTTAGATAAAATCATGCTAACATTTACTTTTTGAAAACATTATTCCCTACATTACTGTACTGAATCATTTTTGAATACTATAAGGTGAATGCGGAAGGGAATTTCAGAATTATTTCAGAATTAAGAACCTTCGTTTACACAAAATTATTTTCCAATTACCTGCATCTGCTGGTTTAACCTACACCTGGATAACCTGGATTGGCTACAAACGGTTGCCAGGCCCTAATTCGGATTTATTTTCAGAAAAAGAAGATTGCCACAACCGTAAGACGAACACAAGATGTGTGTTTCATCCGGATTTGAACCTAGACCCTTCTCGGACGAATGATGAAAAGCAGGCGCTTTGTCCACTGCACCATCGAGGGTGAAAAGTGTAGTCAATAAATGAGAAAGGTTAGAATTTTATTAAAACCTATTAAAACGTGAAAAAAGAAATGTAATTGAAAATAAAATGTTTAGCGAAATTAAGGGCTCATCTTGCTTCCTGAAATGGAAGCATCTTTCATATGTTCTGCTGGGAGTTCAAAATGTATTACCCTTTGATAAACAAACTTAAGCGCTTAGCAGCATTGGCCCATTGAAATGTATTACCGTTTGAGAAACGAATTAAAACAATTACTTACCAACATTTCCCGAATTTCAAGATGCCAGACACAGATCCCATACAATTTTGCATCTTTCGTATACGTCACATAACTGCTTTCATCAAATGTCAACGTCGAAAGAAAGAAACAAATTCCAGAACTTTCTCTCAGGGCAAAATTATCCTGCTTCTACTGTTTCCATTATACCCTTTTGAGAAGAAACATTTTCCCAGTTTATTGAGACGTTATCTGTTTAACATTCTTTCTTACGTCAGCATGGATGGTGTGAGTTTTCTTTGACACCAACTGTCTTCCATCCATGGAACGAGTGTTCCCAAAACAGGGACGGCAGACTTCTTATAGCCCAAAAACGGGGGACGATTTGGGATTTAACTGTAGCCGTAAATTCCAAAAAAAAAAAAAAAATGATTTGTAGCTTCGCTGCAGAGTGTTTAACAAATATGAATCAATTTTGATATTCATATTTTGTGCGTTAGTGTTTTTAATGAACGCCGAACACTTGTAAAAGATACACTTGGTGCAGATTTTTTCATACATAAATTATAAGTTTTAAACAATTATATGAAATGTACGTTTTTCGAATTTCGAAAAATTTGCCCAAAAACACACGATACAAAAGACTTACAAACGGTGAAATATGTTACTAGTAGTATAGTATATTTTTTTGTAGCAAGGAAAAAAATCTTTTAGTAAATTAGTGAAAATACAGTTCTCTTGGTTGTCGCTCTTAAAAAAACAGATAATGCAAAACAGAAAGAGATGCGTTACATTATTCATAAACTTGACTGGGAAGAATATATATATATATATACTCGTGTAAGTACACTGACGAAAAAAATCCCAACGCCAAGAAGGGGTTGTCTTAGATAAACGACAGTTGGTAGGCGGTGAGAGTACATCTGTATGATGACGTCTATGCAAATTTCGCGCTCGGCGCATACGTGTGGCGCTAGTAGCGGCCCTCGTAACATGCAAAGTTGGTTTGCTGTAAGAACGCGCTGTAACGTTCGTGAGCGTTAGTTATCGTTGAGATTCGACGTAGTGTGTTGATGTTAGTCAATTATGCCTTTAAGATGACGAAGAAGCCATTATCAACAGCTCACGGAGTTTTAACGAGGTCGTGTAATAGGGCTACGAGAAGGTGGATTTTCTTTCCGCAATGTTGCAGAACGACTTGGCAGGAATGTAGCCACTGTGCATGATTGTAGGCTGCGGTGGTCAAAAAAAGGTACTGCCTCACGAAGACCGGGTTCCGGCCGGCCACGTTGCACTACTGAGAGAGAAGACCGCCGTGTACGGAGTATTGCCGTCGCGCATCGTACTGCGTCGGCGGCAGCAATTCCAGCTGAAGTTGCCACCACAGTGACACAACGAACTGTTAAAAATCGGTTACTTGAAGGAGAGCTCCGAGCCTGTAGCGTGCATTCCACTTACTCCAAACCACTGCCGTTTGCGACGTCAGTGGTGTCAAGCTAGAGCTCATTGGAGGACGGAGTGGAGATCTGTTGTGTTTTCTGATGAAAGACGGTTCCGCCTGAGTGCCAGTGATGGCCGTGTGTTGGTTACAAGGAGGCCAGGTGAGCGCCTGCAACCAACTGGTCTGCGACCGAGACACACTGGACCTGCACCTGGAGTTATGATCTGGGGAGCGATTTCCTATGACAGCAAAAGCACTCTCGTGGTTATCCCACGCACTCTGACGGCACAGTTGTACGTCGGTCTGGTGATTCAACCTGTTGTGCTGCCATTCATGAACAGCATTCCAGGGGGTGTTTTCCAACAGGATAACGCTCGCCCGCACACCGCTGTTGTAACCCAACATGGTCTACAGAGTGTCGACATGTTGCCGTGGCCTGCTAGATCACCAGATCTTTCTCCAATAGAGCACGTATGGGACATCATTGGACGACAACTCCAGCGTCAGCCCCAACCAGCATTAACCGTCCCTGTATTGACTGACTAAGTGCAACAGGCATGGAACTCCATCCCACAAACTGACATCCAGCACCTGTACGACACAATGCATGAACATTTGCGTGCTTGCATTCAACATTCTGGCGTTTACACCGGTTATTAATTTACCAGGATTTCACATTTGAAATGACTCTTCTCGCGCTTACATTAAGCTGTGATCTTGAAACCTTAATCGATTAAATATATTACCTATACAAATGTATTGCCGCCATTTCATTTCTCTACAACTATTTTTTCGTGGTGTTGGAATTTTTTTCCGTCAGTGTATTGATATATCATCATTGTCAACCCTTATCATTATCAATCGACTGCTGGATGAAGTGGCCTAGAAGAAGATCACATGGGAGATGGGTGGGTGAAATTTGAAAGCTTGCTCCCCAAGTCGCAAGTTTCCAAGTTTCTTCCATATAATTGTCTGTGCCTCTCCGCCAAGCTTTCCGATTTCTTCCATCCATCTCCCATGCTATTTTCTCAGTCATTTTTCTGTTTCTTGGTATCCAGTATTTCCCAGCAAAAACAGTCTTGCTGGGCCAGCAGTGGGCAATTGCTGGCAGCCAGCACTGCCAGCAATGGCCCAGCACTATGTTGCCGCTGCCGAACCGTCAATAAAATGTCCGGGCGGCTAACAGAAGGGCCGGCAGTTCAGCCCAATAGCTGGCCAACATTTAGCACCCCATCTGTTGTCATGTGCCACAACAGGGCCATCAGTGGTCCATCACAGGCAGTAGCTGCCACAAGTGGCCTTTCAGTGGCCCTGCAAGCACTTGCCAGAAATTATGGGTAGCCTAATGTGGTCCGCTAGTGGGCCGTTACTGGCAGCCAGCAACCACGTGACGTAACTGGTGGCTTGCCGAATCTTGTCCGCCAATTCCCTAGTAGTTTTTATTATTATTAATAATAATAATAATAATAAAAGCAAGGATAACAGCAGTTTCCTAAAGCTACAATTTTTTTCTACCCTTACGAAGCTTGTGAATTAAAGCACTGCGCTGGGGAAATTTTCTCGCCAGACTGGAAAAACAGCCGTTTGCATCTGACTAGATTCGACCTTGGGCCGTTTGCGTGGAAGCCGCGCTCGCTACCGACCGCTTGGATGGGTGCTGGAAGCTATCTGTTTGGTATGCAATTGGTAATCGAATGCTTCCCTCTTTCATTTTACAATATTGCGTTTTGGAGGCGGTGATGATCAATTTTAGTGGTTAGGACAAAATGCATTAATTAAATAAAAACAAAACTCCAGAGATGTCTCCTACCTTAGGCAAGCTGAGGTGGATGAGTGTGTGACCCTGAGAGGAAATTCAACTGAGTCATCTAATTCTTCACTGCGCAAGGTTTGGGTTTTTGAAAGGCCACTTGTCTGCATTTATTGTACAAACTTAACCACAATAACAAAAAACACAACAAAATGTTTTAAGGAGTCGGCGACTCACCAAGGCAACACAATGTCTAAAAAATTTTGCTGCTACAATTTAGCAGATCTCCAAAATTGCTAACTTTGGCCCATGGCCTAAAGAAACATTCAGATGACACCTTTAGATTAATCGCTTCAAAAGAAACATAACTTCATCCACAAATAAAAATAGAATGTTTACCAAATAAGTGTGAGATTTTACTTTACAAAGTGATATTGCTTAACATGAAATTACACCCAAATTTTAGATTACCATAGGAGGCCTAAAGCAGCACATATTTGAAATTCACAAATTATATAACACTCTTTAGCTTGTATCATATGTTGCTGAAGTGAAGGGTCTCCTCCCTCTCCCCTCAGTGTTATAATATAGGAATATGTACTATAGTTTTGATTAGCCTCTTTCAAACAACCCCCTCCAACCAGTTTTCTTAGCACATGTTAATTTGAGACATTACAACCACTGACCAAAATTCACAAATAAAAGTTATATTAAAAAATGGTTCTACACTCCCCAGGAATATTTGCCTTACAATTAAATATACTCAACATTCTATCATTACTTGATACAAAATCACTCTAAACACTCTACTAAACGTACTGCACCAAATACCTTACACAATTATCTCAAAAGTTATCATTACACCACAATGCTGACAAATAAACTTAAAATTTGCACCATCATCTGGAAAAATCAAAATTCTTCACTAACACCAACTTGCTCTGAGTACTCAATATCCTACTATGTAAATAAGAGGCAAACACTAACTCTCAACACTCCTGGACTTAAATTCATACTTATCTGCACTCCTACTGTCCATCACAATTTAAAATTACACAACTAATTCCGGCAAGCAATTTATAAACAAATTACTTCAAATTCTCAAAATTACACCATGCAAGCTTTTACTAATTTTAACAATCCATATAATAAACCACTGAGGTAACGGCTAGGCAAAACACCTCAGTTCATCAAACTCACTTTCTTCGAAAACATAATTTACATCCCGAAGAAAATAGAAATGGTAAGTCAATATGTGTGACTCATTACCCTTGTAATTTCTTTCCTCGCTCACTGACTTTGGGACAACACTCGAACGCATGCAACTTGACAGGGGCTGGTCCTTACTGGCCGACGATTTTACTCGGGGTCGAAGACGAATCCCCCAATTCATCCTCATAAGCACTCTTTCAATACCCGAAGTATGTCCACGTAAGGAAAAACCTCCTGCAAGAGCTCTCTTGACCCCAAATTTTCTTACTCCAGGCACACATCTCCCAGAAAAAAACTATCCGAAAACTCTCATTATCTCTAGAAAATATCCACATAAATCTCACTTTCCAGAAAACACATCATATCCCTTTTTTCAGAAATCATTATCAGCTCTCGAAGCACTCTCTATTTCCAGAAATTATTATTACCTCCCGAAGCACTCTCTATTTCCAGAAATCAAAACCCTTGCGAAGAAATCTCACTGTACACAAGTAATGAACAGGCCTCACTTTCAGACAACCCTAGTCTGCTTGCATACCCTCCTTGACATCCTTCCCTTATGCAAATCAAATTCTCAAATCCATTTGCTGATATGGTCTCGAGCCGCAATTACTACAAAATGTTACATATTTTCCCCCATTATTTGCCAAACTCAAAAATCACCATAACCTGCCTCTAAGGACAAAAATTTCACTATATATGGCCCTGTATGTTTTTAAATACAAATGCAATTAATATATTATTAAATGCTACCAAGTACAAAGAAAGTTAAATTTCCTTAATAAAATTTTACTGGTTTGAGAAGTTGTTCTTCAAAATAGCTGATAACACCATTATGATATTAGATATTCTCTTTACACAACAAAAACAACAACATTACATTCTTTTATAGCTTAGCTCAAAAAATAAAAAAATAATGACAGGAGTTCCCCATGCTCACCATTACTTGACCACAAATACAATACCTGACATAAAGATATTGACAACTTTCCCATATCCAGCTAGCCTCGAAAAATTATAGAAATATATGTACGCTTAACATGTACTGCTCCACTGCAAAAACAACTTTAAAGTAACCGCACATAATATTAAAAAAAATGCCAAGCAAAACTATTTACTTTAGCACAGAATTGCACAAATTTGAGCTTTCACAAAATACTACTGTCAGAGACAAAAATTTGAGCCCTTCCTGATTTGGGCTCCCGGGAAGAACTTTTTTTCCCTTATGAACTCATACCTGAGAGACTAATAAAATTTTGAACCAATACGACAACACAGCCACAACCAGAGGCGAACATTTTTTTCTTATGCTCAGCTCGAAGATCAAGTACTTGCTTGGGAGCTTATGTATTAACACAAGAAAGATATGAACTAAAACATTACCTTTGAGCTAGTGTCCTTTTTAAAACACAAACCCCCAGAGTTCACTGCCCAGGAACAACCAAATTCTCTGCATGTCCCTGTTGTTGTTTTTTTCGCTATGGACCTTCTGACCTGGAGCGGGTGTATGGGATATCATCCTTATTCCTGCTGACACAGTGTGCTTGGCTAAACCCCAGGAAGCTGAACAGCACTTTGGATTTCTCTGCTGGTGATGGTGGACCAGACACGACGACCATGATGACGACTCCAGTGATCTCGGATTCAAAACGTACCTCTCGAAGCTGTTTTTCTTTCCCCATGTCTCAGTCGTTCAATTTTATATGATGTGCAGAGCGGCGAAAGCATTCGGGTCGGCAGATCCCCTCAACGTGCAGGTGGGCATGAAAAAACCCTTCGATTTAGGCTTCTGTTGTCATACCTCTCAATACTGCAGTCGTCCACAAGGGATGAATCAGTGGCAGCTAATGGCCCACTTAGAATAAGACGTCTTCTCGTTGAACTCTCGCGAAAAAACTTAAATTCTCCAGAGCTGACACCACCCCCGGAAACACACTCACACATTTTGACCTTTGAACGAAATTCGTAACTTTTTTCACCCTGTTACAGTTGTCTGATCCGGGGAGGGGGTCAAGTGATCCGTTAGCCCTCTTCCCTCAGCGGACGCCCATGCCCATGAGGTCTGGAAACTTGACGTGGTGTGGGGGCCCCGCTGCGAAATCCAGATCACTCTTGTTCGGATGAGTGGTAGATTATTTGCATGAAGCAAGTAATACTTTACTGCGTTACCCCCGTGTAATGTTTTCGTTGCTGGTGGAATTTCTTTTCGCCATATTTGGAGAACGAGCGAAATCCTCTGGAATTTGTGTTTTGTGTCTGTGATACCCTGTGGTTAGCTGGTCTTCGCACCGCCTTGGATCTACGCAAAAGGATGTGCGCATTTCGTGAATTGGTCGTCTTCATGATCTAAAAGTAATTATGAATTCATTATCTATACTACTTGCGTAGGGCTGCCTTCTAGAGAGTAAGAGACCAAGCAAGTAGTTATTTTACTATTCTCTTCTGCATTTTCCTAAAATTCTACATTTCTTTTCTGCTTGTAAGGGTTGCCTTTAAGTGTACGATACCACATCAAACACTTCCTATTGTATTGTAAAGGGTTGTTATATTATGCGTAAGATACCCAAGCAATAGCAATACCTATTCAGTCTATTCCAGCATGACATGAGGAAAATAAGAGCAGCTACATGTGAAAAAATCAGAAAAAATAAAAGGCCCTTTTCAGGGCTCATTTCATTTGTTTAAAAATGGATACCAATCTTACCAAACATAGCACCAGTTGACACAACATTCTTTTAACTTTATTTAACATATCCAAATTTAACATCAATTACTCTAAATGATTTTGCAGATCAAGAAAATATTCTCTGTGTAAAACACTAGTTATTCACACTGTGAAGAACACAACGAACATCTTTACAACCAAATTTTTAAACACATATTCCCCACAATATCTTAAAAAAATACATGCACAGCAACATTAGCAAATAAAGTAAAACAACGCTTTCACATTCAATTTCAAAAATCACAATAACATTGTAACCTTATAACTATTCACACATGTGAAGAATACACTAGTCACTCAGATAACAAATTGAAGTTACTCACACATGTGAAGAATAACATAACAATAATAATCAGCTTACCATTTCTTTCTTCAGCAACTCAATCAAATTATCAACAATTATATCAGTGAAATGATATTACAGATCGTATTACAAGTGTTAATAAAAGAAAGTATTCACTGCGCAAAAAACAATTTTTTATACTGTGAATATAAATAAGCAGCATTATGCAGGAACAACAACATGTAAACATTTCAGCAAACAATAACATCACTGCTAAACACCATAAGATTCTATACGAAATAATCAACTTATGCTCAGTAAGTAATAATTATACACTAGCGTATATTATACTAATTTTTAATTAACTAAGTTTGCAACAGGTGTTCATGAGCAACAATAAATAGCATTACACCAAACATATTACAGCATTACAATCATACGCAATCATGACATTTCACCAACTACAAGTATGAATAAGAATAAATTATTCACTGTGCAAAAACTAGTTCTTCACACTGTGAATATAAATAAACAGCATAATGCAAGAACAATATGCAAACATTACGCTATACAATAACATTACTGTTAACAAACCATAACATACAAACAGTGCAGTATACCAATTAAATTGATTGGCCATTAAAGGTGTAATGAACCTCCAATAAATAAAAAAATAAGACAAAGACTAAAAATTTAATATATAACCTGACAGCTGAAACATGACTATTTTATAACTAAAGCAAGACCATAATAAATTAATTAATAATATAAATCAATGAAAAAAATAATTACCGATACCCTGGTTGAAACATCAACAACAAAACCTAACTAAATCCTGCGCAAAAGCAAATCAAATGAAATAAAACTACAGAACACTTCACTTTAATCTATGCCACGGGACATTAAATATATTATAATTTAAATGACTTAATGAGCATCTTATGAAATGACTCAGTTTGCTTTATTACTGAGCATCATGCCCTTGAGGTGATGCTAATATTCTACCATTGTAATCTTTCCTATGGAACACCAGTTTCTTTCTAATTTTAAAGACTTTTGGACCTACGGCATCACGTCTTTATCGTCTGACAGGGCTGTGATGAGCGATCGTTCAGGCGACTAAACCTTGTTAAGGGCAAGAAATCTGAAGTCACTGTTTGAACGATAAGGTTGACTCAATGTTTGAACTTTCGATTCTTGTGTATCGATTATTCTCACAGAGATATACAAGGTGGATGTAATAAATTGCTGAACAGCCGAACGGAGGCTCGTAATGAAGGAGAACCATTGGTATTGATGTAAGTGACCAAAAGCTGTTCCCATCAGCTCGACTTCAGCACCCCTAACTGCGAATTCGCATACTCTGCTCACCGAACTCAGACTATATGATAGAGTCAAAATGTCAAATGCAAAGTTGGAGAGTATCTTTTGCTTGCTACGAATCGGTCAGAAAATGTGGGAGTCAACGGGAAAATTTGCAACGTGAATAAATTTCTATATTGTATAGAAGAGCACGTGGAAGGTCTCTTCCTTTAGGAGATTGGCCTTGTACATTTTTTGATTAAGGTCATCATACACCTCCCATTCATTGTTTTGACGTAGCAAAACGCCCTATAGTGACCTACACTGGCAACATTACATCCTCCAGTGTAGCTAACTTCCCCTCTCAAATAGTATTGCCGCTCACCAAAGGCAAGCATTCGAGGCAGTTGCTCTGGTTCCGTTTTCAGACTTATCACGTTTTCATCATTATTGTCAATTACTTCTACAAAAATGTGATACATTGACGGTTTCACCCGTATCGTTTTAATTCCATTACACAGGGGATGTTTCTTTGAATTTTCCCAATCAATGCGTGCGTCCTCATCTGTGCGACCTATGTCTTCCAACGCTGATCGACAAATACCACTCCGTTCTGCTGTCAAGTTCTTGTTAACCATTTCTGGAACAATACTGAGATTTCCGTTGGTAGTTCCCACTGTCACTACGGCTACAGGAAGAATAACATTCCTCCTAGAACATACAGAAGAAGTGCATTCTTGAAACTCCTGTGCCGTACATATATCTTCCCATGATCTTAGTATCATCTGTACTATTGGTAGTGCAGCGTCTAAAGACACCAAACCACATAATAATTTCTTCGCGTTTTTAATAATGCATTTAAGCGCTACAGCCCACAATCTGTAAACTTTAGCTGTCGGAACAGTCGTTATCATTTTCGATACCATGGTAGCCATTGCATTCTTTTGGGCATGTTGGTCTATCGCCTCCCTGTATTTCTCACTATCGCAATAACCAACGCAAGCTAACTGAACGATTGGGTCGTATGCGCAAGTGTTTTTTAATGTAATTTGCTCTTCACCTATCTGAATTGGACGTAGACCAATACAATTTCCATTTTTCAGAAGACCAATTGGAACACATTTGTTTGGTGAATTGAAGTCTATAGCAAGCATTTCTGCACTTGGTTCAAGATACGATTTCTTTGGTCGTTTATGTTCACTTTCTTCCGCAAGCCCTCTCCAGTTCTCGAAAGCTTTGCTTTCTGAATTCCGTTCTAATTCGATGATCTCTCTGCGCCTGACAAAATATGTTCTTGTGTCTGATGGGTTTTTCTCCTTCTGTTTGTCTTTATTCGAATGCATCGTTTTCTTCATGCAGTTATCTTCTGAAGCGAACCCGACTTTTTTTCTGTGGGTTCTTTTTTAGTGCACCCACTTCTCCACTGGGTTCAAATAGTATTCGAGTAAGTTTTCCATCACTTACTTCTGTTTCGGTTAATCCTGTTGCTACTACATTTCTTCTGGGACAAAATGTCAGTATATCTGCTTCTGATTTATCGCGTTCCCTTTGATAAAGATTATGAATTTCGTCCAAACCAATTTCTTGTTTTTCTTCGTGTTCTCTGCCAGCACTTTCACTCGCGGCGGGAAGGCAGCTGGAATTATTGTCTGCGCCTGGAGGTACGGAAGCGGAAGCTAATTTCATCATTCCACTGAGATTTTTTATATGCGTAAGCAAAT
This sequence comes from Macrothele yani, assembly GCA_039090855.1. NCBI lineage: Eukaryota > Metazoa > Arthropoda > Arachnida > Araneae > Macrothelidae > Macrothele > Macrothele yani. The sequence continues at coordinate 294,946 of JAYWMT010000398.1, forward strand.
AATCATCAATTCGGGCAGGTAATTTCAGGTTTTGACATACTCTCTTCTTTAAGTCATTAAAATTGCTCTCAACAGAGGCACTCGAAGCAGTTCTGGCTCCATATCCAAAATGAGGGACCATTACAGCTGTCCATAAAGGAATTAGGTGACACACCTTTAGAATGTCATCTACTAATCCTGGAGCATACTGCTGATTTCCACGATCACCATGTGGATTAATACATTTCCTAGCATTCTGTTCCACGCTAATGGCTCATGTACGAAAGACATTTCTCTGCCCTTTCTCTTTCAGAATTTCCATAGTGTCATCGAGAAAAGACTCTTCAATAACTGTGTCATCCGTTGCGACACCTGATATACGGCGCTGTACATAGCATTTACTGATCTCGCAAGAGGTATATTCGCTGGAAAATTCGTCGTTACCTTCGGTTTCATTCAGCGCTACAATAAAAATGTGAGTTAACAAAGTCCTTACGTCATTCATGTCTGTTGACTGAACAAATGTGCACAAAGATCTTAAATAAAATTGCCGTGTCCTTCGCAGTTTCCCTTTCAAGCTCGGAAATTTAGCAAATAGGTTAACCACATGAGCAACGTCTGATCTAATGAAACAATTTGGAAGATCGAACCTGTCTCCTTCTTCGATGCCAAGAACACTTGCACACTTTTCTAGGTATGACGCAAGTGAGGGCAGATGTGTAAACGATTGTACACAAGCTGACATGAGGGCTGCTGACATGTCTATTACAACCTCCATTGGCATGATCTTACATTCCTGAAGAAATCTACTTAACCAATGCCGAATTGTTTCCGTATCATGTCTTTCACTTAGCATGTTGAACACAAAATACTGTTCCTTTTCTTCTGAGTGCGCTACAGTAGCCCCATATAGGAAAATGTGTCCCGATTTGCTGTGTTCCGTTCTTTTGATCTTTTTCACCAAACCACCAGTAGCATCTATGCATATTCTTGATACCTTTGAAGCTCTGAAAATCGCCTCAGTAATGTGTACCTGCTCCGTGGACCAGTAATGAATCACTAACATATCATATGTTACATCTTTGAGGTAAGAGTTATATGTTCTTATATATTTGCACTTAGCTATGGCCAACACTGGATCTTCGTGCATCCTTCCTCGTTGCATCTCACCGGTCTTGGCTAGTCGAAGAGCATTTAGTGCTGGCACATGACTGGGCTCACGGTCACCAAACACCATGATGCGCTCAGCCTCCAAGCGCCTTAATGCACTAGCTGACGTGGATTCCCGGGTTAATCTGTGTACTGCTCTCTCTCTGAGGGATCCCGTCAGGTTTTGTTTGTAATTTTTTGGATGGTCTTGACGAAATGTTCCTTTGAATTTGCATTTCATTTGCACAAAATCCCTCTTTTTCGGTTCATTTTCAATAATTCCTTTCAAAATAGAGCCACAGTACGTACACACACCGCAAATAGACACATAGGGAACATTTTCCTTTGTGTTAACCTTGCCACCTTTGTAAATCATTTTACAGGGTCTTCGTGTGTGTTCGAAGAAATGAGCATGGATAATATGTGTCCATACATTTCGCTTCAACACTGCATAAGTCCTTCTCATCGGTTTCGTGTGCTGTAAACACTTCCGAGTGTACGTTACTGTCTCTGGTCCCATTTCGGACCACTCCTCTGGTCCGAAATGGGACCAGAGACAGTAACGTACACTCAGCACTGAATGATATTGTGAATTCCTCCTGATATTCTGTTAGATCACCAGCTTGTTCTGCTTCGTTGACAGGAAAATGTACTTCTCGATGAACAGAATCATCATCCTCCCATTCTAAACGGCTGACTTCTTCAACTTCAGAAGATGTGGAAGAACTTTTCCTTTCATTTGGCCTTATGTCATTCTCTAACGGGAGTTGTGCAACACAAATGCCCAGTAAAGAATGTAAACCGTGCCTATTCATGCGCACATTTAGGTACAAGGCTTGCGGTGTTGTTCTGTATTCATCTTTCATGGCATCACAGAGGCGCTTCCATACAATGCCATTTCTGGGAGCTATTCTTCCATTGCCCTTGTTAATAGAAGATTCTTCCGAAAGAAAAAATGCTTGAGATTTTCTATTGGGATCGACGCAGGTCTCGGCATCGTAGTTGCTCGAAAATCACAGTAACATTAACAAGGGTTTTTTCTGCAATCAAGCGGAAACCAAGTGATGAATGCACCCGACAACGAAAGCTTGAGAATACTTAAAACTTTTGCGACGCTACTTCATAAAATTATCAAAGTCCATCGAGATAAAGCTCGCCTACTAGTAATACAGTACCTAGCGTTCAACAAAGAAGTGATGATACGAACCTAGTGTCATTACACGGAACTAAGTGTGACGCCAGAAAATGTAGCAGGTCTCTTCTGAGCAACCGCATTCTGAGTACGCAATACTACTTCTGCAGCTGCAGGAGGGCGAGGCAGGTAATATAGAAGTTAAAGCAGCTGCCAGGAGTTTTAAGTTCACTTTGGAAGCACTGATATCCTAAGTGAAAATGCCCTAAATATGTGGCGTCAGTTGAATAAACAAATACATCGCTCTTTCCACGTTTTACCAACACACAGCATAACAATTTTTCGGTTGCTAGATGTCCTACACATTGAAGCTATTCGGCCCTTTGGCTCTGAGTTGTAATATGATCGCTCTGCAATCGCCTTATCGGTGCACTGTGAAGAAACGCGCGAGACCACATGGAGATTCCTCGTGTAGAATGTGGATCCTACAATTATCGGTGGTTGTACTAAACTCTGTAATTATAGCCTTTATGTTTTTCTTAACACCCACGGCTACCCGTCACAGTAGCCTCTGTAAAGAGATCGTTTTCCAAATTAAAATTTGTAAAAACTATTTGAGAAGCATCATGTCGCAAGATAGGCTCCAGGAATTGTCACTGCATAGAAAGGCAGTTTGCTAAAAGAATGGAACTCAACACTTAATAATTTCGCCAAAAAATGAATGCTGGAAAAAGACTTAAGCCTAAAAACATGAAAATTTCCACTTATCGCATAATGTTTTTTCCACTTGTATTTTAATCATATAATTATAATTTATATTATATCTATATTATGTAGTTATATGGTACACTCAGTGGTCGAAGTGGCACAGAGCTACTGCCGGTATGGTGTAGATCATAGATCCACATAATACTGTATAAATAGGAGGTTTCGAAAGAAATACATACCAATCCGTATAATTATTTTTTTTTGGTATTGAAAAATTAATGTATATAATATTATAAAATTAATGTAAAAATGAAAAAAACTTCCTTGAAGGGTTTGTGGTCTCTTTCAGTCTCGGCTGCTAATCATCAATTTTATCCGTTAAAAATGTCATTTGCCGTTTTTTGCGTTAAAATTTGTGCGAAGGGTTTATAATTTAGTACATACCGGGATGGTAAATAACGTTTTTTTTAACTGCCGGTTAGCTCACTTCCAGTTTTGTAAACTACCGGTATGCCATAATGTCATACCGGCCCATTTCGAACACTGGGTATAGTACTCGTATATTTGTAAACATCACATACCTGGACATTGCATTTCCACACGCACTCTTTTTTTCCTGGCCTGCATTGAAGTTTTATTGTACATGCAAATTAATATCTGCAGCTACGAAATCCATATTGCATTCTTGCAGTGTAGAATACTGAATTCCCTGTTTGTATACAACCATATCCAATAACGATCACTAAAGTCTCATAGTTGTTAACCTTAAGCATTTAAATATATTTTACCGAATTCGTTTCAATGCAATAAAACGTATATTCATGATTTTGCATCTGACAGCTCACAGTGTTAAATCTGACTGGCTGATTGATAACCTTGCATTATGTACTTCTGTTCCAAAATTTATTTTAAAAGTTAAAACTAGAGGGCTCAATAGGTAGTTTCTTTACTTTTTCACACAGTCTCCATAACTTCCTGACACCCCCTCCACCCCATTTTCCCAAAACCAACACCGTGAAAAGCACATCCTCCCTAGTGTCCGAAATTCTGGAAAAATTATTATGCTTAGGGGTGCTGAAATACATTTTCTAGGGTCGCACAAGTTGTGCTAGTTAAGCCACTGCGAATGCGCCGAGGTGTTTTGCAACTTCCCCCTAACCCAACCTAGCTCGGCATGGCTGCTAGACTGGAAGCGATGATCCGCGCTGATTTGAATTCCTCTTCTTCGCATTTTCGAAATGCTTTTGCTGAAAGTATTGCTTAACAAAGCAACAAAAAACTGTTTCTTTTCTTCCTTTACTATAAAAATGAAGGCTCCGGCACTTTTTTAGTTTATACAAGACAACCGCACGAAAGTTTGCGACCTTGAACAAATAAAAGTTGCGTATAATGAACACGAAAACAGCTGGTTGTGTATAATGAACAGGAGTAAAAGTATGTAATTAATAACTGGAAAAAGATAGCACTGTGTTTACTTCCGAATTTCGAAAGATGACACTCTAAGAGCATGCTGGACAACAAAAGAGAACCATCGCCGGAGGGGTACATAACTCTCTTTTGTCTGTACAAAACTAGTACACCATTCTGGCAGTGTTTATTTTCGATTTTGGAAAAGTAGCACTCCAAGTACATGCTCGAGTGCCACAAGGAAAGTCAAAAAGTACCGCTTCCGGTGGTGTACAAAATTTTCTTTTGGGTGTACAAAACTGTACAAAACTAGTACAAAACTTTAGCAGTATTTATTTTCGATTTTGAAAAAGTGGCACTCCAGTATGTACTTGGAGTGCCACTTTTAGAGAGCCAAAAAGTACTACTTCCGGTGGTGTACAACATTTTTTTGGGGTGTACAAAACTGTACAAAACTAGTACAAAACTTTGGCAGCACTTAATTTAGATTTTGAAAAAGTGGCACTCCAGCATGTACTTGGAGTGCCACATTTAGAGAGCCGAAAAGTACCATATCCGGTGGTGAACAAAACTTTTTTGGGTGTACAAAACTGGACAAAACTAGTACAAAACTTTGGCAGTACTTAATTTCGATTTTGAAAAAGTGGCACTCCAGCATGTACTTGGAGTGCCACTTTTAGAGAGCCGAAAAGTACCATATCCGGTGGTGAACAAAACTTTTTTTGGGTGTACAAAACTGGACAAAACTAGTACAAAACTTTGGCAGTACTTAATTTCGATTTTGAAAAAGTGGCACTCCAGCATGTACTTGGAGTGCCACTTTTAGAGAGCCGAAAAGTACCATATCCGGTGGTGTACAACATTTTTTTTGGGGTGTATAAAACTGTACAAAACTAGTACAAAACTTTGGCAGTACTTATTTTCGATTTTGAAAAAGTGCCACTCCAGCATGTACTTGCAGTGCCACTTTTAGAGAGCCGAAAAGTACCAATTCCGGTGGTGTACACAATTTTCTTTTGGGTGTACAAAACTGTACAAAGCTAGTACAAAACTTTGGCGGTACTTATTTTCGATTTTGAAAATGTGGCACTCCAGCATGTACTTGGAGTGCCACTTTTAGAGAGCCGAAAAGTACCACTTCCGGTCGTGCACAAAAATTTTTTGGGGGGGGGCACAAAACTGTACAAAACTAGTACAAAGCTTTGGCAGTTGTTATTTTCGATTTTGAAAAAGTGGCACTCAGCATGTACTTGGAGTGCCACTTTTAGAGAGCCGAAAAGTACTACTTCCAGTGGTGTACACAATTTTCATTTGGGTGTACAAAACAGTACAAAACTTTGGCAGTTCTTAATTTCGATTTTCAAAAAGTTTCACTCCAGCATGTACTTGAAGTGCCACTTTTAGAGAGCCGAAAAGTACCATATCCGGTGGTGTACAAAATTTTCTTTTAGGTGTACAAAACTGAACAAAACTAGTACAAACTTTGGCAGTACTTATTTTCGATTTTGAAAAAGTGGCACTCCAGAATGTTCTTGGAGGGCCACTTTTAGAGAGCCGAAAAGTACCACTTCCGGTGGTGTATTAAATTTTCTTTTGGGTGAACAAAACTAGAACAAAACTTTGGCAGTATTTATTTTTGATTTTGAAACAGTGGCACTCCAGCATGTACTTGGAGTGCCACTTTTAGAGAGCCGAAAATTACCACTTCCGGTGGTGTACAAAATTTTTTTTGCGTGTACAAAACTGTACAAAACTAGTACAAAACTTTGGCAGTTGTTATTTTCAATTTTGAAAAAGTGGCACTCAGCATGTACTTGGAGTGCCACTTTTAGAGAGCCGAAAAGTACTACTTCCGGTGGAGTACGGAATTTTCTTTTGGGTGTACAAAACTGTACAAAACTAGTACAAAACTTTGGTAGTACTTAATTTGGATTTTGAAAAAGTAGCACTCCAGCATGTACTTGGAGTGCCACTTTTAGAGAGCCGAAAAATACCACTTCCGGTGGTGTACAAAATTTTTTTTTGGGTGTACAAAACTGTACAAAACAAGTACAAAACTTTGGCAGCGTTGATTTCTTATTTTGGAAAAGTTGCACTCCAAGTACATGTATCTCGCCTAGCCGTATTTTCTTCCACTCGGCTTCGAGAATACAGGTCAGTTCCTTCACCGATATCCGACGGTGGGACACCCCTTAATTCGACGCTCCAACTCGTCCCAGAGTTGCTCGATAGGGTTAAGGTCCGGGCTCTGCGCAGGCCAGCCCATTCCAGTAACCCATTGTCACAATACCAAGCCATGGTGGACCTCGCAACATTACAGGTGGCATTGTCATCCTGAAAGTAGTATGGGTCCACCACGTAAAACTGCCACAACGTAGGAAGTTAATGGTTATCGAAATGGTGCTGTAGGTCTCGGCGTTGAGTCTACCAAGAGTTACGACCAAGGGTCAAGCGCCATACCTGGAGACACACCCCCATATCATAATTCCATTGCCGCCGAACTTCACAGTTGGCACAATACAGTCCGACAGGAGGCGTTCTCTAGGCAGATGCCAAACCTAGACCCTGCCATCCAAACGGTAGAGGGTGAACCTTGATTCATCGCTCCAGAGAACCTGTTTCCACTGTTCAACGGTCCACTGTCGACGTTCTTTGCACCACGTTAGCCGAGCAGCGCTATTGGACTTGGTGATCAAAGGCTTGTGGGCGGCAGCACGTCCATGATAACCGCGTAGATAGGCTTCCTTATGGATGATATTCATCGAAAGAACACTCCCGGATGCCTGTTAAAACTCCTCGCGGATGTGGCCAGTCGATGTGGTGCGGTTCTCCCGAATTTCTCTGGCCTGCACCCGTCGGTCTCTAACTCCCAGTTTTGTGGGTCTGCCAGGTCGGGGAACTTTCCGACAGACACTTCTCATCTTGCACTTGCCAATCACGTAGGCCACTGTCGATTTTGGGTACTTCAACTTGCTGGATATGTCACGTATGGATCGGCCATTTCTGTGATACACGACGATTACACCTTTCTCGAAATCAGAAAGCTCAGAACTGCGTAGCATCTTGCATGCGACTGGTTGCGTTGTTGTTACCCACACGATATTTAACGGCAGCGACAGTGACGTATATCAGGACCGCAGATATCGTCGATTGCAGGGGTATCCAATTACTTGTTGGTAGATAGTGTATAACGTTGCGTGTTTATCCAATATCGAATTAGAAAGTAAAATCTCAATAAACCACCTCTAAAGAAAAAGAAGTAAGCCGTATTTTGTGAGATGTCTCTTGGGAATATGAATGCGTGATGGAAAAAAAGCAAACTCACAGCCATTAAATGAAAAAAAAAGCCTTATATTTATTAGATATTTTTAGAGGAATTTGAGTGTGTGGGGAAAAAATCTCACATAGTCAAGAAATTGAATGTTGCGTTTCCTAAGAGTCATAACAAATTGTGTATACATTAAAATTTTGATATATAAAAATTGTGTATACATTAAATTATAAATTATGATATTGAAAAAAAAATTGTGCAAAACAATGCGAAAAGATTTCATTTCTCCATAAGTATAGAGTGCAGATATTTTTGTCAAATGCATGAGAAATATATAAACCGTCGTGAAAATTGAAATATGCTTCGTATTGTCCAGGATGAGATGGACTGTGTTTCATAAATCTTAATATTCTACTTGTTTATCTCATTTTTAAAAATATTCTCTTTACCCCCCGAAAAAACGGACATACTGGAATTTTGATAATCTTCCATGACTGACTTTTTAGATAGTATAAGGGTTTTAAACTAAGATACAGAAAAAACTGAGTTCAAAGTGTTACATTTATCGCTTACAGCGGTTCTATTTTCTGGCCATTAGAAAGCTAATAATACTGGTCTACAAGGTGTTTATATCATGGACAAATGTAGATGTTTTTACTAATTTTTGGATGCTGATTTTAAATCTGATATCACGATCCTATCGAATGTCGTCTATTTATCGACTCATTCAAAGATATTTTAAAAGCTATTATTTTTGTTTAACGAAAATCTGAAGCCTTCCATTCCAGTAACACACGCTTTGGGAATTAGGAGACGTATGAAAGCATGGAGGAAATTCTTCCTGTAATACAATGTCACCATTTTAGGTAGTCAATACGTGGTGATGTAAAAGTGATATCGCTCTTGCTCGGGCTTTAAAGTGGCTACACTAAATTTCGTTGTTTTGTTTGTATGTGCAGAACCCTACGAACGGACAGATTGTCTTAAACAAGATGTTTCATTCCTGGAGTAATGTTCGTCAGAAGATTGGGACAAAAGAGAGAATAACGTTAGTTAAATCTTGTGATGTACTGCTTTAACCATTTCATATCGAACTGGGGCTCATGAAAAACTTTGTAAAAGCTATGGACAAATCTGGCCCATATTTGCTGCATTTAAAGCAAACATTTCCGCAATTAAATGATACAAAACTCAAAAAGGCATCTTCGTTGGTCTTCAGGTGCGGAAACTAATACGTGATTCTGTTTTCACCGAAAAGCTAAACAGCACGGAACGCACCTCATGGCAGTCCTTCACATCTGTGGTCAAGGGATTTCTGGGTAACAACAAAGAGGGAAACTTTAAATATCTTATCCCAACTTTTTCAATAACTATAAAATCCTTCGATGCCGGATGTTCTTAAAAAATACATCTCCTCCATAAGCATCTGGACATCTTTCCTGGCAACCTAGGTGCAGTCACCGATGAACAAGGAAAAAGGTTCCGCCAAGGCATCCGAACGGTAGAGGAGAGATAACAAGTCTGGTAAGATCGCTCAATGATGAGTTATTACTGCTGGTTTTTGCAGTAGGAGGACGACACGATACATAAGAGAGTAAAATGAACTACTTGAACGGGTATACGAGTAAGTGTGTGTGTATACGTATTCACTGAAGAACATTTGAATTAGAGACAGCTGGCGTTATGCAAATGTGGCGCTGTGGGCGGCCCTGTAAACGGAAACGACATGACATATGCAGCGATCCGACAATATAAGGAGGGATGCGACGGGAATCTGTAAGAGTTGGACGCATTATGGGTAAGACGAGTCTTATTCTAAACGCATTGCATCGGGGGTAAATTGTCGGGGCCCGACGCATGGGTCACTCCATCTCGGAAGTTTTGCAGGCACTGGGATTTTCACGAGCCACTCTGTCACGGGAGCACCATGAGTACATCGAATCCGGTAAAACTATCCCTGGAAGGATAGTTTTACCGGATGCGATTCCATACGCACTTGTCCACGTCAGGGCCAACTGAAGTGGACAAGTGCGTATGGAAAATCGGGGTCATCGTCGACTCTCTCGCATTGTAACAGCGGATAGACGGGCCACAGTGCAAGAAATCACTCGGAAATTTAACACTGGTGCACGAAAACGTCTAAGCAGCCACACCATCCAGTACCATATCTTCACTATGGGGTACAGAAACTATCGTCCCAGGAGGGTACCGCTGCTGGCCGCACATCACAGGGTGCAAAGACTAGCATGAGCACGGGAACTTCGCCACTGGATCCTAGATATGTGGGAAAATGTTGCCTGGAGTGATGAGTCAAAATTCATGCTGGTACATGCGGATGTCAGGATACGAGTACGGCGCAAACCACATTAAGCGATGGATCCTTCTTGCGAGCAGGGTACTCTTCAAGCTGGTGGGGGTGGCATTCTCGTCTGGGGACTGTTTACCTGGACTGAAATGGGACATCTGGAACGTCTGACATCGTCCGTCACAGGTCAGCGTTACCGGGATATCCTGGTAGACTATTTGCTCCCGTTTGTGCGTCTTCAATATCTCACTGGGGACTTCATCCTGCAACAAGACAATGCACCGTGTCATCGCTCCCAAATTGTATCCGAATGGTTGGATAAACACTCCACCGAAGTGACCTCGCTTGCTTGGCCAACTATGTCACCTGACCGCAATCCCATCGAGCACATATGGAATGCCATCGAGCGAGATGTTTGAGGCTCTGACCACCCTCCATCAAATCTTCGTGAACTGTGGGAGCTTGTTCAGTTGTCGTGGATCCGTTGGGCTTCCCAACGCTTCCGGTGCCTTGTAGAATCCATACCGAGACGAACCGCAGCCGACATCAGCGCGAAAGGTGGTGCTACACGTTACTAGACAGTTATATCTAATTCAGTTGCTCTTCAGTGTAAGTGAATAAATTACTTCAATTTTGCTGGGAGAGTGACTGCGCAGAATGTGCTTTAATTTAACTGAAATCGCATTGTTCGAAAACGCGTCAGGTAAGTTATTGTTAATGGGGAGCACCACTATAAGAATAGTTTCAGGATAACTCCTTGCCCCTACCATGAAGTAGTAATACAATAAAAGAAAAATACAGAAATTTAAAATGAGATTATTGATTTCAGATAACACAAAATTTTAAATTCAAGTTAATGGTTTCAAATAATACATAATTTTTAATTCAGATTTTTGAAGCCAAAGTTCAGTTCGATTTCTGTTTTATACAGTACGAAAAAGATATCACTTTGCTGTTTTCAAAATTGGTCAAAGCTTATTTTAAGAATGTGGTAAAAGATGGGGATAGACAAATATATTGCAACACCTGGTAAAATAAATATGTCCATACCTAATATGGTGGAGGACCGCCTTTTGCATGCAAGACGGCCTGGTTTCACCTGGGAATGGACAAATAGAAGTCTTGGATGGTGGATAATGGGATGTTCCTGCAACACGCGTTGAAGCTCCTTTAAATTTGCTGGAGGCGGATAGTGCATTCGAACCTTGTTCTCCAAAACGGCCTACAGGGGTTTTATTATATTGAGGTCTAGCGATTGAGAGGGCCAGGGAAGATGGGAAACCATATAAACATGCTCAGCAAATTATGATTGAAGGATATGAGTTGTATGATTTGGGCACTTATCGTCTGGATAAATGGCATCGCTTGCAAGAAACAAACACCGTTCGTATCATGGAATAAACTTGGTTGCTCAAAATGCTTAAATTGTCCTTTGCAGTGATGCAACCTCGCAAGGTAATAACGCAGCCGGCAGAACACCACGATGTGGCGTCCCAAACCATGACAGATCCGCCGCCAAGCTTTACTATCGGCAAAAGGCACTCCGGGCTGTACGTTTGGCGAGTATTCGCCACACGTAAACTCGCCGAAAGTTGGAAACAGTGTAAAGGTTGATTCATCGGACTAGATAACACTCTTCCATTGCTCAGAAGTCACCACTTTATGAGTGTTGCACCAGTCTCTCCTGCGTGCTGCATTCACATTATTAACCAGTGCTTTAGCGATTGCAGCTCGACCATAAATTCCCTGCTTATGAACTTCTTTTCGCATTGTTTTTGCCCATACATTGTTTTAAATCACTTTATTCAGCTCAGTGGTAACTTTTGCAGCTGTTGCGTTGTTATTTGTGGTCACAATCTTCCTCAACGTCCTTTCCTTTCTGTCATTCAACTCACAATTTCTTTCCCGCTAGTGCTTATTGGATGATGTTTTTCCAGAAGCCCAATATGCGGCCATAACTTTTAATACAGTAACTCAGGATAAACCAAATAAACTTGCTACTTTGGTCACGGAACCACACATCATTCGGGCCCCAACAATTTATAATTATTAAAACTGCAAACTCCGATAAAATTCACTTGCAAAGTACAGATCACTGTCTAGACAGGAACTGTGGCTACCTACTACTTTGCCACGTTTCGTAGCACACATGCACTACTAAGACACTCCGGCGCCACCTATATTTTGACGTGGGAAAGGTTGGTCGTTTTATCCATGCCTTCTAACAAGCGTTTAGATATTTTTGTCTATCCCCTGTATATTGGTTTGTAATTATAGATATAACTTGATCAGCTGTAGCTTCGAATCGATCGTCACTCCCAATCTCTGAATTCAATAACAGTTCCAGTAGCAGCGTGAAATATGAGAATTTTCATCACGGCTGTTCGGCATTATTTCGTTGAATTCTCAAACAAACATCGTTGTTCTACATTGGTGTAAATAGTAAACGGAATACAGCTTCTAAACGAAGAAACAGATTACCGAAAGTGAAAGAAACGTTTCATGTTTTTGAATTTCTCGCAGCGTCATGAGAATTTGAAATTAAATACTATAAACACAATGGATGCTTTGGTTCATATACACTGCGTGTAGCAACACGTTTCCTATAGTTATTTTGTTTTGTTTAGTAGTTATACGTGCTCCATTATTTGTAAACCTATGACAAATTAAAACTGAGAAGCCCATTTGAGCTTAAAAGCAACGTCTTAAAAATTCAACCGGCAAATAATGTTTACACAGCTCCATTATATAAGAACATATAATAAATAATCCATCTCAAAAAATTGTTGATTACTGTTTTCAGTAAATTTAAAAAAAAATAATTTAGTTTTAATATTGTTTTATCTTTTAAAATCCACTCGGCCCTTCATTGCCGTTTGAAAGACGCCTTTAGCATTGCATTTGCTGAAGGATATTTTTACAAAACATTGCATTGTAGTGAAGCACCTAATTCTGTAACATTCGTTATTTGAACAAATAAGCTGTTCAGTTAGTAGTACAGTAATTTTTTATTGAAAGCATTTGCTGTGTATTCTGGTTTTTGTAGGATACTGAAAGTAAGTGCTTTTTTTTTCGAAAGAAGTCGTTACACCGTTTACCTGTGGTTGTATGGACACAGTTCAGGATTCGCATATGAGAAGGATGTGTTGTTCTTAAAGGCTGCTCTCTCTCTCTCTCTCTCTCTCTCTCTCTCTCTCTCTCTCTCTCTCTCTCTCTCTCTCTCTCTCTCTCTCTCTCTCTCTCTCTCTCTCTCTCTCTTTCTCTCGCTCTCTCTCTCTTTCTCTCGCTCTCTCTTCTCTCTCTGTCTCTCTCTTTCTCTCTGTCTCTCTCTCACTCTTTCTCTCTCTCACTCTCTCTCTCTCTCTCTCTCTCTCTCTCTCTCTTTCTCTCTCTCTCGAGCCAGTCGTCCTTAAGGACAAGTGACAGTTTATGATCCAGAGTGTTTGACAAACTTGGCATTAACCTCCCTACCAATTCTATGTCCGCCTCGAAAACGAAACAAGAAAGATGACACGGGAGTCCCGGTTGTAATGAGTACGTCTTTTGAATCCGTTCTGAAGTGAATTAAATTTATCAAAACTATTCAGAAGTCAGTGGAAACGGTCATAAAAACATACGGGTTCTACAGTCGATAAAACATTTACAAATAAAAACATGTACTTATTTCAAACAGCCGCAAAAAACCATGTTGTCAGAATTAACAAATGGGCACAAAAAGTTTCTCATAGCACAAGTAAGATCCTAGCGACAAAGAGATTTTAAAATCAAAGAGTTAAAGGAAGAAATATAGAGAGAAAAAAGGAAACATGGCATTAGTCTACGACTACTAGCCGGAAAAATTTTGCATAATAGAAAAGTTGAAAATAGGCTGAAAATATTCTTCGTGGAAAAAGCTATGATAAAAAAAAGAACTTTACAAATATGTCTCCCGGAAGAAGATATAGCGCAAAAAATGTGTTTTTTCCTTTACAAACTTAGCGAAAAATCTTGGCATTAGTTAAAAACGATAATGCTGCGCATCTCTATTGAAGCGAATGGCATATAGTAAAAAATACATTTCTCAACAAGGTTTTTAGAAACGCGACGCACCTGAAAATTGAAGTACACAAACACCAGCTACCAATAAAACTGTTAAATACAAAACTCCTCATATACCAGCCTAAAGGGTTCTACAAGAGGAATGACATCCGGGGTTGAGAAAGATTGTTTTTAAATACACATGTAGAAGCAGAGATATTGTGAAAAACAGATCAAGGGTTTGAGCCCCTAGGAACAAAATTGTGCATTTTTAGGAAGAAAATGTGCACAAAGAGTTTGCTTACTTAGTAGTATCTGGCGAAAGGAAAGCGTTTTTCAGTCGAGTTTTTAGTCTAGAAAATATTGCTGTAAACGGAAACGTGATCTGTCACCTTTTGGTGGCAAGACATGTGCGTTAAGAAGAATTTGAAAATATATGAGAATCATTTCAATAGCGGAAATGGTTTAAAATCGGACTCTCAGAAGTAGAGGGACCAATAAAAATAAGATGTGGATATACGCTCCCAGGCGGCAAAACCGTTCATTATATTATGGATAAAGTATACTCAAAGAATTTTTGGTGAGCGCCATGCGTCCACGAAAGAATTTTTTCAGTCGAGTTTTCGGGAGAATGCCCTGAACACAAACTTTACACTAGTGAGACAAGAAATATGGTCAACTACTAGAGTGTAATCTATAAGCGCATGCAGTGTAAGAAAAATAATCGACAAGGCTGTGTAAAGAGCCTATATTGCATATAGGTCCCTTTATTCTCCATTCCTTTCCGTGACATTCCTTCCATCTTCCAGAAGTCACTGTTCCGCTACTTCAAATCCTTCTCCCGCCGAACTCTCAAGCCTGATTACGGAATGCCTGATTTCTGTTCGAGAGGTAACCAGAACATTGTGAAATTTTCGTATTAACTAGAACAGGGGTGGCCAACCATTTTTGAAATTTTGCCAGAAAATTCTTAGAAATTATTTGAAGGGTCACCGTAACCAACATAAATGTTGACAACTATTATCAGCTAAAAATGGGATTATTTTATATGTTTTTGAAAAGTATTGAAGCATATATACATTTTTAAACAGTCGATTTATTAAATAATTTACATAACATTAAAATTATTATTATGCACAAAAATAAACTAAATTGTTTAAATAAAACTGTCTTTTTCACTAGAAATTAAAGAGAGAAAATTCCTGTAAATTTTACACACTTGTAACACTAATATGATTTAATAACCTGCTCTTCACGTAAAAATGTTTATTTTATCCCAAATCCTTGCGTTTTGAAAGTAGTCCAGATTACAACATAACAACCTGCTGTTTCGGTGCATATCTTCAAATCGACCAGTGAAAGGAAAAGTAATATTTTACAGCTTTTTATGGAAACTGCACTTAAAGCGGTGAGCTACTTTAGAATTTCAGATCTGCAAAAAAAAATTGTTGTACATTTTGGAACGATCTACACAAAACTCAAAAGTTGTTTGTGATCGAAATGTTTACAAATCTCGAAATATTGTTTCTGAAAGAAATGTTTACAAATAATTCTTACTAATATTTATTCGCGTTATTTTCGAGAAATTTAATTAAACTTCCAAAAGTAGGATGATGAGAAACTAGCTTGATATTTCAACAAAATGAAGTATTTGCACTGATACAGAGGCTGAACCCATGTAACACAAAGGGGCCAAGAGCGTTCGAAAAAAAAATAAGCGCGAACAATGTACAAAACTGACCATACGATTTACTCTCGTGATGAATCGATAATTTTATCATAACGGTAAGATCCGCAGTTTTCAATATTGTCAGGAAAGGTTTTAGCAAAAAGTAACTATCTCAAATTATGTTGAAGTTATTATACGTTCTGCAGATTTCATATAGTATAAACATGTAAAGTAACACATGCGGCTGTTTTTTTCCATGCATCAATAAGAGAAATATCATGGTTTTGATTTCGAAATCTGTTTTCTTCCTTCCCGTCAAACCAAATGTACCCTGAATCAAAATTATTTGCTTTAGAATTTGACTTCAAACAACAAGTGGTATGCTGAAACAAGGCTCTAAACATCTTTTTGTTCAAAATGCAGGTTTGTTTAAATCCATGTGTACTCTTTTTGCTTCAGTATAATAGCATGTTGACGTGCGTATTATTCACATGAAGGCAATGTATTTTCAGGCAAAGTTTGTGATTTTTCACCTTTAATTTCAATCTTCAAATTTCACAGTTGAATAATGTCCCAAAAATTCAGGGGGATAACATTTCAAACTCTAAACTCTGTTTTCAACAGAACAGTAAATAGGAGTCACTTTGTCGAAGACCACAATTTCTGTTTTTTTTGTTTTTTTTCCTTTTTTCCAAATGTTTTTTTTAATTATATGAAAAATATTTGAATATTATTTTTTCAGCGTTAGATGTATCTACAGATTATAGACACCTTTGAACCCCGTCGTACTGCATTATTGCCTTAATCAAAATGTAGCTGTAAACCTGTGACCAACAAAAGAACGCCCTATTCTAATGAACTTGTAACATCAGAACGAAAACTTGTCATGCTCCGAATGCGAACAATCTGGTATATCAACTTACTAACATGTAGAAGCACACTTTTCTAAACCTTGTGACATATGTCACCGGCTTTCCAGGAAGGGTTTCATTTTTAAATAATGATAGTAACGGTGTAGGTAAATTACTGGTAGTTGTTTTATTTTGTGTGACTGATGTTACATAATCAATCGCTGCCATTCAAATATCGAGTGTCGGTCGACAGGTTTAAATATCAGTTCTTTTCCAGTTAGGTGTTTACCTGTATGGCAGGTTTCATGTCAATTTGTTCGTTTCTTCTTGGTGTACCATAACGCTGTCCTCACCAGCTTGTGTTATTCCAGCAATGGTCTAAGAGTGTTTGTTTTCCAATGTTTCCCCATTATACGCCAACGTTTATCCGTTTGATGAAGCAAAAAACGTGAATCATCGGAGAAGGCAATTCATTACCAATTAGCGGAGGTCCAATTTCGATACTGCTCTGCAAATGTAAGCCTTTTCTGCCGTCGCTCCTTTGTTAGCATAGGTTCAGTGACCATCCGTCTGCATCGGATCCCCATACGAAGCAGGGTTTGCTGAACTGACGTTTTAAACATGCTTCTGGTTGCTACCTAGGTCATTCGGCCAGTGAGTTGGTCCGCTGTAGCGTGACTATAGCCCCTCAAGCACCTTCGACGCGGACGTTCACCTCTCATATCAATGGCACGTGGTGCTCCGAAGTTTTCACTTCGCTTATTCGCAGTGGTGCCATTTCTCCAATCACGATACACTTTCACCACAGCAGCACGCGAAAACCCACAACCTGCCTTGTTTCAGAAATACTGCCGCCCTTTGCCTATGATCATCCCATTTTGCAAATCTGATAAATCGCTTCTTTTACCCATGACAGCAACGAGTGATATGTTTACAGAATGCCTACAGCACACCTTATATGCCCTTTAAGCCAGCTCACGACACGTGCGTTCATTCTTTCGTACGTCTCGTGAGCTGGCTTGGACGGTATAGAAGGTGTAATTTTAGGAATACGGAGATACTTGCGCGTACGGTTTATGCCTATGGATGTCGTTAGCCACTTATGAAAATGTTTAGACTGTAAAGTAAGTTTTGGGTCGGAAAAAGAAAAGTATCTTATTTAATGACCGTATAACATAATGAGAGCTTTGAGTACTTTAAAAGCCTAATGTTATATGGAAATATACAATTAATGTAGTAATGTAATTTTACACATTGTTACAATAATCTCCTGTATTTAAAAAAAACGGATGAAAATTTCTTAAGCTAAGTGCATGTACATGAACTTCTTAAACACACATCGTTTTATTGTACGTGTGGCAGCGAGAACAGGATCCTAAACATCAGGCTGGAATATATTGTAATCTCTCTGAATCTGTAGTTCTTTGCTTTCCCGCTATATTTTTCTATTCTTTTTTCCTTCGAAATATGCCATAGTACTTTAAGGAGGGAGTCGCACTCTGTAAAATTTTGAAAACATTTTATAACTCGCAGTTGTAGAAGATTCCGTTATTTTTGCAGGAGAGAGAGGAACGCTGGAAGAGAAGCACAACAATCATGTCGTACCGGAAACTTGAACAGGGAAATCCATATACTTCTGTTCTGATATACCTATTTCTTTAGAGAAAAATGCAGTGAGTTTAAGTACCCTTAACAATTTCATTATACTCTTCAAATTGTTTCAACAAGACAAAACTTCACTTCTAACTGTAAAGCGAACTTCATATTTTCTCCCCAATGGATATGAATTACTTCCTCAACGTAAGTTAGAGCGTTGTTAGAGCGTTTGTACTTATCGTACACTTTTCCTCCGGCAAAAAGTGTTGCTGGAGGCGACAAACATTATGAAAATTGTGTATATTTTCCTTCTTTGTTAAAAAGAACATTTTAATAAAAAATTATTTTGAAAATTACTGAAAGCAATTAGGTATTTTGTGCTAAAGTATACATAATCTATTGTTGGATAATACAGTTGTCTAGAATTTGGTGTTTTTTCAATTTGCAAGCGCAATTGGTAATACGTTTCTTAAATTCAAATGGCTCCAAAATTTTAATTTGTCGAAGCTTCACAAAAATGAAGCGTGGCAGGCTACGAAGTAATTCAAAGTTGTTATCAGAAATTTGCTCCTAATTAATATGAACCAATTCAATTAACACATTATTTATTATAATTAGTTTTATATACCGATAGTGTGGGGACGAACAAGAAGCTATGAACAATTCCTGATTCTTCTTGAAATCGGTGACTTTTTTGGGGGTAGTTTGGAAGGAAGTAACCTATATTCTAATTAAATATTTATTCAGGTACAGAAAACCGACGCAACTTGGAGAAGTTTTCACGAAATAATGCCTGATTGCCAAAAAAAGTATCTAATTTACATCATTAAAATTTTCTTTGTCTTGAAAAATCTGAAGATAATATTTCATATTTTGCTTTGCTTCTAACTAAGCATCTTTTATGACAGTATACCGGTGAACAAAACATAAGGAAAGACTAAATTTTGTTTACCCGAAGTTTAAAAGACTTTAAAAGACTGTAGAATTTTAGAGATTTGGAGTTCATGATGATTAAGGTACATCTTCGATTTGAATCGGGAAATATAAACAAATATACAAGATAATTCGAAATGATTAATCTGATTTCAGAAGAGCATAATACAGTACCACACCTATAAACCATGTATGGCCAGGGCATACGCCAAATGAAAGAAGATATCTCGGACTTTTAGTATGTCAGCATGAGAGAAATTTTACAGTCACTGTTGTGCCGCCTCGTTGGCATTGTGCTGTTCATCGTTCATGAGTTGGTTTTCTAAAGCTGGCAACTTACTACGCCGGAGCTTACACCATGCAACTCCTTGCTTTGGAGGAGTCAGGGGGTATGTAAAGGATGATGTGTACATACCACTGTTGCCTACAATCCTGGATGAGCTTCAGGGTTCAAGGCAATATTTTTAATGAGCAGGTTTATTCGTTCCAGCATGACCGTTGCCACTGACTCCATCGCAGTATCAATCCCTTTTTTGAGCTCATCCCGGGTTGTAGGCAATAATGGCATGTACACAACACCCTTAAAATCCCCCCAAAAGAAGTTGTGCGGTGTACGTTCTAGTGACCTAAGTGACAAACTGTAAAGCATCGAGTCATGGGGTCCACTGCGGCCAATCCAATGTCAATGAAGCACTGTGTTGAAGACTCGGTGAACAACAGAATGCCAATGAGTTTGCTCAACCGTGGCCATGGAGCTCTCTCAGTGTGACCTACTAAAACTCTGATATTTCTTCTTTCATTTGGTGTATGCCATGCGATAACTGCTAATCTGAATGTAATCCTGAAATCAGATGAATCATTTTGAATTATCCTGCATTTCAATGGTCGTTTTCATCATTCAATAGTATATATATAAAATAACTTATTTGAATACTGAAAAGCGAGATGATTTTCAGAATGTAAAAGCAGAAGATGAATAGTGTTTTGTATTGTAAAAACGGGAACATAATGCTTCGTATTGTGTTTTGATTGTCTATAATGGATATCGTATAATATTACACTGGTGCCCAAAATCTTAATTTTTATTTGTATAAAGAAGGACTGAATTTTTATATGTATAAGATAACCAATACATGATCGCCGCCATATAGGGAAATAATTATATTTCCAGCATAATATCACAGAAAAAAGTATTTATAAATTACGCAGAAAGTATTTTGTAAACACTATTTAGGCAAAAATTGTGAATTTCTGAAGGGCATAGTTGGAGAATGGATGTGCACTGTTTACCGATTACCTGGTGGAGAGATATTTTAGTATGGAATATCTCCACTCCTAACTACAATGTAGCTCTCACAACATTGTGGTATGTTGAGCACAAAGTGATCCAGAATTTCCTGACACACTCTTCCCGCAGAGCTCGTATGAGGGCCTGCATGTTTTCCTTGATGGCGTTCGGGCACTAACGCTTCTCTTCATTGCAATTTTTTTTATTACATTTTCACTTAATAAAATTTTAAATTTCGTAAGCATTTTGTACTTTCAATAAGTCGCATTCCTTTCGCACGAGGGTTCCATACTATATTTCAATTCGAGAGTGTAAAATCCATTTTAAAAAGAACTTGGAAATCTATCGTACCGCTAGATTTGCCATATTTTTTTCAAAAAAAAGCAAAGCTTTTCCTGTAAGTTGAAAAACGTTGCATAATATTTCATCCATATTTACTTTTAATCGTTCGATGTGAAAATACTTTTGCATCGGGTATCTTTCGTTATGAACAAATTTATATAAAATTATTTGGCTTCAGTTCTGGCTATTTCCGTCGCTAATAAGGGTTAGTAGATATATTTCTTCACAAGGATATTTTCCACGTTGCAGTGGAGCAATTTTTATTTCACTTGTAACTGCTTTTTCATGGAAAGAATATCCCATATATTGTGTTTTATACAGCACACTCTTTTACCAATGGATACGTTCTAGTTTTCCCTGATTGATTTTTTCCAAAAATCTGCTGGAAAGTGATCTTTCCGCATTGGGATTCTTCAAAATGACGTCATCATTACACTGCAAAATTGTGTATCAATTTTCTCGAAACAGATACGAAAAGGGTTCAAAGATACATTCTTCCAGCGATTCTTGAAATTGGGTAAATATTAGATACTGCCTTGGTCTAAAAATAAATATATTTTAAAATTAAAGCAACAGCTTACGAATAAATTTCATAAAGTTTTTTACTGAGACAGAGAAGATCACCACAGTCTCGTAGAAAATTGCTTAACAGATTTAAAATGTGAAATTAGATTAATTCTTTCGATTCTCCTGTAATTCACCAGCCTCAGGCAAAAAGTCATTATGTGTCTTACGAAGGAAAATCTATGCTGTGCTCACTCAAAGAAGATATGAATACTGTACTCGACCTATAACGTTTACCAAATTTACCCTTATGCTGCAAAAAAAACAAAAACAAATAGAAATTATTTCTTATAATCGCCCCAAACACTTCAACGACCTGGACCATGTAATCGTACGTCACATAGAATTACAAAACGCATGACTTTTTAGTGCTAATGTTCGAATTTTTTTCCCGTTACTTTTGAGGTTCAGTGTTCGGTTCAATAACGATTTCCACTTTTCCGGCTTTTCTGTTCACATCTGAGCAAGCAAAAAAAAACAAAAACAAACAAACAAGAATCGATCATATTCCTCGTTTTCTGATTTCTGAGGGTGATTTCAGACTTAGGACATAAATGTCGTCCTTAAGAATGATGAAGTTTTATACCAAGATGTTCGATACACCAAATGTCACAATCCGATACTTTTAGGATGCTTCTCATTGGGATTCCTTATTTAGTGTAAACAGAACAGTTTTAAATTTAGTAACGATAATTTTTTGTGTCATTTTGTGTTTAATGCATCTGTAAAGCACAAACATTCTTTTGGATGCACCTGAATGTAATGTCAAGTAAAATTTGATATCAAAGGAATGAAAATTCCAGCACAAATTTCTTTACATTTGAAATATTGGTTAAATCAATCGATGTAAAATTTGATTTTGTGATTTTCGAGATATATTGGAGAGCGAGACCTTGCTCATCCTATATTCATGTTGAGGAAGAGCACAAACTTAAAGATGTCAACCACGGTTCAATAAAAATGCAGTCGCCCGATATGCAATATACAGGTCTCTGATTTTTTCTGATATAATAGAGTATGACTCTGCCTTTACAACTGTTAGCTGGTAAAGACAAAGTAATTATCCTGCCCACAGTGTTTCTACATGATTTGCAGCTGCATTAACAGTGGGAGCACATTTCGCTAACATCGGCAAGTATTTTGCTGTAATCCCAAAGTTTAACTGCTAAATACCGTATAATTAAGAAATTACTTGTAAACTGTTATTGCCTGATCGACAGCATTTTAAAGCTAAAGATTGGTGATAAAAAGATACTGCTATTCTGACATCACAATTCTGTTTGCGAAGTTTAGAATGAAATACCTTCGATCATTATTCATTAAAATGCGAATACTCTTAAAATGCTTTCAGTATTATACTTAGAAAATAAAGCTTAAAACTTTACGGGATTACTTTTTGGAATTAACCTTCAAATTCCTAAAAGATTGGATCATTAATAAAGTTTCATCTCCTACTGTTATACTGTTGCAGTAAATTTTAGTTCGTACACTATTTCCATTACAGTTAGACCAACTGATCTGGGGAAAATCATTTATTTTGGTGTTGAAAGTGTTTTCTGCAGAATAGGAGTGTACGCGTTAAATGCTTCATCATTTCAGTTTGACATCAAAGCTAAGGTGATGGAATTGTTACAAATTTGGAAACAAATATCATATTAATAACTTATCAATGGAGTCGTTACTCACACGCTTGTTGTATCTCTTAATTCTCGGATTTTGGAAGGTCTCAATTTCCTTCTACTTTATCAATAATTTCTGTTTGGCAATATATACACTTTGTTAAAAAAAACAGAGGGAATCTTCCAGTTTAGATGAAAATTAGTACATGCAATTTACATATACTGTATATATTAAAGAAAATCGTGGTAATTCCAGAGCAATCGGGACATTATTTGTATAAACCTGCTGAATGAGTGGAACAAAACAGCATGTTGTATCTCCAACTATGTCTAATACAAGCTGTTACCCGACGTGGCATAGACGCATACAGTTAACGGATAGTGTCTTGAGGTATAAAATACCAGATGATGTCCGAATTGCGGGACAATTTGACGACGTTCCGGAATGGGTTTAGGTGCCTATCGAACATGTCCGAAACATATTTGATCTGTAGAAAACGGGTGATCAGGTTGGCTATGGAAGGGTGTCAATATTACCTAGGCACACCTGGAGGAGTCGTGTTATGTGTGTCCGGGTGTTATCCTTTTGAAAAATTGCTCGGTTATGTTGCGACAAGAAGCTAAACAAAACAGATCGTAGAAGGTTATCGTCGTAACTTTAAGAAGTGAGCGTCGTCCGGAGAACTCCTAAGGGTTTCCGACTATCGCAGTAAGTAGCTGCACCTTTCTACGGTAAGATCCATGCAATGGGCAGCTCGTCTTCGGACACATATGCGCTGGTCATCGGCAAAAAATGTAAACTCTGACTAATCACTGAAAACAATACGGCGCCACCCACTGGGAAAGCAGACTTTTTGGGATACCATGTCTCTGTGTTAGACTCCATTTCACTTACTGACACTTTTCATGTGACGCTATCGTAAAACACGTCGAATGAAGTTACTGTAGCTAAGTTGTCTTGTAGGTTGTCTTCATCAGTTTTGCTAGCTACTGCAATGATATTTCCTGTATATTGTGGAGCGTTTCATGAGCTTTCATGGTGCTACTTCACAGGCATTGCTCGGCCTTTTAAATGACATTTTAGGTACATTCCAATGCAAAAGTCAATTGATATCCCAGTGTTATGATGGGGCCATTATAATGTCTGGTCATTTAAACGGCCTTCAAAAGAAAACCAAAGATGAAGATCCTCAGGATATCTTCGACCATTATTCACCACATCGATCGCACATACACCGGGATCACGGTTTTGACAAACATTCGAAATGTCAAAAAGTTTTTAGCAATGTTACTGGGATTCTTTCTTTCCTTTATCACTCACCTAAATGAAGTTCTGTGTGAAAATCTGTTGTTGGAAAGCGGATACCTAATTCAGCAAATATAAAATGGTCGTCGAATTCAAAAGTACTGTACATAGTAGTACAAAGTATAACGAAGTGAATTTCTCCGTCATTTTTATCAGCGCCAGGATTCGAACCCGGGTCCACTCATTCCGGAATAAGTTGCTCTACCAATTAAGCTACGCGGACATTTTGTTCTGATTGCTATCTGCCTTTATGTCGTGTGCGTCCTTCTGGCAGGTACGTCACATCTCCTGGTACGTTACATCATCTCCCCCTTATTTTTCTTTCGAAGTGCTGCTCATATTTTTCCTATCTCGCGGTGTGGAAATAACATCACACCAATGCGAGATTTTTGAACGGTCGGGTCATCCGGATAGTTCGGGCGCCATTATAATGAATTGAATTTCTCCGTCATTTTTATCAGCGCCAGGATTCGAACCCGGGTCCACTCATTCCGGAATAAGTTGCTCTACCAATTAAGCTACGCGGACATTTTGTTCTGATTGCTATCTGCCTTTATGTCGTGTGCGTCCTTCTGGCAGGTACGTCACATCTCCTGGTACGTTACAAAAGTAGTGGAGTATTAGATTTCTTAAGAAACTGCTTTTCGGGGAAAAAAATATACATGGTTAGGACGCAACATTGATGCGCCAGTACAGAGAATTTCCACACAATATGAATGATATTAAGTTTATTTTCTTGGCATAATTTTTTGACACTGTATTTAATCTAACCGACATTTTACTTGAGGTATTGCAGAAAAAATGTGTTGATGTTAATGACTCTAACTTAATGATCCGAAGTACTCACGCTGTGATTAGTATCCAAAAAAAAAACAATGACGAATTTTGCATTAGTATTTTCTGGAAGCCAGCAAAGCATATTTTCAAAACAAATAATTAAATATAGACATTTATCTAATAAAAATTTATATTAAAACGTAAAAGATCATTTTATGATATTGTAAATGGTATTATGATGGAACTCATCATGAAGTTAAAAGACATCGAGAAACTCTTATTTCTTTGTCTGGCTAGTACATCAAAAATTAATTAATATGGAAAGACTTTTCATACGGAACACTTTATTTAGTTTAGTAAGTTCTTCTCCATTAGTAGTGCAAAAACTGTAGATTTTAAGGAATCAGATAGACCTTTTGTACCGAGATGAAATGTACTACAGTACTGAAGTTCAGAGCAGTTCATGAAAGACATGTGCATATGGATGTGTCCAAAAAAGTGTGTAGTGTTTCCTTCTCCAGATCTTTTCTATTTTACCTTCAACCACTGTGCTAGTAGAAAAAAGAATTCCTGTTTGAAACGAATAAAAAAATACTTAAGGAACATTATTTCACAGCAATGACTAATATCCTTATCTAACATCGCGGTACAGAAAGTACTCTGCGAACTTGAAGCTAAACATATGCTTTACGAAGACATCTTTGACCGCTATGCTTCCTAGAAAGGTAGAAGTATTGACCTTGTTTATGTGAAGTTGATGCATTTTTTTCATGGATCCTTATTGTGTAACACTTCACTTGTGCCTCTCATCACGAACTACGACTGCTCTCTTATACATGAAGGAAAAACATAGCTCAACTTTAAAAACAACGAGCTACACAGAATAAACTAGAGAAATGATTTAATAAGTCTTTCTACAGAAATCCTGTGAATGAAATTGAGGTGGAACTTGCAGAAAATTAATAAAGTTCGTCACTTCACAAGAAAAAGTGTCAATGAGATTAAACAGGGATGAAAAAGGTCGGAAAAAAATAACTCATTAAGTTTGAAAATTGCTAATAGAAATGCCTAGTACAAATATGTTTACGACTATAGTGAACACTAAGTCTTGAAAAACAAATAACTTCTTTTTCACAAGTAACATAAATTTCCGTGTCACATTTTTCGAAGGAATACTTCCAACGTCTCTCTTGTTTCAATTTCATGGAGCTACAATAATTCTCCAATGTTCCGGGAAATCACCAGTACTATTTGTAGGGTACACCAGTTACCTTTAAAATAGTACTAGTAATCTGAATTTCATGGCATAGAATAGAAATAAAAGTGTCCAAACTTTCGCACATCAACCAGATGGCTTTTTCAAGGAAGGTAGACAGCTAACTACAAACTGGATAATAGAACATTTCAACACTTTGAACACTTCAAAATTTCTATTATCGAGTTTGCAGTTAGCTGTCTACCTTCCTTGAAAAAGCTATCTGGTTGATATGAGAAAGCTTGGAAGCTTTGATTTATATTCTACGCCAAGAAATTCGGATAACTAGTACTATTTTCTACATTGTTTTATATCTTCAGTTCAAATTCGTGCAGG
Organism: Macrothele yani; assembly: GCA_039090855.1. Taxonomy (NCBI): domain Eukaryota; kingdom Metazoa; phylum Arthropoda; class Arachnida; order Araneae; family Macrothelidae; genus Macrothele; species Macrothele yani. The sequence continues at coordinate 321,450 of JAYWMT010000398.1, forward strand.
AATATGATGTGAAAATGGCCAAAGTGAGAAGTTTGGGTAGATAGTTCGAGCGCTATTCATCAAATATTCCATTGTGAAACAATAACAATTACCCCAAAGTTGTCCAGTTCTTCGCTGTACTGCCTTTTATAGTGTAAGAAAGCAGTAAAGATTCTCTATTCCAAAACATAATAAACTATTACGTTATTTTAATAATGTGCATTGTTGTTCTTAATTTAATGCGGAAATATCGAGTCTGGTGATACTTAAGGTCCCACAAATCGGAACTAGTGCCTTTTTCATTCAACGTTCGTTTTCTTGAGTGCGCATTTTCCCAAGCAGAAACCACGGTAATTTCATCACACCACAAACATATAAATTTGAAACGTCTGTAACATGTGTAATTAGCGGCAAGAACCTACCTTGACCCTACCTTCATTTATTACAACTGACCCTACCTTCATTTATTACCATTTTGACTTAACCAGTAGAAAACACAAAACAGGTAGGGTCAGTTCAGATTCTGATTGAGTCGTCAGTTTGGAACGTAGGACTACGACTTGCAGATCGGGGTCTCGAAATGAGCTAGTCAAGTAAGGTTTCAAAGAGTTTATTTAAGTTATTATTTCTTGCATTCCTCTTCACTGGCTGTTGCCTCCAGTTTTGATTTTCTCCAGTTTTTCTAGCGTTCATACTGTGAATCCTGAGGCATTGTCGAAAATGTTAACCATTTCACGATTTCTTTTTTATTTTGGTTTAAGCCCTAGTGATATATTCTTTATATATTTGAATAGACCTCGCCGAGAGCTTGAAAACAATGCAATGAAAATCGTGTTGCTCTCACTGTTGCAGAGATAGACTGTGTCAAATGCGTCGGCATAAACATAAATATTGTGTCACCTGCCCCGCGCACAGTGAGTGAGGAAGCGACGGACTCACGATGTATTGCGGAGTAGGCGTATTGGTTGTCACAGGCGGTCGACAGTAAATTGCCCCATACTATCCTCATAGTTAGACGTAGTCCTACGCAAAAAGTTTAAATTTTATATGATGCCTATTTCTTGCGACTTCCGAGATGGTCAATAATTGCACGAGTTCCTTATTCAGAATTATGCAGCATCAAAAAAATTTTGCTTTCTCTTCTAAATCTAAGATTTCAAGAACTTTGAAAAGTTCTTGAAATCGGGAGAATCAATAATTTGAAATTTTCTAAAAGCACATTGTCCCAAGGAAGAACCACAGGAGTTTCATTGCACCAGAAATATATAACATGGCAAATTCCCATAACACAAATGCTTAGCGAGGAGAATTCAGTTCTTTCGTTACAAGTTTACAAGTTTCAATTTTATCTTTGTTGTTTCAGCTTCAAAAATAATATCCCTATGTAATCAGCGATTAAATAGAGTTCTTCCGGGAATAAAAATTGCGCGTGCTACCTACTCCACAATCCTCGCACAAATCATAATGAAAATCAGTAGAACAGTGCGCTGTAAATTATCTGCTAAAACTGTTAAATATAAAATAAAATTTTAGAAATTTCGGTCTTTTATTGGCTATTGTTGACATCCATGAAAGATAAATTGTAACAGCTTATTGCTCAAGAAAAAGACAAGCTAGTTGTACCAGAATTTTTATATAATTCTTACGAATTAATCTGTAAACCGATCGTCGGAGTTTCATGGTCTTCCATATTAGCATATTACCCACAGATACTCAATTGGGTTTACGTCTGGGAAATTAGGGCCCAGGGAAATAATTTGAAGTCTTCATCGAGCCCTTCCAACCACCTTCGGATATTTCTAGCTGTGTGACATGTCGCATTGCCGTGCTGAAAGATCCCATCCCCTTCAGGGAAAACAATCAGCATGTATGAGCGAACGTGGTTTGCAAAGATGGATTCATAACAAATTCGGTCAATAGTGCCTTCCACAGTATTAAGTGGACCCAGAGAAAACCACAAAACCATTCCCCAGACCATCTCCACCAGCTTGTGTTTTTCCAGCAGTGGTTAAAGAGCGTTTGTTCTCCGATGTTTCTCGCTTTATACTCCAAAGTCTATCCGTTCGATGAAGACGAAAACGCGACTCACCGGAAAAGGCAATCCGTTGACAATCAGCGGAGGTCCAATTCCGATACTGACGTGCGAAATGTAAATGACTTCTACCGAAGCATGTTCGTCATCATAGGTGAAGTGATCATCCATCTGCATCGCAGACCCATGCGTAGCAGGGTTCGCTAAACTGTCGTTTGAGACACACTTCCGGGAGCACCTTGGTTCATTCAGCCAGTATGTTGCTCTAACGTAGCGTGTCAATCTGCCCTAACGCACCTTCACATCCGACGATCACCTCTCACATCAATGGCACCTGGTGCTCCGCAGATTCCAAGCCGCTTATTCAAAATGGGGCCATTTCTACAATCACGATACACTTTAACCACAGCGGCACGCGATCAGTTCACTAACTGCACTGTTTCAGAAATACTTCCACCCATGGCCCGAAAGCAGATAAACATACCTTTTTGCAAATCTGATAAATCGCTCCTTTTATCCATGACAGCAACGAGTGATATGTTTTTAGAATGCCTACAACACACCTTATATATCTTCCAAACCAGTGCACGAGACGTGCTTTCTTTCATTCACTACACGCATTTGACATCAAAAGAAGGAGGTGGTCACAGTAATGTGACTCAAGTGTGTATTTATTGCAGCTTTCCAATAGGAGAAAAGTGTTAGGCAGTGAGGCAGTACAGCCGCCCCGGTGGCGCAGTGGTCTAAGCGATGGCCTCTGATCATTCGTCCGTAAGGGGTCTGGGTTCGAATCCCGGTGAGGCATGGATGTTGTGTTTGTCTTACGGCACTGGCTCTCTCCCTTCCCTGGAACCAGTGACCCTAAATTAGGGACGGGCGACTGCTTATAGCCCATTGAGTTGCTCACGGTGGTTGTTAAACCTCCAATCAAAGAAACAAAGAAAGAAAGAGGCAGTACAGAAAGATTTCCCGCCAAAAAATAAAAGCTTGTTTACCCTCTGTCGGGTTTTCCGGCTTTCCTCAACATTCTGCCCTACCAAGATGGCTATACCGGTCTGCAGAATTTTGAAATATTTTTGAAAGTGTATGAAATAAAGAATTTTGAAATGCATGTAATGCTATCAGATCAGTACAGCAAAATATATCTTTTTCCTTTTTTTGTCTTATTCCTAATTTTACAAAAAAGTATTGCGGATTGCATTGATATTTTAGAAGACTTACATCACTTTGTGTATACGTTACTCAGATTTCACAAATTCGCTTTAAAATTATAAAACGAGAAAAGATGCTTCGTTTTAAAGTGGCCACTGTTTTTTCAATAGTTTGATATCGTAGTAGTAAGTCATTTTTAATTATAGTAATAAAAAATCTGTTTTAAATGTATTTCTTCGAATAAAAATTTGATTTCAAAGATTGCTAGATTGGTCCTTTCAGTACCTTTCAAAACGACGAACGGTATAACCTAACCCAAACGTTTAGATATAAAGCTTACCGTGCTTCAAATAAATATTTTTTTAATACCAATTGTGAAATTTTTTTTGCCAAGATATCAAAATCTGTTTTTTACAAGAGTCCACGACATCAGAGTTTTGAAGCACACTAAAACTGGCTAGAGAGTAATAAGCTCACGGTGTTTGGCACTTCGCTGATCAGTTGCAAACGATATACAGTGATTTGAGCTACTAACTTTTCTTATCACACTTATGATAAAAGCGCAGGGTAACTACATTCCTAATAAATACTTATCTGTTTGAAAAAGCTTCTGCGATCCTGTTACGGAACAAACGACGAATTGAAATGTCAATTCAAAATGATGGCGAAAAAAAGCAGTTCATATTTATAAATAAAAGATTTTATTAAAATAAAACTGCAATTTTGTTTCATCACTTCATAAAGTTGATTTTTAAAAACCTTTCATGTACATATTCAAATCTATTTTGGGTAATCAGCCGGAGGAATGGCGACCTTTAGCACAATATATGTATATGTATTTTGTCACAGTTCCAGTCTTGTACACATGAAGAAAAAAACTAAGTTAATGGAACCACAGAGCTTCTGAAATCTGAGTGGTTGGGTCGAGTATATTAATCGAAAATTTCCCTCTTTCCGGGAGTGATAACCACCATGTGCATCTTATACGGGAATCAGCTTTCGCCTGACATAAATATAGGCTGACTTTCTAAAATGAAGCGATAAAGCTACCGGACAAACGTTTAACCCTTTAACGAACATAACGACCAAAACGCCGGTCTTGAATGAGTCAGATTACCTGCCCTTACCTTCTTTTCAAATTTGCACGACCTATGATGTATCAGCAGGTGTCATCCTCCGTCATTATTAGTGTTACTAAATAAAGAAGTAAACCAGCAGACGGTTTCAGGCTTTATGGTAATTACAGTGATACAAGATTTTTGGCTTATGGTCGTTAAAGGGTTAAACGCACACCAGGGAAGCTTACCCTTGCCCAGCTTGAAAGAAAATCCAGATGTCTACGTTATTTACACTCGACCTTCGGTTTACCAAATAAAAGTAATTTCAATTAATATTCAGTTTTGTTTCGCATATCATTTATGACATCTTAAGATACTGTGAAAAGAAGATTTATTTTAACACAGCAGGCTTTTTTCTCTTGTTAGAAGTTTAACGACCCCATGAGCAAACGGTTGCGCAATAAACAGTCGCATGCTCGTAACTTCGGGATATTGATTCTCGTGAAGGGTGAGAGCCTGAGCCTTGAGACAAACACACCATCCTGTCCACTCCGTAAATTGAACCTGGTCAGCATAGCGGAGAAATGATTAGAAGGCAGCTACGTCACCAGGTAGATCTTAACAGTTCTTTCTTTCTTTCATTTTTATTTTTTTCGTGACCTATAAGAGTTTTTCAGTTCAATTGTATTAGTTACACACGGAATTAAATCAAAAGAAAAATCTCTTTTGTTCCTTTATTTAATCTTTGTCCTGGTTTTTCAAGAAGTTTTGTGGATTACATTTTTATTTTAGGACGACGAATATCACTTCGTGCAGATATAACTAAGAATTTACTAATTTAATATTAATCATTATAAAAAAGAAAAATGTAGTTAATTTTCAATAGGGAAGTTTTTATGGACGGATTGGATTCAGCACTTCATTTTTGACTGAAAGTAAGAACAGAATACTACACTTTTTAAGCTCATTACACGAAAAATAATTTAAACGCCTAAGATTACTGATGCATCGTTTCCAGTTTATCAGACGAAACGTAAGATAGAACCTAAAGTAAACTTTTAAACATAATGCCATACAGGGTTCAGATAACTAAAGTGTAATATTTTTTCAAAATAATGCCACTAAAAATAAAAAGGAATTAAGCTATTTCCCTTTTAACAGAACAATCCGAGGCCTCAGAATTTTGATGTATAGTGGGATTGGCTATCGTTTAATCAGCTTAACTCTTTTAGGCAATCAATTAAACAATTACAAGTTACAATCATCGTAATGAGATGCAAGTATTACAGGGGGAAAAAACGCAGTTGATCTACAGACGGAGTAGTTGCGTATTTTGCATTTAAAAGGTCTCGATGACCTTAATTCAAAGTAACCGGCGTAATGAATTTTGAAATTCCTTGGAAATTTGAATGTTAAATTTATTCTATTTTGAAACCGAAAAGTTTGAATAATTTTCTTTCGTACCTGTGGTTGTTCACAGATTTGGCAGCATATGATTAAATCATTAATTTTTAGGAAATATATCTGCCCGGACGAATGGAGAACGTTTGCTTAACACTGATGCATCATAGTATTGTTTCAACCTTGACCACGTGAAGGAATATACCTCATTGAAATTCGACATACATCATCCTATATTTGTCCGGTTAAGTCGAATATTTGTTTCCGATCTTCTCTTGTTTTCGATTTTGAAGACCACCAGGAGAATTTCCTAAATGTATAAGCTTTCACCTTCTTCAAATGTAATCTCACTGTTCCCAATGACAACGCAGAGTAATCGGACAAGCAATATTCCTCTGCTTCATCCGAAAATCTAGCCCTTTTCTCCTAACAATTAATTGCCGGAAGATATCATCATGGACCATGGAGCTGCTGGCCTGCCTATAGCATACTGATTTATGATCTTGTCAAGTCCGAGAGAGAGAGAGACAGAGATCTAAAACTGCGAATCAGTTTCCGTTCAAAAACAATATCGTTATTTAAGCTCATGTCTTTCGTACGGTAAAGTCCACATAAAAGTTGATGTTGATTTTTGATGGCGACTTCTTAAACTGGGAGTCCGAAAGGGAGGTACGTAATCATCTACTTCAAAGCGTCCGTCAGAACTACCTTAATTCCAATCGATAATGTAGGTATTTTATTCCTGAAACACACATAATTCCTTTTAAAATGCACTTTACTCTTATTAGAAATAAAAATTTTATTGGAATTTTTATTTATCTGCCAAAAGTTTATCTCACAATGAGACATTCGTGAGGGTGTGCTAAGTTTATCGATCGTTACGGAGAATGAAATTCAAAAACATACGGGAGTGTCATGGAGGAGACTAGCGCTAGGTAGACCTTTGTTGAACAAACTCGGGAAAACCTTCATCCAAAAGTGGATTGATAACGGTTAATGATTATGGTGATGATGATGATGATGATTATATGGCTTTATAAATAAAAATTGCACAAGACGGTAGTTAAGATTACTGATACTATTTTCCAAAAGAAATATTTGATGAAAACTGTAATGATATAACTACAATGCCCGTTTAAACTTTTATACTTAAGGACGCTGTAAAGATCCTGTATTATTCCTAGTCATACGCTGGGTAAACGCTTAGTCACGGATATATGTTATAAACAACTGAATTAAAAATGTCCAATATTCATTGTCTTTATGCTTCTTTATCTCCTAATTCACCTCTTTAATTGCCATTGTGACCTCTAACACATGGCGTTAAGTGAAAGATGGGATTTTGTTCTAAATATGAAGGAAAAAGTATTTTCATATTTTTTGGTGCAGGCAGTATTTGTTTCTGAGAATCCCTTCTCAAAGTTTTTACTTCTCCTGCTAGTCCTCCAAAGTATGAATTGACAAATTGAAATAAGAGATTTTACAGATGCAATCAGAAAACTTAGATTAAACTAATCTCAACAATTTCAGAAAACTTCCTACACTGAACTTACAGGCTGTATTATTCCCGATAAAGAACTATTCCTGATCGAAGGATTTGTTTTTCAGTACACATTAGGCGATTCTTTCAGGACAACGGACATCCTAAGATTCAGAAGTGCTATTACCTTTCTGTCATAGTAATCAAATCTTGCATTAAAAATATGAAGTTTAATGGTAATTTCGTTTCTTTATAAAAATTTATGTAAATACTTTGAGTAATGAATCTGTCATTTAAAACTCAAAATCCAAATAAGATTCGGCTGTTTGCAGCTAGAAAGCATTCCTCGCAGTGTACCCAACCTGAACGTTGCAGAAAGGTACAAAGATACGAGTTCTTCCTGGTCATAGAAAAATCTGCTGTCGACACCTATTTCATTAAATGAAACTGCACATATTTGTTCTACATCATTAAATTTTTCAGCCTGAGTTTTCATTAATTGTAAACGATCATGTAAAACATTAGGGTGACATAGAGAAATAGTGGGAAGTATGAAGAAAAGTAACCAGTTATGAAGAAAAGTAAATAATAATGAAGAAACAGAGATTGCTAAATAAATATCAACGCACACCTGGTCAACAGCAACGAAATACTTTTCTAAGCTTTTGAACGAACTTCCATCTTGCTTGTGTCCGCAAATACCTGTGCCGACGTCATGCTTCACGTGTGACGACAGGTGCAAATCAGGGAATACAAAAAAATCAACTGAGCTTTGAAACAAAACACCTTTGCATAGCCTTTCCACAAAGTTCAAATTCAAAGGTGAACCTACATAACTGGAATCCGGAAGTATACAGTCATACTTTCAGATTTGATAAAACAAGAAACGATTAAATGTGCCCTCGAACACCGACGTGAACAGGACTCTGATATTTAGTTTATTCTACACCTCACATTTTAGAACATCGATACATATGTTCTTGCATATAGTGAAAAGTTTGTCGGTTGTAGTATTCTTGCACCTGATCGCCTACATTCCACTATTATGCCACTTTCAAAGTCTCTTATTTCATGCGTCTTTCCCATATCTATCTACGCTTCGGACAAGTCTGAATCATTTGCTAAGAAGCTCTTTGTGCTATCATAGATGATTACGTAACTGAAGATGTCACGCGTATAATAACTGTTATTTGTTCCTAATAATGTCCACTTCAGTATAATACGTATGAAGGCCTCATGGGATGTATTTGTGAGATGTTTTATTGGCCCAATATTTGGCATCGCAGCGCCAGCTGTGACGTAACTACTCCAATCGCAATGTGCATCTATTATAAAAACGGGTAGAGTGTTTGCCCATATGCAATATATAAGCAACAAAAAAAAGGAAATTGAGACGTCAACTTTATGAATTTATACAATTTTCCTGTTTTTCTACCCCGAAATCGTTTACACTACCCAGAAACTCAGGTTTCGAGATTTACATAAAATTATTTCGTTAGCAGTGATCAGTTTTTCCCGAAACGAAGCCGAATTTACCATCAGCAGAGTCATGCGTAAAATCGTGTTAATGAAAACTTCTCGTCTATGCTACTTAACTTAATAAAAGGAGCTCTTGTTAGTTCAAATATTTTTACTCTAAGTTTATTTCAAATAAAAAATTGTGGAAGAATCACTTTAAATCTTGTAAGACTATCTAAGGCAAATTATGATAATATGAACTATTTCATCACAGCGCAAAAAAAAACAATTTTTAGATATAAAAATATTTTATATTATAGAGACATTACTAAAAATTGTTCAATGTTATACACACTGTGTATATCAGAAACAATAAGTACATATTGATGATATAATGCCAAAAATATCTTTTAAATTGCTATAGTGGTAAAAACAAAATCTAGAAAACCATTTAGAATATGAGCATATGCATTTTGGCATTGACTCTAAAGTAAGAAATGAAAGCACACGGGTCTCTCATCTGCTTTTAAAGACAGAGCTCTAACGAAAGTTGTAAAAAAACGTACGTATAATGAAAACAAGTGGACTAGAAGGAAACACACATACTACGAATCATTTATCCTGAATTTGACCCAGTTTTACCTTGAGAATAAATACATTAATTAATTTTTGCTTTTGTTCAGTAAAACACATTCCAAAACTATCAAACTCCTAGTTTGAAGGTATTTTATACGGCTCCTTTTATTTTAAAGGAAACAGGGATTTCATTACAAATGCAAAAGCTTCAATTTGCAATAACAATTTATAAATATTTTAATGAAAAAAAAAACTTATAACTATTTAAATATGGCTGTTGTGGTTTCAAAAGTGTAATTTCAAAGGAATTTGAATTTACTTAAAAAGTGGTATGTTTGTTGGAATTATTATAACTAAATGTTGGAAATGCAGAACAATGATCCATAGAAGCAAATTGTGTGTCTTTTCATCAGATAATATTTGATGAATAGTAAACACGGTCGGTACTGAAATAATTTTCATTTACGAACGTTAAGTTATCCATAAACCAACGATACGAAAGGCTAAATGTTCAGGCTTACAACGTGTTCTTGCATTCATTCCAAAAATGAAAATGTGTCTGTGTTGTCCATGGGGCTTTTTGATTAAAAATACCTGAAGAAGTGCCAGTATAGCGGCACAACGGACCTGCAACGCATTGTAAAGGGCGGGGAATTTTAGATTCCAGAAGTGAAACAGAAATATTAATTTGGTAAAAGGTACACGGTGAAGCATATTTTCACATCTGACATCCCAATGCAATGTAACAATATCTCGCTGATTGTTAATCTAACGCTGGCACAATGGAATAACACATTTCACTACCGATTCGCCAATCCTCCTAACACTGTTTCATTAAAGCAAATGAGTATCCTGTTGCAGAGAGCATAACACTTTGACAATAGAAAATTGATAGTTAGTTTCAATTTGGCGTTACTTCACCAAACGCAAAGCAATTGAAGATCTCACATTCTTAAAAACGCGTAACACTGAATTTATGTTAAATATAACACAGCAGTTTACCTTTTGATGCAGTGGCCTAGGCACTGACTTTTGAACATTCGTTCACGTTTTCTGATAACTTTCACAATGATAAACACCAAAAAAAGTATACGCCTATTTAGACTATGAAACGATTTGCAGAAATAAATGCTTTCCCAAAGAATCAGAAAACCCTAACACGAAAAGAGCAGACTAATTGTACAACTCACTGTGAAGCAGTTGTACGTCGTAAATTGAAAAAAGTTAACTGTATTAAGCTGCTTCTAAGGAGACGTAAATAATGAAACCTAAGGCTGCCGTAGGAGATGAGGTATTCCTGATATTTCTTAGTAAGAGGCATGCTAATTTTGATTTAAAATCACATACCGTTCCCCGTTCAGATAATCATTGAACTTCCCATTACAGACACATTTAAATAAAGCTAACAGGAAACCAATTACACAGATCATTTGCACTCCTATGAACAATCACTTTTTGAAGCGTTTCTTTTGATTGGAAAGATCTTCATGGACAGTGCAATGTTTCAACCCTTACGATTTACATAAATTATTTTACAAAAGAAATACTGAAAATTAAAGGAAGCCTTTTTTTACAAAGCAGGATCTCTCAACGAAATTGATCTTTGGGTGTGTTCAAAGATTCAGCTTTGAAATTTATATGTAATATATAAAAAATATATGCTAAAAATGTTAAAGTTTTGAAATTTATGTCTGAGGTAGGACATTAAATTTGAAGTATTGCTCCAAAAAAAAGGGGCAAATGACACGCAGTCGCTCTTATAACTTTACCTAACGTACTTCCTTATACGATAGAATTCACTCAGTTTGGTTGATATGCCTCATTTGTTGGATATCTGGTATAAGTCCTCTTTTCAGGATAATAAAGTATTGTATTGTATTCTAAACACGTCCCTAAACTTTACTGCATATAGACCCACGTCATTCTGTCAGATCCTATCAGTTGTTCGGTATTGTTCGTGAAAGACCAAGGATCAATTAATGGATTAAGAAAAGATGCTAAGAGATACTTGTAAAAAAGTATTTTAAGTATAAGCCTTGCTTGTGCTAAAATTCACTTTTCTGTTCGGAAAGTTTTTTAGATATACGATTTTTTAGTCTATCAAGTGTTTCTCTACAAAAAAGCCATGTGATTTGTTTTTGGTAGTGTTGGGCATAATCGATTGAAATTAAGAATCGAAAGGTTACAATCGGGAGATCTGACAAATCGAGATATTCATTCGAAATAATCATTCGAACGATTTCTAATTTTAGAATTTACCGGTAGATGGAGTGATACGCTCAGAGCCGCCTTCTGCGTTTGACAAATTGAGATATTCATTCGAAATAATCATTCGAATGATTTGTAATTAGTGCTACACGCTCAGCTTTCTTTCGCTGGACGGAATGTCACTAAAGACGCTTGAATTTTTTTGAATAGCATAACCTAACTTAAGAAGTTAGAAGGCACCCATAAAGGAACGCAAGTGATTCTCCCTTCGAGAGATCATTCGATCACGTGAAAAGCGAGTACTTCGTAACCTCTCGTATCTCGGTCCCTCTCGAGATGTTTTCAGGTGGGCGAGCGATTTTGCTCGGAACCCATGTTCTCGAGAAGAGACGAGCGATTTCGCCTTTCGAATGCACTCGTTTGAACGAGACAGCTTAGGAGCAATCGAGAGTTCTTTCGAGAGGTTTTTTTCATTCGAACGAATTTGACGTAATCGAATGTTTCGAGATATTTTCATAATCGAATGTTTCGAGATATTTTCATAATCGAATGAATCGATTATTTCTACTCGATTATGCCCATCACTAGTTTTTGGTGCATTTTGGAGCTATGTTGTCTGTAAAAGTCTTGTGACTTCAAATCTCGAAGCTTGACCTGATAACATATAAGCTCTGATCGTTTACGGACCTGTTGGAGGTTCATTCGAAAAGGAGAGAGAAAGATTTAGTTTCTCACTATGATCAAAATTGCTGACTAATACTAATGATCAGCTTTCTTAAATAGTTACCCAGATTGACAGGTGACGCATGTCAAAACGAATCATGCATACGTGATATTTACGTGCATGTGCATACAGTTTTGTAATTCAGTGGCCCGTGTGTGAACTGGGTTGGAAAGAAAGCAATGTCTGCAAATGCAAGGCAACAGAGAATTACCCATTACAGTATATAAAAATGGAAATCAGTCCAAACTCTAGTTGTCATCATTTGCCATGACCTGATCACATCATCTGAGTAGTTGTTGGATACTGTTTTACAACATTGTGGAGGCTTGGACTCAAAGAAGTAAGTGCACTTTCAACATCGTTCGTTTTCCAGTTGGTGAATGTCTGTCCGTCCAAGAAATACTACAACGACAAGAAAGGGTGGTAGTTGCTTGGAGAAATATCCGGCTTATAGGCTGAATGCGGCAGCTGCTCGCTGCCCAGGTCGATGATCTTGTGGCAAGTCACCCGTTCTGTGTGAGGTCTCACTCCATACTACTGTAGTAGAACGCCTTTGCGGTTCAGCAATGATGGTCGCTTCGACGTGAGAAATTCGTGCAAATCTTCTAGCTAACTCAAATACCCATGGGCTGTGATAGCATACACACTGAGGATAAGAACTATTCAGTTTCACTAGGTTCACTGCAAAAGAAGGTTGTTCGAATAGATATTTTAAAATGTACAGTACCTGATATTTTAAAACACGATCAATAATACACTAAGCGGAAACCTGCTTAATACACCATATCTATGTAACATAGAATGCGCAATTAGAGGATCAAAAACCAATAACCGAAAGTTCAAACTTTGAGGCGAAGTCGCAATAGCTTTAAGAAGAACTTCGGAAATTTTCCCCGAACGAGATTTAGTCTCGTTAATGCTGGCTGAGCACAACTCCGTCAAACAGGAAAGAGTTGACGACGTAGGTCCAGCCGTCTTTGAACGTAGGAATGAAAAGATGCTCAGATAGAAAAGATAATAATACAAAGTTCTTGAAATTAGAATGGTAGAATTTATGCATTGCCGTTGACTGTGGGATAAACGTTGAAGGAAACTGTGTTTCAACTGTGCTGAATTTTAATTGAATTAGTTATAGGTCTGGCATCCATAGATTATGGACGAAGGTAATTTTTGCTTCAGTGACATGGAGGATTTGCATAAATGTATTTCATTTTTATAATCATTGTGAATTTATTATGCTTCGGTCCCCAAATTAATTGGAAGTTAAGAAATTAGTATTTTTTAAAGACAAGGAAATATTGATTTTTTTATGAAGTACTAGTTCTTGTTTCTTGGGTGACTGACAGTTCTGGTGATGCCATTTGCGTAGAAAGAAAATTCTTTTCAATCATTGACTTGAATTTATTTATACTTAATATTCAGCACAATTTACTGAAATAATGTCCTATATGGAAGTTCACAAAATTCTGTAATTTCCCACAGCGTAACAAATACACAAAGTAAATTAGTTTAAATCTCTTTTTTGAGCGCAATGGTTATCATTTCATATTTTATAGGAAATATGCATTGTGATATGAACGGGTGATATGTTTCATTGAACGGAAACTAAGTTTGGCTAAGTTAAGTGTTAAATATCGGTTTTCTTTTATATGCTTTCGTAAGACTGTAAGTAGAAAATCTACAGATGTTACGAAATTTTGCTTCTAAATACATAACTTATTTCATGATTCACGAAACCGTCAGAGTGAAAAATGTTTTGAAATATCTATCCCTTTTAAGAGCAAATGATTAAAATTAAAACTAATACATTATTGAGATTTGCGATTCTTGTGTTTCCGTAAAGAGACCATTTGCATATTTGAAAATGAATCTTTTCATATTTTCAGCTCTTGGAAAGGTATATTGTTTTCCACTGGAACAAAAACAACTTTTTGATTGCAAATAGATACCTTTGTTTGGGATCAAATTGTCCTTAAAGGAAAATAGAAAAAAATCCGGAGATAAGAAACTCTGAGTGGGATTCAGATGCCACACCGTTTATATTAATGTGTGAAAACTCACAATATGCTGCACCTAAAGTTCAATTTTTATGTTCTGAACTGTTTCATTCACCGAAAAGTCTACTTACATGAGTTTCTTTCAGAAAATAAAAGCTTTACAATGGCGAAGTTAAAGATGATAATTTTAAGAACATAAAGCTAATCTCTTTTTAATCTCAAACTTAACATAAATATTTTTTTTCATAAGAAACTGCAAACACATTTATAAATAAATTTATTTCAAATTTAAAAATACAAAAAATTAAAGATTTAGCTTGGAACACTGGATCCGTAAATTTTTGTGTAATATATAGTTAGGAAAAAAACACCGGGCTTCCGCACGTCTACCGGACGGCTTTCTCATGTTTAAGACCTTGATAATGCAGTCCGGTAGACGTGTGACATTTTGGTGTTGGGGTATTTCTATTTTACACCATATTTTTACGGATCGAAACTTCTAAAGCATATTTATGTAAAGATGTTAAAAAATACTTTGCTGCTTATAATTATTCATTCTATAAAGTCTTTCAAGGTCAGTTTTCTTTAATGAAATTTGAACATGCGGGATTTATGGAGAATTGCTAGGAATTTTTTTTTTTTCTGAATCACATTTACACACATCTCTTACTCACTTTCGTACAATTAAGTAATCTCAAGATGTAACTCAAATTCCTAATTTTTTTTAGGCTAATATTTTGCAGAATAGATATGTAAGGAATGGTATAAACGAGGTACTGTGTGAGAAAACCCCAAGAAACCCATGTTAAAATATTTCTTACTGCTATATTATTCAAACATTTAATGTGGATGCAAGAGATAAAGGTTAACGTGAAGATTCTGGTGCAAAATTCAGGGACCAAAAATTTCAAAAAACTGTAACGAACATCTATTTTGAAATCAAAAATGATGTAAAACAAAAAAACAATATTATTGATAGTCATTTTTGAAAAAAATATGTAAAGTGCGCGTGTTTGTGCGGTACGCGGAAATCCAGTTAGCGGCAAGGATGAGCCGGGTCGTTTGGGACGTGCAAAACTACCGGTGATTAATGCAGGAGGACACCCCGAGATATTTGTGTTTTGGTGCAGCCTAGGCCTCGCCTGAGCCAGACGCCCTTGCTGCTCGCTCTTGTTGCTGGAGTTAACAGCTACCTCCGCTACGAAAAATAGTCCCTAGTGTTAAGAGCTAAAGACCATACAAGGACTGTTCGGAATACATTTTTCTTTGCTCTGCCGTTTTTTGGACAAAATTGCTTTGTAAAAGAAGTTTCCGTAACGTCAGAGATTGTTTATTGGTGCAGCCCCGGCATAGCTTGAACCAGACGCCGTTGCTCCTTGCTGTTGTCGCTGACGGAAACAGCCTTCTCCGTTACGAAAAATAGTCCCTAGTGTTAAAAACGAAAAGCAACGCAAAGACTGTTTAGATTCCATTTTTCTTTGGTCAACAGTTTTTTAGACATAATTGCTATGTAAAACAGATTTTCAAAACGATAGAGATTTCAAAAATAAATTTGGTATGAGAAGTTACTCGGTCAAGAGCCTCGCACTTTCAGTTGATGTTGTCCAACTTAAAGAGGAAGTTGTTGAAAACTTCTACCAACACAACGACAAAAAAGTGGCAATCTGTACTCGAAGGCGAAACAGGTAATAGGGGATAGTGTGTGGACTCCACCACACTCCCAACCGCAATCCCCACTGCTTCTGTAGAAACGGATCCCTGTCTTTAGTTTGTAGCAGGAGAGCCGACTTCACTATCATTTTTGGTGGGGCGGAGAAGAGTGCGTGAAGTGATCATACATGGCAGAAACACGTCTCTTCCACTGCCCCGGGGGAAGAGTGGAAATACAAATTGCGAGATTCGACGTCTATTTTAAAACGCAATTGAAATTAATCATCAGCAAATGAACAAGGGAAACACAAATATTCTTTTGTTGAATATTAATATTTTTTTAAAATCAAATTCAGCCTGCGCTTTTCTAAAAGTATCCAGTGATTTTATTTCAAAACGTTTATAAAAAAAACGAGATATTAAGTGGGTTACTTAATAAAGAACAAGAAGCGAAAAAATTAAATGCATACATAAAGGTTCCAGGAAACATATGCTTCTGTTTTTCTATTTTTTTTATTACTGTTTTAAACATTTGCCACATATCACGAGGGCATGCCAAACACAATACGCGGCTGGCAATCCAGATTCGTATCAAATGCGCAAAGTTGAATATGGGAAAAAATTTCCTATTTTGTTATTTATTTAAGTTTTTGGAAATGAATCGGTTTCATGTAAAGCGATTATTTATTTCAATAGGAGGAAAAATATTGGATCGGTATTGCCCCCCAGAAAAACTATTGGAGGGGTAAGATTAACCTCCCCCCAGCGCCTATGCAGTGCAGTCTTAACACCTTTGGAGACCCTCAGTCGTCACATTTTTCGGGGCCCCAGATCCTTGTGTGTGTATTTATGTGCACAGAGGTGACACAGGTGTTATTTATATATAACACCACAACCATGTTATATTCATGAGAAGAGTCAATGTCCAGTAATTTTTTTAAATACTACTGTAATAAATAATGGTACATGGCAAAAATTGTTGGATGAAGGTAAACGGTTTTTACAGAAAAAGTCCCCCAAATTTTTGAAAAAGGGACCGTGCTGCAATTGCATTTTACATAAAATTACGAATGTGTGAGGGGAGGAGGTTTCCGGGATCGCCAGTTCCATTTTCACTCAGTTTAAAACAAGATGTGTTGTACAAGTAGCACAAGTATGTGGAGAAAGCTTCCGAGGTAGGGATTTCCATTTTTTTACCTCAACTTTCAGATGTTTCTTAAGTATTTCGGCTTTTACCGCAGTTTTAGTGACAGACGGTCTTACAATTTGCCATCTGACAAGGTGGGGAAAATATCTTTGATCCGCATTTCTTATTCAATCATGCGCATGCTCATCCACCCATCTCTGGGAAATTGGTACACATTTTGTATTTCATCGTGCTCGTGTTCACCCACCCGTCTTCAAGGTGTTCGTCTTTCGGGTTCTTTATGACATTTATAGACAGTAAGATGCACCGGTTAAAAATGCCAATACGCGGCCACTCCGTCATCTCCCCTCCAGCCTCCTCGGTAATGCTTCATATTAAAAACTAATCATGGTGTGATGAAACATGCACCTCCTTGTTAAATTGTCTCAATCCCCCTTCACCGGAAACCACCTATTGGAAAATACATATCCCTAAAAAGGGTTCTTACAGGTGAAATGGACTTGTGTCCGACGGGCGAAAAAAATTTTGAGTGCAAACCGCTTAAGGACATACTTACATGATAGATACACAGGATGCTTTTTTTAATGTAGTCTAAGGACGTATGTCCTTATTTTGCACGTTGCTATTAGCCTGACTTCCCTTTCACCGCAATAGGCAGTTCCGTTCAGTTGTGTTTTTATGCATTGAAAAGCGAAACTACGAGCCCGGTTTAAAAAAAGAAAGGTAGAAGAACCTCCGACTCTCTGTTTTGGTGTTTCTTCTTTTCTTTAAATAAGAGAAAAAAAAATAGTGCTAAGTGGTGTAAAAGTTCGACTTATTGAAAACTCATAAGACTCTTGGGACGTTGGAGTGCCCAATTCAGGTAGGGCTCCGGCTGGGCTCTGGCCCTGTTGATCAAACCCTTAAAATGGACATGCTCCTGTGATTTGATGCTTAAAAAACAAAATGGAAATTATTTAACTGCTGCTTAAGAGTATAATCCAGGAACTTGCTGACAATCAAGGTTTAAAAATTAACTTAAAAAAACGAGGTATACAATATAACATTACGTCTTAAGTGTTTGATCACTGAATCCTTCCTTACGGAGTAGAAACAACAGACCTTAAGGAAAAAGGTTGAAAGAAGCATGCAAGCTTGTTGTTGGGAAAGAAGAAGAACACGTGAATCAGAGAACATTTGGGCTTTACGGACCCAAATAATTGTGTGGATAGCAATAGGCCAGAAGACGACCACATGGGACATGGGTGAATGAAATTCAAAAAGAGTAACACGGCTGGCTGAAGACAGACCGTTGTGGGAGGGAAACCTTCATCCAGTAGTGGAGTATATAATGTCTTCTTATGAAAAAGGCTGTTTAAAGGACGTTTCTGATATGACAAATGTAAGTTCGCCTCCAGAGTGGCGCGGAATTCGAACCCAGAACCCGCGTGAGGTCCTGAAGCAGTTAATTTAGTGGCCGTAAATTTGAAACGGAAGCAAATTCATTCCCTATCTGCACAGAAAAAGCGTTCAATCAGCACAGGAGAAAATATATCTTAGTAACGTTTTTAGCACGTCTTTTAAAAAAAAAAGACTGTGCTTACTTGATCGGTGTCTCCGTTCGTCTCTCTGAGGACACAATATCCTGCAAATATTAGTTTGATTTAAAAAAATTAATTTCTGCATTGGGTAGCTTGAAATGTCCTTAAGATGATCCTTCACTTCATTTCCTTTTTCTTTTCCGCCGTTAGGGGTCGTAAATGAAGATGATATTGAATGCAAAATACATTTTATTCCATATATTTCCTTTTAAATATTCGATTGGAAAAATCTTTTATCTTTCGATTCCATTTATATAGAAAACCATTCCAGGTTATGTCATTTTTTTAAGTTACGCATATATTTTCCGCTAGGGGAGGGGAGTAAATTGTGTTTTCCGGCGGTCTCTGCTACTAAAACTCCGATTTGAAAAAATTATCTTGAACCTGATAAAGCTCCTGATGAAAAATGTTTTCCTTATATTTTCAAATATTTAGCAAACAATGATTCGGCTACCAGGAGGCGTAAGAGTTTATTTCTACTTCTGACGTATCTGCAGCAAGATCGGAGCTCCAGAAAACTCGACGGAAAAAATTATTTCGTAGACAGAAACCACTCTTCTTAGAAAACCTTTCAAAATACTTTCTTCTTAAAAAGTGTATGATTTCTCCGCAAGGGGGCGTATATATATACTATTTTTGGCGATATCTCTGTTTCTAAGACTCCGATATGAAAAATCTTCTTTGTTGGAGTGCGTTTCGGTACAAAATATTTGTCGAAAATTTTCGTATTTTCCCTAAAGCACAAGTCTCCCGCTAGAGGACGTAAGATCAAATTTAGGTTTACAGCAATATCTGCAGGACTAAAAACCCGATTGAAAATCTTTTTCGATCAGATACTACGAACTCTGCGAACTTTGTGTGTACATTTTCTTAACAAAAAATTGCCCGATTTCGCCGCTAGAAGGGACAATGGCTAATGTGCTTTTCTCAATGTCTCTGCTTCTGCGTGTGCGATTTGAAAATTCTTTCAACACCGAATGTCATTTACTTCGTAGAACAGGTTAACATATGAGGAGTTTTATAGATTGCAGGAAAAATAGGAGCTCTTAAGAGATTGTTCAGATAAACATTATTTAGCAAAAAAATGTATGAAGGCAAAATAATTACAAATATTTAAGAAATCCTAAAACAAAATGGCTGAAGACCAGGTGCATAATACAATCATGGGGCCCTGGGCCCAATGATCTTGAGTGGTCCCTTTTCACACTGATTTTAAATTTCCTAATTTCGTGATAACAAAAAAGTGTGGCTTTAAAAAACCAAAATCGGTTGATAAAAAAAAAGGAATAAGGACAAAATTTAAATTTTACACGGCACTCACCAACTGAAATTAAAGTTAACATTTTCGTGCATAATAATAGCGTTATATCGAAATCAAATACACGGATAATTTTTCCTAACTCTAACAGTCAGTGCTCCGTGATAGCACATATCACTGAGCCCTGACACTGAACAAGAAAATCTATAAGTTAAGAATATGAACATATTATAATGCAATGGTATGTTGCAGGAGCGTGTATAGTACTTTTTTCTGTAGGTGTGTATGTGGGGGGGGGGCAGTCAAAACAGGAAATGTTTTAAATTTTTAAAACACTTTTTTTAAAGTTGAGGCATTTTTATTAAATTAAAGCATTTTTTAATGAAAGTCACATTTTAACCAAAACTTATAAATATTAAGCACTTTCGGGAGAGGGAATCGGCCGAAGATGTTTGATATTGGCCCCTCTCTAAATACGCCCTTGGTATGTTCATGTTATTGTATTTTTAATTTACAAATTGTTATTGGAAAAACTAAAATTTCGCGTCCTGACTATTCTGGTTATGCACTGCTTTATTTTTAACCTCCAAACTTCGAAATAAAACAAAATCGGACGTAAATAAACAAACTTTGCCATTGATTTTGGGCCCCTGTTTGCGTCAGGGGCCTGGTGGCCCAACCGTTCAAACGCCACTGCCAAAGAGAAAACATATGCGGAACATCGATGCTTCCCCCGTTATTATACAAACATCGATGTTTCTCACCAATTTACAAATTCCTAAAATAGACCACTTAAGAATCGCAAATATTATAAAGTAAAAAAAAGCAAGCCCTTACATTGCTTGTGAAAGAGGAGCCATTCTGTATTGTTGCATATGGGTCACGGCCAAGTATTCTTCCATACTCTAGCCGTAGTCACAGCGTCATCGTCGCCGTTGACTGGATTTCCGAATACCACTTAGAAAGGTAAATTTTATGTGTAGCTTTTTCAAAAATGACTATCAATCAAAATGTTTTTATTTTACGTCATTTTTCAATTCAAAAAGAATGTACGTCCCAGTTTTTTTTAATTTTTCGTTCCCGAATTTTGCACCGTAATTTTCACGTTAAACTAAACAAAATCTCTAAAGTAAGTACTTATGAATCGTAGCAATATTTTGTCATATCTTTCATACAGATCTGTCAAACCATCTTTGGATTACTTCCTGTTTGCTTCTTTGGAAAATAAATTATCTCATTCTTTTCCATAGCTTCCAAAATTCAATTTGAAAATCGCCTTAGAAAACGCGAAGTGCAAACTTTAATGTTTCACCAACCACTTTTTTACCTCTGAAGACTATTAAGCGAAGTCAACTTCGCGAAAATTAACAACATATTGAATTACTCAGAAACAAAAAGAATTATTCATATTTTATGAAATGATTTCTTTTCGAAAGAAATTACTGAAAGAACTGTAACGATACGTATTCCGTACTTTTTTTTTAGTCGGAAATTTTAGGAAAAATCTGAAATATATTTCAAGGAAACTGAATTCTAATGTATTTTCAAACAAGTGCTTAGTTTCTTTGAGCTCCCAATGGGGAATATTTAGAGAAATTAAATCTGCATATTAAAACCATTTGTAAAATTCGGTAAAAAGTAGAAAGAAGAAATTATCCTCTGAACTAGTTAAAAACTCATGACGTCTTGAAATGTTTATACAAAAAAATCGTTTCGCAACCTGAGCGTTTGCCAGCAGCTAATAATCTGAACGAATGAGAAAATTATCTTTCATGCTAAGTGAAAAATATCTTTGTGTTAGGATAAATAGTCGATATTGAAATTTTACTAAATGATAAAAAAATTACATGCAATGCATTTAAAAATTATACTTGAAGAAGAAGAGATATCTGCCACTCTGCTAGTAACGATACAGATATTTTGAATGTACTCGTATTAGTGATGGACATAATCGAGAAGAAATAATCGATTGATTCGATTATGAAATTATCTCGAAACATTCGAAAACGCCAAACTCATTCGAATGAAGAAAACCTCTTGACAGAACTTTCGATTGCTCATACGCTGTCTCGTTCAAACGAGTGCATTCGAAAGGCGATATCGCTCGTCTCTTTTCGAGAATATTGGTTCCGAGCAAAATCGCTCGTCTACCCGAAAACATCTCGAGAGGTAACGAGATCCGAGAGGTTAGGAAGTACTGGCCTTTCACGTGATCGAATGATCTCTCGAAGGGAGAATCACTTGTGTTCCTTTATGGGTTCCTTCTAACTTCTTAAGCAAGGTTATGCTATTCGAAAAAAATCAGGTGTCCTTAGCGTCATTCCGTCCAGCGAAAGAAAGCGCTGAGCGTATAGCACCAATTACAAATCATTCGAATAGTTATTTCGAATAAATATCCCGATTTGTCAAACGCCGATGGCGGCTCTGAGCGTATCGCGCCATCTTCCGGTAAACCCTAAAATTAGATATCGTTCGAATGATTATTTCAAATGAATATCTCGATTTGTCAGATCTCTCGATTGTAACCTTTCGATTCTTAAATTCAATCGATTATGCCCAACACTAACTCGTATTTCCTTCAGGAGGTTTGCTTTGTGGGTTACGGAAGCAACGTCTGCGTTTGCTACGAGAGAGGAGTTTTTTCAAGTTCAGAGAAGCTGCCTCTATTTCGTCTTCTTCAGAAGATAAGTGACTTTTGATCTCTTCTTCAAAGGAGCCGAATTTGGGGTTCTGAGACAAGAAGTTCAATTTAAAGTAAAACAATTACGTTTTAGTTATATATGTTTTTTCATAATTGACTGATCAGTATTTTGCATTTTCGCAGTTGCACTTGCTTGACACTTGTGCGGGTTAATGTGTAAGAATGTCTGCATATTACTCAATTGTGTCGAATAATTAGTTTCTTGCAGAAGACTGCGGCACATTGAACCATGGATGATTAATTCGTAACTTAAAACTTTTATATGAGTAGAACTTCGAAACGAAAATTAAAAGGTCATAAACTGTTTTTTTGTTTCAAGTCTGTGGACATATTTTCAAGAAACCTGAATGCCTCAGAGGAAGAATAAAATAGATGTTTTTAACGTGTTTTTTGTTTTATGAAAATATTTACACGATGATAATATTTTAATGAAACTTTTTGAGAGACCGAAAAAAATTGTGGTTAACCCACGAACTTTTGGAAAGTAAAAAAGGATACTTATATTTCCTGTACAATACAGATAAAATTGTGATTCCTCCAAATAAATAAGTAAATAAATAAATAAATAAATGAATAAAGTGAATTATCTGAAATTTAATAAAGTCGTCGAGTCTTCTAAGTTAGACAACAGGGCGAACTGCATTTTTTACCTTCATTTAAAGCGATGAAAAAATATATTTGTAAATTGTTTGAATATCTATGGTTTGGATCAGATGTTGACATGATATTGATAGAGTACAAACCCGTATCTCACTGGGAAATGAATTTCAATTTCTGAAGCCTATCTAAAGGCGGACCTGAAAACCAGTCTTCCGATTACTGTTAAGAATTAACATCATTTGAACAGTTTTTAGTTTATTCTTTCTTTTAATCTACTAAAAGCTTCAATTTCCATCTAATTTGTATTATCAGAAGTATTCAGAGCGTATATGGTTTTTCGCATACTGCTAGGAATGAAGAAGTTTCAATAATTTATTCGTTTATTCTCTCAATTAATCTACTAAGAGCTTAAATTTCCATTTAAAATGTATGATCAAAAAGTATCAAGAGCACATATATTAAAATAAAAGGGCAATACTTACATATTTGAATTTTAATTACCACCGAAGTAATCACTTTCAGAAACCACGTAATCAGCCTAGCGCTATTTCCACTGGTCGAATCATTTTTTTAAGACATCTCCTGAATTAGCAAAGAGATGCTTTTTCGCATTCTGTTGTTTTACGGTGTACAAATAAGTCTTAAAGCACTTTAAGACAAATCAACATGTAATTTGAGAGCAAACAGCAATTCCTTTACAAATTAAATTATGCTCCGTCATTATCTATCACCTTCTGCCATCAGCTGGGAAGCTGACGGATTCCCGCCATGAAGAATATTTTGTCATGTGACTTGGTGAAGACGTCAAACAATTTATGCACTTCGTAACATGTCCTGAACAGTACAGCAGACAACCATATCGCATCGATCAAAACAAATGATAGTCTGAAGGGGTGATGTCGGGACTATACGCCGGGTGCGTCAAATATTCTCAGCCAAGTGTCAATAACGTTCCCTTGAGCGATATCGCGACATACGGCCTAGCGTTGCCATGCAAAAACTTCACGGGCTGTCATGCGTTGCCTGTGAATTGACGTTTCCGGCACATTTCCTGGTTCAGTCGCAGGAATTGTTGCTTGTCGCGATCAGCAGTAACATTTTTTCCTTTTTCCAATAGTTAATAATAGAGCACACCCTTTGTATACCGCCAGATGCACTACATAACTTTATTGGAGTTAATATTGCGTTTCGGTGTCAAAGTCGTAGATTTACTGTGGTCTATCCAATTTTTTTGCGTTTTGGATTGTCGTGCCATATCCACTTTTCATCACCCATGATGATTTTCCACAGGAAATACTTTATGTGTTGTATATTCAACAGATTCAAACACTTCTTCACACTCTCATCAGTAATCTTCTGGCTCAGGTAATGTGGCACCCACTTTCCTTCCTTTTGAATCTTTCCCATTTCGACTGAACGAGTGGAAATGGTTTGTTCAGTCTGTCCCAGTTGTTCAGCTAGTAGTTCTTTTTGTGTTTGGGAGGAATCTTCATCCAGCAATGTTTGCAGTTGGTCATGTGCAGTTTTGCGGTGCGCCGGTACGTTCTCGATCGCTAACATCCAAATCAACTGCTTTAAATGGTCTAAACAAAACTCTGACGTGCTCTTCGATACAATATTCTCCCCAATACAGATGCAAATGCTTTAGCAGCATTTTTTTCTCGATGAAATTTGTAACGAATGAAGTGTCGAGTAAATACAGTATGTAAACTCCTTTTTTCTCATGAAATTTTATCTCTTATCATATGCCTTAATAAAATTCCTTACTTGTTGGACAGCAGCGAATAAAGAAGTAAATTAGCAAATACACGGTCGAGTCACATTATTATGACCATTAGAGTAACAAACACCTTTTGCAGAGCTGAAGGATGCTAGATGGGCTGGGAGTTACTCAATAAAGCGCTGGAAGGGGTTCGCAGGAATGCGGAGCCATGCTGATTGCAGTGCATCTGACAGCTGCTGGAGGGTGCGTGTTGGAGGAACCATAGAACGGACAACACATCGTGTTCGTTCCACAGATGCTTAATTGGGTTAGAGACTGGGAAATCAGGGGGCCACGGAAGAACTTGGAAGTCTTCATTGTGTTTGTTCAACCACTCCCGGACATTTCTAGCTCTGTGAGACGTAGCATGTCCTGCTGGAAGATCCCATCCGTCCCAGGGAAGACAATCAGCATGTATTGGTATACGTGATCTGCAAGGATGGATTAATTAGTATTTCGGTCCACACTGCCTTCCACAGGTAGCAGTGGACCCAAGAAATGCCAAGAAAACATTTTCCGGATCATAACGATGCCCCTATTAGCTTGTGTTCTTCCAGCAATAGTTAAAAAGTGTTTGTTCTCCGATGTTTCTCGTTTTATACGCCAAGATCCATCCGTTCGATGAAGTAGAAAACGTGATTCATCGGAGAAGGATATCCTTTGCCAATCAGCGGAGGTCCAATTCCGATACCGCAGTGCAAATGTAAGCCTTTTCTGCCGATGCACCTTCATTATCATAGATGCAGTGACCATCAGACTGTATCGGAGCCCCATACGAAGCAGGATTCGTTGATCTGTCGTTTTAGACACACTTCCGGTAACCCACTAGTTCATTCTGCTAGTGAGTTGCTCCACTGCAGCATGTCGTTCTACTCTCACGCCAATTCGCAGCCGACGTTCACGTCTCACATCAATGGCACGTGATGCTTCGCAGTTTCCACGTCGCTTACTCGCAATGGCGCCATTTCTCCAAAACCAATACATTTTAACCACAGCAGAACGCTAACATTTCACAAACTGAGCTGTTTCAAAAATACTGCAACCCTTAGCCCGAAAGGCGATAATTATTCCGTTTTGCAAGTTATATAAATCGCTCCTTTTCTTCATGAGAGCAACAAGTGGTATGTTTTCAGAATGCCTACAGTATGCCTTATATACCCTACAAGCCAGCTTACGGCACGTGCCTCCTTTCATTGGCTAAGCACTGTTGACGTTGAAATTAGGAGGTTGTCATAATAATGTGACTCGACTGTGTATTTTTTTGCAGTTCTATCTTTAGAAATTATCAAAATTCCTTTCAGATGCGTGACTTTGTTTGCCATTTGACTCGCAGGGTCCCACAAATATCCGCAGTGTATCTGATGACAAAGGATGTCTTCCAGTTTCCCAAAATTAATTTTCCTCTTCAAATTAATTGACGTTGAAATTTTCCGGCATTCTTATTTATTCAATTCTACTCACTTTATTCTTCAGTATTTAATTATTTATAATTTTTGACAGACGAATACGTGTTAGAATATTACACTGTCAGAATACGAGTATACGAAATAAGATCATCAAGTATAAACATTCAAATTATGTAGTTTATTTACTGCTTAATGGTTTGTTGTCAGAAATTAACATCTGTCGAATATTGGAACATTTTTGGAAGATTTGTTTTGGAAATTGTTTCACGCACTTATATATTTTGCAGTCCAAGCATTGTATACCTAAAAGTCATTTTGGCAGTTGAAAACACGTTAGAATGCTGAAACCTAGCAGTAGAGTTTAACGTATGTTACCAGTTTATCTCGGATAAATGCAGATTGCTTTGCCATGTAAAAGCCGTGATCCAAATGCTGTATTTCTTTGGCCCATATATTCCTCAAGTTTTTAAAATATCTTAGTGTAATGCACACCTTCCTGGAAATAAAGAAAATTTAAAAAATAATTCTTAAGTAACCTAAATCAATTCAAATATTTTACACGTGTTTTTGCGCGTAAATAAGAGATTACTGTTGGGTCTGTGGAAGTCATAGTATTGCAACTTCTTAGTGGGGTAATAAGTAAGTCAGAAAGGCAAGCAAACCTGATCCGGGGTTGAAATTGGTCGTGAACTGTTATACTGTATTGCGCCTATTAGTTGGAAAAACAGCTGCCCGCACAAGGTACACTACAAGAATCTAAATGTCGCTATACCTCTGCTATTCATTCGAGAGTTTTTATTTTGTAATAGCATTCATATTGCTGTAACACTAGGAACAATCATCATCATCATCATTGTCAACCATTATCAATCCACTGCTGGACGAAGGTCTCCCCAAGTTTCCTCCACAACGGTCTGTCTTGTGCCAGTCTCCTCCATGTCACCCCTGCATACTTTCGAATTTCATCCACCCATCTCCCATGTGGTCTTCTTCTGGGTCTTTTCCTGTCCCTTGGAATCCAATCTAAAATTTCGGCTGTCCATCTATGGTCTGTCCTTCTGGCAGTATGTCCAGCCCATTGCCATTTCAGGGATTTAACTCTGATCATGATGTCTTCCACTCTCGTCATTTTTCGGATCCACGAGTTCCTCTTCTTATCTCTCCTGGTTATACCAAGTATGCACCTCTCCATGCTTCTTTGAGTTGTCTGCAGCCTTTGTATGTCTCTTTTAGTTAAGGTCCACGTCTCTGCACCATACGTAAGCACTGGAAGGATGCATTGATCAAACACTTTTCTTTTAAGACATAATGGCATATTGCTCTTGAAAATTATGCTGTTTCTTCCAAAAGCTCTCCAGGCAAGTTTTGTACGCCGATTAATTTCTTCATCAATGTGACCCTCACTTGATATCTGCTGTCCAAGATAAACATACGTGTCTGTTATCTCCAGTTTTTCTCCATCAATCGATAAATCTTCATTTCTTGTAAAAGCATTGAACATCACTTTTGTCTTCTGAAAGTTCATTTTTAATCCCACTTCTTTACTCTTGTCAGCAAGTTCCTGGATCATACTCTGCAGCTCTGATGGGGTAGTTGCAAAAATGACTACGTCATCAGCAAAACGAAGGTGGGTTAGATAATCTCCATTAATCTTTATCCCTTTGTTTTCCCAGTTCAGTGATTGAAAGACATTTTCCAATGTGGCATTAAAGAGCTTCGGAGATATGGTGTCACCTTGTCTCACTCCCTTTAAAAGTTTTATGTGTGTTGTATTTTCAAACAGCCGAATCTTTGCACTTGCATTTTCATAGATGTTATTAATAATATTAATGTATGCATCTTCAATACCGCAGGATTTCAGAGCCGTGGTAACTGCTGATGGTTTCACCGAATCAAAGGCTTTTTCATAATCGATAAAAGCCATGCACAATGGAAGTTCATATTCCCTCGCTCTTTCAATTAGTTCTCTCAGTACGTGGATATGATCTATTGTGCTGTAGCCACTCCTGAATCCAGCTTGTTCTCTCGGTTGAGCCATGTCCAGTGTTACCTTCAAGCGGTGTGAAAGAACTTTAGTGAAGATTTTATAAACCACTGATAGGAGGCTGATAGGTCTGTAGTTCCTGAGATCCTCAATGTCACCTTTTTTATGTAGCAGGATCATTGTAGCATTGTTCCAATCCTCAGGAATCTTCCCTTCATTAAGGCATCGAGTGAAAATTTGGGCGAGTACTGTTTCAATTTCTCCACTTGCTTCTTGTATGATGTCTATAGTAATTCCATCTTCTCCTGGAGCTTTCCCCCGCTTCATGTTCTTGATTGCATGAGCAACTTCTGCTGGGAGGACTGGAAGAACTCTGGTACCTTTCATGATGTCTGGAGTACATGTATCATCCCTTTCATATAATTTGGAGTAGAAATCTTTCACTCTTGTCAAAATTTTGCCTCTATTTCTTGTTATAGAACCATCTTCTTTTCTCAGAGCCATAATCTGTTTTCTTCCCTTACTGAGATGTCCCTTTGCTATCTTTAGGCTTTGGTTGTTTTCAATTGGTTTCCTCACTAGCTCACAGTTGAATTTCCTTACGTCTTCAGTGATACTTTTTCGTGCTGTCTTGCATAGCTCTATATATTCCACTTTGGAAGTCACATCTTCTTTAGTTGTCCTCATCTCTCTTCTTTTTTGCATCAACATTTTGGTTTTTCCTGATAATTTGTTTACATGCAACTTGTTCTTAGACCCAGCTAATTTTGTTGCTGTTTCCATAAGAGCTTTGGTTACTTTTCTGTTAACTTCCGAAATATCCACTTCTTCCGATGTTAGGCCTTCTAAAGCAGAGAATCTGTTCTTCAGTTCCAACTTGAAAGTATTATGGTGTTTTTTAAGGTTGGTTATGTCAATACGTTTTGTTTGTCTTATGAGCTTGCCACGTTCCAGTTTAGTGTTGAGGTGCATCTTACATCTCACCAATCTATGGTCACTACCTGTGTTGAACTTGTTCAGCACACTGCAGTCATCGATGACGAATTTTTTGTTACACATAATAAAATCAATTTCACTTGTCGTCCCAATTGGATGTCTCCATGTCCATTTCCTGTGTGGCTTTTTCTTGAAAAAGGAGTTCAAGATGAAAAACCCTTCTGCCTCTGCAAACTCAACGAGAGTATTTCCACGCTGGTTTCTGTTGCCGTGACCGAATTTACCTACTGAAGTTTCATTCTGTTGCCGGTGCCCTATTTTTGCATTGAAATCTCCCATAATTATCTTCAAGTGCTGCTTACCTTTATTATTTAGATGACGAATTTCCTCATAAAATTCTTCAATTTCTTCTTCAGGATGACTTGTGGTGGGTGCATAAGTTTGAATAATCTGAGCCTGGTATCTTCTCGATAGTTGGATAACGAGTCGTGCAGCTCTGTCAGAGGAACTTTCAACTTCTACCACTTTATCCTTCAGTTTCTTGTTTATTATAAATCCAACACCACTAGTTCTGCCAGTATCTGTCCCACGATAATAGAAGAGATGTCCACTTTTCAGTTCAATGAGATCTTCTCCTTTTCTCCTTACCTCACTTAGCCCGACGATGTCCCACTTGATCCTTTGTAGTTCCTCTTCCAATTCAAGAAGCCTTGAATCAGAAGATAGGGAGCGTCCGTTGTAGGTAGCCAAGGTCAGCATCAAATGGCAGCCTAGTCCGGTCCTCCGGGGATTCTTAGCACCCTCTGCCTTCATGTCGCACTGGCCGCTGCCTTGGCCAGGTACATTCCAGCTGCCGGAGACTGAGGGCCAAGATTTAAGTTGTAGAGTCATTTTGGAGGTGTTTGGCCATAACTCACCACGCTGGCCAAGCGGGTTGGTGAGTGTGGGATAGCATTTCCTCTGATCCCGATGGTATAGTTATACCGCTATTTGCGGTCGTCAGAGCCCCTTTAGTGGGAACAGGATGCACCACGAGAAGGCGGGGTTGACATTTGTCAAGGAGAGGCTGTGATGTTACGCATCACCTGACCTTACATCCCACTAGAACAATACAGCAGGGAAAATACAAATGTGTGTTAACTTCCGACACTGTGGGACATATTCTGAAACTGCTCTCTGACCAAAACTTACAAACTTCGCGCTTTAGGCATTACCCCTACAACCCATCTCCATTGGAGAAGCTGCGTACATGTAGCTATACTGGGTGTACAAACTTTTCGGATGGATAGGTTGCACAAAGGCAAATCGGAATCACATAGCAATGCAGGGTCAGAAACGCCATCTTCATGCGCTAGATGGCGTTCATGGCGTTGTTCGTAGGCGAGAGTGCTCATAGGTTCTTTCAGGATACCGTCATTTACACGGGAAGGTTGCTTCAATCCACGTAACACGCATGTATGGGCGGTGGAGAAGACCTATGCTGTACGAACAGGTGCAGCACAAAACCGTTTTGCTGTTAACGTTTGCGCCGGCATTGTCGAGGACCACTTAATTGTCCCATACCTCATGCCACCACGTCTGGACAGAAGCAGTTACCGGAAATTTTTCCATGACGTCTTGCCAGAGCTGTTCAACGAACAACAAGTCCCTCAGTGGCTGCTCCGTTTAATGTGGTTTCAGTACGATGGTGCCCCGCCCATTTCAGCAATGAGATTTGCAATAACTTAAAATGACATTTGGACGTCAGTGGATCTGGCGGGTGGTTCCCTTCAAGGGCCTGGAAAATCGCCAGACTTAAGATGGCTTAATTACTTCTCGGTGTTTACATCAAAGGACTGGTGTACAAAAACCCCCTTTGAAAGTGATGAGGACCTTGCAGCACGCATTTCTGTAGCTGCATCGGAAGTCCTAGACACGCCAGGAATATTCCACAATGTACACGTTTTCAAGCGCCGAAGATGTCAAGCCTGTGTTATAGCTCATGGTCGGAATTTTGAACCCTCGATTCGTGATCCGTGCGCTCTCTCCGTTACCATTTCGTTTCGTCTCAACATTGGAAAAGGAAAATGTTCATCTGATTTCAACAAAGGACAAATCGTTATGGCAAGACGCATTGGTAAGAACATCAATAAATAGCGACGCTGTAGGCTGTCCATGTTGTTTAGTAGTTAGTACCTTTCAAAGATGGTCCGAAACAAGTGATGGAACTTTTCGGATATGCTGCATGTAATCAAATAGTTCAATCGTTAGCTACGAATCTTCACTACAGTTTTGCACTTCTATTAAGATAAGGTTTGCAGAACTCATTATCAAGCAAATTTCTTAGATACATAATTTAAACGTATAAGTCTTACCCACAAACGTACAATATTTATAAATATGCACAAACCCAAGCCCTTTAGTAAAAATAGAACATAGATCAGGCAACAGAAACTTCATCAGTTGCTTTTTCGCACACACAACGGAACATCGCTGAGGAACATCATATCGTGGGGAAGGAAGAGAAAAAGGGGTGAATTCTTCTCCCTTCGGCTGAATGGGTCATTAGGAAATACTTTGCGTAGCACAAAACTGAAGATCTTATTTGTATTCTAAGGGGCTTTGCTGTTGTTCTTTGCACGAATTTTGCAAGAAATAAGTTTGAAAGTGCGTCCTGGAATTTCCAGAAAAATACGTTTTGGTACGAAGCTTCCAGATCAGCACGAGAATAACTTGCCAGTAAATTACACACAAGAATTTTATTCAAACATATATTAGTATTTTGATAAGAACAACAAGCAAAGCATCATTGTATTTCAGTGACAAGAAGGAACATTACCTGTGAAACTGCAACGACAAATATATTTTGTTGTTGGACAAGCTAAGTGCATCTATGATAAAGGTGATTTAGATCATTATGTTTTCCGAGCATCACACTGAGTGGTAAATATAGCTATGAAAGTATTTTAAACTATCGACTCAATTTGAATTTACAGGAAGTGTATTTATTCGTCAACGTGTTTTATATAGATTTCGTAGGCATTTTCTGTGAGTTTTTCTAAATGGAAATATTGAAATAGCAGCTACTGAGTCGTAATATTTTATCAGTGAAAGAAAAATTAAGGGTTTCGTAAATGACACGTTCGTCACAAGATGAGGAAATTTCTGTAAAGGAAACTTTTCAATTTACTAACAGCATCAATATTTTCTTCAAAGAATTCCATTTGAAAAAAATTAGTGGAATTAAGCAGACATACACTCAGTAGAAAACATGAGATATAGGGTGATGGAAAGTTGACATGAACATCCTCTGCGAAGAGTGTAGAAGGCCAGAACAGAACCAGGGCAATAAATAGGTAGACAGCAGGTTTTCTGAAGTGTATCGCACTCGACGAACGTCAGTAAAGAGGAGATATGAGCGACATTGATCGTTGACGCATTGTCTGTGCAAGAGAGATGGGTCCGCAGGTAACCGTAACCAGTATAACGTCCAAGTTTGTCCGCGCCGGTCATTGAATCCAACTCCCATCACTCCGGAGTAAGTCGCTGCCCATACTGAGCTACACGGACATGTGCTCTCACTGCTATCGGCCTTTATCTCATGTGCGTTCTACGGTGCAGGCACGCTACACCAGGTTGTAACGAGAGTATACCATCCGCGAACGTACCAGAGCCCAGAGAAAAAGTCGATGAGGAATGCCGATGCTTGACTAACGCTTCTAATAGAACGTAGAGCTCTCTGATAATTAAGATAGGGCAATAACTTCCTACGCCGGAGATCTGTAATCTCTACGTCTGGTCAGTAGGCGTACGTTGCGTGACCTTGGCCTGGCTCGGAGTGATGAAAGCCATGTCTTCTCTGCTTGAAAGCCGGAAGTAAACTGAAAATGATGGCTCATATAAAGAAGGGAAAATAGCTACATAACACTTGTTTCTGGTTGTATAAATAAAAGAATATAATTTGACTTTGTTAAATTTTGTTTATGGTAAAGAATGTGTATTGTGATGCCGCTATTAATATTGAAATTTTCACTGCTAAAAAATAATTGCGTAGAGCTGTTCATAACACGTAAGATAATTTCCTTCAGAAAATGGAGGAGATTTTGAGCAAAACGTTTGTGAGTTTACTTTAGGTTTTTATCCTGTCTGTTTCTTAAACTATTTATGGGCTATCAAAAGATGTTTAACATCATTATTTACTGAAATTGAGCTATTTCTAGAATATCTTTTATTTCTTGTTTGTGTTCTTGGTATTTACCATTCCAGAACTGATCTCACAATTTGATAATTTGTCTTATTTGAGTAAAGAAAATTATTGAACAGCAAATTCGCTGGCTAAATATTATCTAAGTGTGTACATTCCTGCTTCCCTGACATCCTCAATTAGAGCTTGATCACTCATTTCAATGTCTGTACTTGAATTTAACATAATCTAGCCAGACATAGTTTCTAAGAAAAATACGGAAGAATAGATGCTAAATGTTACATCCAGGGGGGCGCCATTACAATGTGCAGTTGCAGTCTCCGTTTCCTCGGATTTGCGCATGACGTCACACCGGGAGCATAAGCCGCGAAAACACTACACCGGAACTATACCGCACGGCATCTTTGGCTTGGGAGTGCAAACTCAAACTCGTTCTTAGAAATTGGTAAAAATACTTCATAACTAGTAGCTATTTCTCAACATCAGTTGTGCATATTATTGTCTTATATCAGTGTAGCACAGTATACCTGGATGTGCAATAGCAGGATGTTTATCCTACAGTAGAAAGACTATAGTTTCGGATATTATTTACATTCTTTTCCTGCAAATCCTGATTTGGAAAAACTCTGGGTACTGAAATGTAAACGAAAGGATAATTTTAAAGTTAAAAATGCAAGAATTTGCTCGGAACATTTTACTGTTGACAGTTATGTTCGTGATTTAAAAACAGAATTACTTGGATTACCTGGCAGAAAGAAATTGAAAGAAGTAGCTGTACCTATAGTCAAACGCTATCTTCTATTAAATTTGAGATACTAAATTTAAGTTAAACAATTCAGTTAAAAAATTTTGTTGTTTTTTGTGTGCTGTCAGTAACTTAATATCATGTCAACTTAACATAAGGCAGTACCTTTCTGTACATTTGAGCTAGCCTAGTTTGGGAGGAAGTTTTAGGCAGGGATGGACCGTGGCACACTATGATAAGTTTTATTTTTGTTTTCATTTAAATTCTGCCCGCCATTGCAATAGTATTATATAATTTTTGATAGCTTTTTGTGGTGCCTATTAAAATAAATTTATAAACGAACATTTCTTGCGAATTTTTGTTTGTATTTGAAGGCTACTAAAAGGAATTCTGTAAACAACAAGATTTATTTTGGAAAAATGAAATGATGAATAACGTATTTACTTCTTGTATGTTTAGCCTGTTAACGGGACTACCTTATGCGCTGATAATCATAATCGAAAGACTAGACTTTAAAAAGTTCAGATTTCTAAGAATTTACTTTCGCACTGACAATAACTTTTTGTAAATATAACTTCCTGCGAACACGGAACTACGAAGTTCAGCAATATGTTTGTTTACTGCAATGCCCTCATATTTCTTTATACAAAAGCTGTTATTATTATTTTTTTCAAAATTATTTAATTCGGGAAAGAGGAAATAATAGATCACTGATAAATATGTTATTCTTTGAAGTTAGACATTATTGGTATTTGAAAACCTTTTCCATCGCGTTTATTTACATTTCTTGCTAAAGTGTAACTCCTAGCAGCGATGGCTCTTGGCTCGCCTCTTTGCCTCTCGCTGCTTTGCTCCCGGCGCGACGTCATTTCGCCAGCCAATAGCAGCTCGTTTCCGAAGTGGCTCAACCTAAAAGGATATCTATTAACCTTGGTTACACAATTGAGTACGGTTTAGATATTGTTAGCCTAACAAAAGCCGTAATTGTATTTTAGAACCTGAGGTTTCTATACCATACAAAATTTGGGAAAAATATAGTTAATATATAACATTTTAGGAATATTAAACTGCCGGTAATGTTTACTTTTGGTGTCGGTTGCGGCTATTTGGGAAATGTCTGATCTCTTTATCCTTGAGTGGTTAAAATGTTGGTAAAACTTTTCATCTTATATTTATTTTGAGCGTTTATGTCTAGAAATAAATTAAATGCTGTATTTGTGCACGGCTTCATGTAAATACACTGCTGCATAGGAAATGCTGCAACAGTTAGTGTTTGTCAGAGCGCCATGCAAAATCTTAATTGGGTGTCAATTGTAGGGTTATGTGAATATCGCACTTCCGAAACACTGACGTGAGAGGTGAGGGGGCTTATAAAGTAAAACCGATGTACGTAACTACGATTGTTGATTCTAACTTGTGCGTTTAGACAATGGTGGATTGATCATGGATGTTTCAGTAGAAAGTCAAGAAAAATAAAATAAAGCGAGATAACACTAAATAAACGGGAAGACCCTGAAGAACCTCCTAAAAGATTCATTTAAAATTTATATGCACATTAATGTCATCAATGAGTACTCATTACTGAACTGCGTTTAGTTCACTCTGCCGCATGTATCAACTCAGAAATCTTGAAAATTGCATCAACATATAGTTGAAACAAAAATCATATCTCAGGATTTCCGTTCTTATTTACTACCGTTACAGCTCCCAGGACAATCAAGTTCCCCGAAACTGAAAATAAACTCTCATGTTATGGAGATCTGTATCAACTTCAGATTTGCACTAATCGAATCAATCAAATACTTCGTATTAGTGATCATGAATTTCTCTAATCCAAAAACATTTATATTAATGCATTTGTGAACATCTATTCATGATAAACTTTTATTCATTAATTCTTATTGTGTCATAATTACATGCTGGTGAAAATAATAATTGATAAAAATATGCTAAACGTAACACTTCTACTCGTACCTCGCAATTATCCACGAATATATCTTACTTATATGTACAATAACGGATAGTGATTTTAAATAAAGGTAATTTATGACAAGCTGTGCCATACTGCTGCCGTAAAGTTGACTTTACAAAAAAAAAAGACGTAACCTTTCTGCACATGCTTACGGGAGAGCAAATATTGACTTGTTTAACGCAAGCACGGTTTGTGCCTTTAAATGAACATCTGGTACTTCGGTTACATCTTTTTCAAACGCAAATTTCATTTTAAAAGTATTTTTTTATGTCGATAATTGACTGTATGCATAATTATAAAACCTGCAAGAATGTTTATTTTATTTCGTAAACTCAAGTACACTGGCATGCAAAACTTAACTACTATTCAGTTGTTTGTGCCGTAGCTTGGCAATAAAGCAGTCTTCATAGATGAATGTCATACCACAGAGACCTCAGCATGTACCGAAAGGGGAAATAAACAAACACATGTGCGAAACTGAATACAAAGTGTACACTGGGACTTTATTACCACAGATGAATTACAGCAAAGAGGTTGTTGTTAGTAAGGAATATGATGTACTCTAACAGAAATGGATGCGTTCGGGCGTGTGGCCACATATAACACAAAGCTGTAGATGAGTTCTTGGGACAACTTCGTCCATTCCACTTGTAGTGAACGTTTGAACTGATGGATATTTTCCAGAAGATGTGGTCGTTCGGCTAAACGTCGCCTAGAGCGTCACACACATGTTCTATGGGATTTAGATCCGGTGAGTATTCAAGCCGATTCATAGGAGTGATATCCTCACTTTACAACATATCATCTACTGCACGTGCACGATGGGGTCTGGCGTTATCATTCATATACAGCAACTCGGAACCAATGACATTTCGTATAGACGTATATTGGGAAGGAGCACCTCATCGCAGCAGCGCTTTACGGTTAAGGAACTACTACCAAAATGTGGAGCTTAGTACGACCATTCAGTGTAATGCCTCACTAGACGAGCATACCAACACCGCCATACCGAGCTCTTTCGGTAATATTAGCTGTTCGATAAAGAGTTCCCACCTCTCTCTAGATTAGGTGACGTTTAGAATCGCTCGTACTGTTGAAACTAAGCTCATCCGTTGTTCTATGGTCCAATCCTTGGGGCACTTACGTCATTGTAATCCATGTCTTAGATGGGTAGGCTTTAATGGAATGCAACGTTCATGTCGTTGAGAAAATAGTCCAGCTTTATGTAGACGTCTGGCAAACGTGAACCGAGGCACGACGCTTCCTGTTGTCATCTGCAGTTGCTTCTCGATATTGCCCGATGTCTGGCGTCGAATACGTTTGCCCTGTAGGACCATATAATTCGCCATTTCTTGCTGTTGTTTTCCGTGGTCAAGCAACACCCAGCTTTCTAACAGCTGTTCCTGTCGTTTGGAAGGTCACCCACGAACGCAAAATAATGCTATAGGTCACGCCGAACACGTCGGCGACGCTAGTTACGGTTCGCCTCTCCTCCGAATTTCCGATTATTCTACCACGAGTAAAGTCATCTAAATGTCTCCGCGTGGACAATTTCTCGTCTGCGACACAATAACAAACCACGCGAACCTCTTTACAACGCCACACACTTTCGCTTTCCGCTTCCTGTCCTGTTGCGAGATGCTCTTTATATCTATTTCAGGGCTGTCGTGTGACCTGCGACATCACGTTTCGGAAATTCGCACAAGCATCGACTTTCTACTGATCCGGTTTCGTTATACAAATCGCCACAAGCTTGTGTGTTTCACTTGCGCCTATAATCTGCGGAACTAGATTTGCACGCCAGTGTAGTTACATTTCCTCGATAAATTATGATTAAACAATTCATGTTACTTTGCTTTCTGTACAAATAGTGCTCAAAATTCTGCAGTGAGCTTGTGTTTGGAATGTTAAGTTGTTACAATTCAAAACTAAATGTTTTACTAAAAAATGCCATCTGTATCGCACGATATTCTCATTGATTGATATGTCGAATAGCAATCGCGATCGTTCGCTTTTAGACAGAAAGAAGTACATTTTATTTTGAATGATGGTGGAATAAGAATTGATATTAATAAAAATGGGTTTTATGAGGTACAGAATCTTCAATCTTTTTCAGTGTATAACTAACGTAACATTCCAAAAAATTTGAAACTTCTGTTCAGCACAATGTGGCGAAAACATATTGTAGGGGTTCAATAGGTCTACGTAAAAGATAAAGTAAAATGAAGGACCTTGCCTCTCATTCACTTCAGTGGCCACAAATTCAGTCGCTGGGATTTCTTGGAGACTAGACGCTCAGTGTCTGTGATTTTGACTACATATATTTTATCATATCTCCTCCAAAAAAGGATGCATTATAGCGAGTAAGTATTTAAGGATTTTTAAGCGAAGGGATTGATACTCTATGTTGATTCTACATTGGAAATCGGGACTAAACATAATTCCACTTACTATATACACAGTCGAGTCATATTTTTGTGACCACATCCTACTTTTGACGTCAACAGCGCATAGCCAATGTAAGAAGGCACGTGTCGGGGGATGGTTTGGAGGGTATATAAGGTATACGGTATGCATTAGGAAAATACACTGACGGAAAAAAAACCAACACCACGAAAAAATAGTTGTAGAGGAATGAAATGGCGGCAATACATTTGTACAGGTAACATATTTAATCGATTAGGATTTCAAGATCACAGCTTAATGTAAGCGCGAGAAGAGCCATTTTAAATGTGAAATGCTGGTACATTAATAACCGGTGTAACCGCCAGAATGTTGAATGTAAGCACGCAAACGTTAATGCATTGTGTCGTACAGGTGCTGGATGTCAGTTTGTGGGATGGAGTTCCATGCCTGTTGCACTTGGTCGGTCAATACAGGGACGGGAAATGTTGGTTTGGGGTGACGTTGGAGTTGTCGTTCAATGATGTTTCATACGTGCTCGATTGGTGAAAGATCTGGCGATGCATCAGGCCACGGCAACATTTTGACACTCTGTAGAGCATGTTGGGTTACAACAGTGGTATGCGGGCGAGGGTTATTATGTTGGAAAACACCCACTGGAATGCTGTTTATGAATGGCAGCACAACAGGTTGAATCACCAGACCGACGTACAACTGTGCCGTCAGGGTGCGTGGGATAACCACGAGTGTGCTCCTGCTGTCATAGAAAATTGCTCCCCAGATCATAACTCCAGGTGTAAGTCCAGTGTGTCTCGGCCGCACACAGGTTGGTTGCAGGGCCTCACCTGGCATACTTCTAACCAACACACGGCCATCACTGGCACCCAGGCAGAACTGGCTTTCATCAGAAAACACAACAGATATCCACTCCGTCCTCCAATGAGCTCTAGCTTGACACCACTGACGTCGCAAACGGCAGTGGTTTGGAGTAAGTGGAATGCACGCTACAGGGCGTCTGGCTCGGAGCTGTCCTTCAAGTAACCGATTTGTAACAGTTCGTTGTGTCACTGTGGTGGCAACTGCATCTCGAATTGCTGCCGCAGACGCAGTACGTTGCGAAACGGCCATACGCCGTACACGTCAGTCTTCCCTCTCAGTAGTGCCACGCGGCCGGCCGGAACCCGGTCTTCTTGAGGCAGTACCTGCCCTTGACCACCGTTGCCAACAATCATGCACAGTGACTATATTCCTGCCAAGTCGTTCTGCAATATTGTGGAAACGAAAATCCACCTTCTCGTAGCCCTGTTACACGACCTCGTTCAAACTCCGTGAGCTGTTGATAATGGCTTCTACGTCTTCTTAAAATCATTCTTGAGTGTCATCAACACACTACGTCGAATCTCAACGATACCTAACACTTACGAACGTTACAGCGCGTATTTACAGCAAACCTGCTTTGCGTGTTCCGAGGGGCACTACTAGCGCCACACGTATGCGCCGAGCGCGAAATTTGCATAGACGACATCTTACAGATGTACTCTCACCGCCTACCAACTGTCGTTTATCTAACACAACCCCTTCTTGGTGTTGGGATTTTTTTTTCTGTCAGTGTATGTCACTGAAACCTCGACAATAATTATGAATATCATTGAATATCTGCTTACGTCCATTGTTCAAAGGGAAGCTTAGCAGAAGGAAGAGACGTAGGGCAAGAATGCCATTCATGCCTCTTCTAAGAGTCTAACACGGAATTACCCCAAAAGGATAATTTACAGCTAGTGCATTAGACAACATGGCTACAGAGGCGTCTCAGTGTCTCTGATAGAACGTATCATTTTACCTAACGCCAACCTGACAACACTAAGCTCACT
Source organism: Macrothele yani (assembly GCA_039090855.1). Classification (NCBI taxonomy): domain Eukaryota; kingdom Metazoa; phylum Arthropoda; class Arachnida; order Araneae; family Macrothelidae; genus Macrothele; species Macrothele yani. Next base: position 361,713 of record JAYWMT010000398.1, read on the forward strand.
GCGTTGCGGAAAAGAATCAAATTTTCTAAAGAAACACTACATAAAACTGGCGTTCAAATAAAGTATTTTTCTTTGCATCGTAAATGCGACGTCACCAGAGCTTCTATGCACGCTAGGAGTGGCTGTTACCAGTTGACAGATGTGAATTGCAGTAAGCAAAACGAGCTCCTAATATTTGCAAGTAAAAATTGCAGTTGAAAATTAGACAACACCTACATATACAGAACATAAATCACAAAATTAAGTTTCCTTAAAGTTATGCGTTTTTAAAGGCAATTTTACACAGTTTATTTATGCCATGCAATGTACATAATACAAACCTATTTAATTTATATACTTATTTTATTTTATGAAAATAAAACTGACAGCTACATCAAATTCAATGTTCGCTACAAATGAACCTAAACAATTTCCGAAAAAAATAACAAATACACACGTTTATCTGTATATGTCGAGTGTTTAAAATCAAATTCCTGAAATAAAATTATAAGGACAAACTTTGCACCAGTAACCGTTCTGCAAGTAAAAAATGTAGATGTACAAAGTAATTTTGAATTGACGTTGGTCGTTAAATGTAAACTACGTCCTTTGTTTTTAAATAAGCTATGCGTCCGTTTTCTTTTCAATCGGGGTGTGTGGATTAAAGTTCAGAACAGCTGATTAATACTTTTAGTGTGAGATATCGTAATCATCCTTAGACGTTATGAATTATGAGTTCAATTATTATCGATATTATCTCTCATATCTATTATTAGCTGGATTTTCCGACAGATTAATCAGAATGAATTAGGTCTGAGCTAGTATATGTAATAACATAATTTTCAATATTTCCACAAAACATATATTTACGTTGTTAATTTTAATTGATAAAACCTAATGAATGGAATAATAATAAATTACTTATCTCTAAAAAAGCCATATTTTTTTATAAACAGCGTGATTCATAATAGTTATCAGGAATTCCGTAACCTGGCATGGTCAATCCCTAACCGACCAAATAAAACTGCCTACAGCATAAACAAGTTCAGAGCGGAAAGTTTTATGTGGCAACTCGGTACCTCCGAAATTGACGGCATACTTCAAAATGGAGACCGTTCAAGAAAAAGCAATCTGTGTACTCTGGTTCTTCGAAACATAGTCAGTTATCAAAACGCAACGTAGTTACAGAACGCAGTACGGCAGAGCTCCACCTTCCTATACTGCTATCCGACGTTGGTTAAAGCTGTTTCAAAAGACTGGGTCGTGTGTAGAATCTAAAATGGGCGAAAAGACCTAGCACATCGCAGGACGATGTAAATCGGGTCCAGGAAGCCTTCCTTCGAAGCTCTCAGAAATCAACGAGATGAGCTGCTTCCCATTTAGGTACACCACAAACGACTCTTTTGAGAGTTCTGCATCACCGCCGAGAAAGCCGTGCGTAAAAACTGCAGATTGTGCAAGATGTACAGCGGAACAATAAATCCCGCAGTTTCCAATATGCCCAGACATTTTCTCCAAAGTCGAAGCTTATTAACATTATCTGCGGACATGGATATTTAGTGACTGAAAAACGATTTTTCTCTCAGAGAGGGTACATCGGCAAAGATGCAGAATATAGGGCTCTGGAAACCCTCAAGTCATTCGAAAAGTCGAATGAGATATGCAAATGGTGAACGTCTTATGCGCTGTGTCATGTTGGGAAGTTTATAAGTACTTTTTTTGTGAAATAAACAATGACTGCATTGTCCTATCTGGACATGCTACAGCTGTATCTCTTGCATACAGTTGGAAGATTGGCAGCTCAATATGGTGTTCCAGCACGATGGCGCGCAGCCGATTGGCTGTTCTTATCGGATAATTTCCCGACCAGCATTTTACTGGGTTCTGGGTTGGGCGTGGTGGACTCATTTCGTATGCGGGCTCACCCGATATTACTATACTGGATTTCGTTCTTGCGGATTCGTAAAAAGCCACGTTTACCAGACTCGTGTGACATCCCTCGATTACCTGAACACCAGAATTGGTGCTGCGATGCGATAGCAACAATAACTTATCAAATGCTGGCGAACAATTAGCGGAGAATTATTATAGCTTGGATATCTTTCGTGCCAGGGAAGGCCCGCGCATGTCATAGTTGTTTAGCAATTTGATGAATCAATTGCACAGGAAATAAAACGTCTAGTTGTCATCTGTCATATTGTGTTTGCGGTTTTAGTTTGTCTATTTTTTTATTTTGCTGATTATATTTCACTGAAATCACACGCGCACACACACACACGTACAATTGGGCTAAATCCTTAGCTAATCAGCTGAAGGTGTCATGGGAGTTAGATTTTTGCGCTTTTTTTGCCGAGCTCTTCAACTAGAACAGGTGCCAGCATTCTTCCCTGATATCTCTACTATGTTGTAGTTATTTGAAAATTATTGTATACTTTTTCAGCCGAACAATACATAAATATCTATCTTGCTGCTATTTTACCTTAACTGTACTGAAAGAGGACTTCAGTCAGTCTCATAACTCGTAGTTTTTCAGCGTTATCTTTCTCTTGGGATGCATAAAGCTGGTAGGTAGTTGTGTACTGGTACGCAATGTCCTTCAGGAGGTCCCCGCACGGGGATAACTGGTTTTCCAGTTATTTGGGGAGCGGCGCCCCCACGGCCCGAGCTGACCTTGTGACTGGTCAACATCTGATGTCATGCCACCGCTTTGCTGTTGGTGTTTGCAGGGACGGCTGTTCATCCAGCTGTTGGGGAGTCGCGGCCCCACGATCCCGAGCTGGTCTTGTGTCTCGCTTTTTCGTTTTTATTTATTTTCTCCACTGGCTAGTTGCCCGTGTTGTATACTTTCCCTAATCGCTACCACGTTATGCACTAACACCCCGGTCTTGTGGTTTTGTTACCCTCCACCACTAACTGTATTATATTAACCGCTCAGTTCGTAGGTTGCTGAGATTCCGTTTAGGTTCCCTTCCAGGATTTGTCTTCTTTGGATTTCTTTTTTCCTTTTAGCTGGTTTGGGTGCTAGACCTACCTGCATGTTTGCCGCGTGAGGAGACCCGTGAGGCGGAAATGGGATGTCTGGCGGCTGAGGTCGCAGGAGACCGGATAAGTGCCTCCTGTGTACCAACACTCCTCTTCGACCCCGGCTTCGCTGTAAACGGGAGGCTAGAGACTAACCCACCTCTAGTCAGAAGTCTTGTACCAAGTTGTGTACACGGCTTTAGCGGCTTTTTGTCGTATAGCACGGCAGGGTGAGCCCTGGGGCTGTGGGATCATGCCAAAGGCGTTGGCATGACGGTACCCGGAGGCCGAAGTGTCCGCCGAGTGCGTGTGATCACAGCCAACGGACTATATCTGCAACGTATAAGCTCCAGAACTGTGTCCAGCGTCATTTTCTTGGCTTGCAGACCTCCAGTTCTCCCTTGTAGGGCTCGGTGGTGGGTGGAGTAGTCTGCAGACGAATCTTCCTCCTTTTTTTCCATGGGTAAAAAGAACAAAAACTCCAAATTTAAGTCACCTGACAAAATGATAGTTGACAACGACTGTCCTTCGTCTTTTCAACCTACCAAGTCTCATACCCTTAAACGGTCTTTAGACCTTGACCTGGACCAAGAATGTGGAACCTCTTCTTCGGCAGCTGTACCAGTCGCTCCGAAGCGTCGTCTCCCCTCGATTGCTGTGACTACGCATGCTACTCACTTGCTTGTAGAATCCATCGATCCGCATGAGAGACTGTCCACCAGATCTCCCTTTTTCATTTCTAAAGCTTTGGACGCTGCGGTTGGCCCCTTGAAGTCTGTGAGGAAGCTTCGCTCTGGGGACCTGCTTGTCCAAACTTGCAGTGTTTCTCAGAGTAACACTTTTCTGAACCTCACTAGTCTTCAAGGCATTCCTGTAAAAGTGACACCTCACCCGTTTCTTAACACCTCTCGGGGTGTTATTTCGGAGTTTGATCTCTTGCCATGCAGTGAAGACGAATTCGTGACTGAACTTGCTGATCAAGGTGTTATTGCTGCACGTCGTATGATGTTCCGGCGTGATGGTTCCATGATTAAGTCAAAAAATGTCATCTTGACTTTTAACTCCCCGAAAGTTCCGACCGAAATCAAGGCTGGCTACTTGGTCTGTGGAGTTCGCCCGTACATTCCCAGTCCTCTGCGCTGTTTCAGGTGCCAGAGGTACGGGCATTCACAACGTTTCTGTAAGAGTTCCGCTCGTTGCGCAAATTGTGGCTCCAGTGAACATGACGGGGAAGGTTGCACTTCTGCGGCCTACTGTGTTAACTGCGGTGAGGCCCATGCAGCTTACTCCCGCAACTGTATGAAATGGAAGGACGAGATGGCGATCCAGCGCCTCAAGACCCTGGAAGGCCTCTCGTATCCTGCTGCCAAGGCCAAGTTGGGTATACCCACCACCCGACAGCGTACTTTTGCCGCAGTAGTTCAGTCTCTGCCACAACCCGTGCAGCCCTTTGTTCCGCGCCCTGTAGCTCTCGCCGCCCTTGCCAAGCGATCTACAGCTGACCAAGCGACACAGGTGTTTTTCCCCGAGCTCGAGATTTTTCGAATACCTGATTCTGGGAGTTCTCTTTTGCTGCCGACCGTCTCTTCCAGTTTCCAGCCGAAAGCCTGCACGTGCGGAAGACCCGGCCCTCAATCCGCAAAGGTGTGCAGTGTCCATCCAACTGTCTCGGCCTCAGCGAGGTCCCCACCCTCAACCAACATTATAGAGGAACATAGGGGGAGGAGAGTGACAGTTCGTCCCCAGCCTCAAACAACATTGCAGAGGAACATGGGGGGAAGAGAGTGACAGTTCGTCCCCGCCCTCTGCCAGCATTGCAGAGGAGTGTGGGGGGAGGAGAGTGACTCATCCTTTGTGTAGTTGTGTTTAAAGAAAAAAAAATTATAATTATAATAGTAAATTAATAAATTTTTTATATAAACCTAATTAACTACCTTGTCTTCACAGCTTTCATCATACTCTTTTTCAACTTTTACCAAGCCTGTCTGCTCTTAATCATTTTCCACGTTTTTAAAAATCTGTGGCTGATAGTTCTTTGTCTGGCGCTCTTTGGCCAAACCTGGCCCTTGCGCCAATAAAATCCACCAACCAACCAACCAACCTTCAGGAGGTCATGCACATTTAACAAGAAATCAAAGATGCCAAAGAAAATCATCGACCAGGACATTGCCCCACTGCCTTCTTCTTGCCCCAAATAGGGTGTTTTAGGTTGAACGTTCAGCGGTTTTCCTACCGACTCGTCTACCAAAGACCATAACGTAGCATAAAACTTGATCCAATTATAGAAGTGAATTTCCTTCCAATACGTTCTTTGCTTTCCCGATCTTTTCAACCAAACCTAATCGTTGTCTGGTATGATGTGTTGTAACGAGGGGTGCTATTACCACTTGCGGTTGAACCTCAAGCCAATTCTGTGAAAAGAACGTTGCACCACAGGTAAGAATGCACTACCTTGTTCTTCTATGCGTAGCTCTGCTAAGGTAACACGCTTGTTGTTCCGCACAATACGGCCCATCCATCATTCTCTAGACGTTAAGAAACGTCAGTTCCCTCCACAAGATTTTGCACTGCATCTCTTTCCATTCACACACTCAAACTACAGCGGCTAACGGTCGCCAGCAAAGATCTGCTTTTCCTGCTTGGTGCGACCCATTGGTAGGGTCGCAGTAAGCAAAAAAAGCAGATTTTTTCCTGCTTTTTGGAAAAGGGGCCCTATATTAAACAGGAACCACTGTAAAAACCTAGCCGCCAGTTTTTCTGAGGATGATCGCTAAGCCAGGAAAACAAAAACAAAAATAAGATTGGCAATTCTTCGTATTTTTAGTACCTTAAGTTTAACCTTTGTCGATATTCCTGCTTTCAATTAAGCGCAACAAGACGCACTATTAAAATACACGCTATAGTCTATTATGTTTTGAAACACGGAGTCGTTTCTATTTTCTTACACTAGAAAAGCATGTTTCACAACAATCTGGACATCTATGTCGTCATTGTATTCATTCTCAATTTAATATTTTATGAAGTGCACTCCACCTGCCTACCTCAACTCATATCTTGGGCAATTTTCTACATCACATTCCTGCACGAATTTGAACTAAAGACAACAATGTAGTAAATAAAACTGATACTTTAATTGCAATATTGGGAGAAAGATTCTTCGTTAGAAGTGTGAGTGTAATTGCTTACATGCTTCTTGCATTTACGCAGTTGATTATCAAAATGATGGGAAAATATTGAAGATCCATGGAATTCAAACTCGAGAAATGTTGTAAGGAATACCTTCGAAAAATAGGACACCGAAATTTATGTGACCTGTCAAAAAGCGGTAATTAGTTTTTTACGCCTTATTGTTCGTTATACAATGCACGTACTATTTCTTATTGTTCGTTATATACATAAACATATTACTACTGTTCCAGTTAGTTTCGTTAGGCATTTTCAAACTTAAGGTATGCTTAAGAGATATGGCAGCCATGATTAATCGCATTAAAGAAGAACACACACTCTCTCACGAATCTGTTTCATCAATGAGTCGACATTCTATTTCTCCGGCAGAGTAAATAACCATATCTGCCGAAAATAGGGAACGAAAAATCCCCATGTGTTCGTAGCACACGAGAGATACAGCACGAAATGTCTGGGCTGGCCTAATGGGAGACAGAATGATACGGCCTTTTTTCTTCGCTGGAACAACAGTTACTGGCATGACGTACCTGGCCATGTTAGAACAATTCGCTATTCCTAAACTACGGGGTATTCAAAGCATCATTTTTTTAGCAAGATGGAGCGCCTCCTCATTGGCCTTTGGTGATAAGCAGATATTTAGACTACCATTTTCCAGGGCATTGAATTGGACGTGGGAATCCAACGGCAATGCCACCTCGTTTTCCTGATACGATACAATGGGATTTATTTTCATTGGGGCTTTATTAAAGACATTGTGTAGAAGAAAGAGATTACATCTATCACTGAGCTCAAAGAACGCATTACAGTAGCCTTCCTCCTTGTTAGACTTGACATTCTGTAGAGCACGTGGGTGGAATTGGACTATCGTTGAGCACGCCTTGAGACCTACTGACATTTAATGCCATGTGTTTTGACATTAAAAATAAGTTATTTATGGTAATGTTTTTTCAATTGCATACAGAAGTTGTATACCGCATCTATGGACACGCTATATATAACCGACGCACTCAACTTCACGTGTTCGCAGGAGGCAATGTGAATGATGAGCGCTCTATGGACGAGTCAATAGCGTTTTATGCAAGTCATATTCAAGGAACATATAGTCCTCCGTTTTGTTTAACCCTTTAAAGACCATGACCCTAAAATGTTGTATCACTCTAAAATACCATACCGCCCAAAACTGTCTGTTGGTTCGCCTCTTTGTTCAGTAATCATAATGATGACTGAATGTGACCCCTGATGATCTCTCATAGGGCCGCCCCGGTGGAGCAGTGGTCTAAGCGATGGCCTCTGATCATTCGTCCGTTAGGGGTCCGGGTTCGAATCCCGGTGAGGCATGGATGTTGTGTTTGTCTTACGGCAATGGCTCTTTCCCTTCCCTGGAACCAGTGGCCCTAAATTATGGACGGGCGACTGCTTATAACCCATTGAGTTGCTCACAGTGGTCGTTAAACCTCCAATAAAAAAATCCCTCATAAGTCGCGCAAATTTAAAGAAAATATAAAGGCAGGAAATCTGGGACGCTCTTGGGACGCGTTTTGGGCGTTATGTTCGTTAAAGGGTTAATGGACGAAAACACTCGCCTGCATATTGCTGAGCTTGTTGATGGTTACCTGTTGCGCATGGTTATTCAAGGTATGGATTGGCTAAATACGTTTCGGGAGCGCAACCCTGTACACCATGCCTATAATGCTTTTGGACGACATGTGGCACCTAGTCAACCCTTTCTGAGAATCCTTCACGAGATACTCACCACCCACTTCGTGGTCAGAATGCATCGTCGTATGGGAGTTTACTGTCCGTTTGAGGAGGTTACATTCCTATTTAAGGCCTGTTTAGGTTACATTCTAACGTTTCACCTTGCTGACTGTTGCGGATATGACCCTTCTGCAAGCAAAATACTTACACTGTCATTAAAAAATATTTCTTGGTTTTATGATTGTAACTCTTAAATTGCTTTGACGTCTTTACCTTCTATTACGCGTTTCCCTGTTTATACCGGCCGAGCAAATGCCTGCGGGACTTGAATTTCAAATAACCTTTTATTTCTTCTTTTTCACGATGTTGTTACACCAAAGGTTTCTTTAGCGTATTGAACTGAAACATTGTTTTTATATAACTTATATACACTTACAACTTCGAAAAGGCGCATTGAATTGCAACAAGCAAGATCATTACATAATGTGCTTGCAAAATACGCTTAAAAATAATTTATGGAACAGGTAAAACTTTAAAATCTAGAAGAAGAAATTTTCCATTATAATACAGAATATAAAAGCTTGAAATTTGACATTTACGCATTAAGAGAAACTTTGTGACATGTCCATTTGCGTTATTTATAAAAATTTCGGCACTGTTACAAGAAAGCGACGAATCGCCACCGAGAGGCCGTCTTTACTTTAAACCTTTTGGTCGAAGTTTGTTTAAGAAAAAAAGAGGCATTTTACAAACGTACACGGATTAACGTAACAAAGACCACCGCTCCGGTGGCGCAGTGGCCTAAGTGATGGCTTCTGATCATTCGTCCAAAACAGGTCCGGTTTCGTGTCCCGGTGAGGCATGGATATTTTGTTTGTTTTACGGCACCGGCTCTCTCTATCTCTTCTCTGGAACCAGTGGCCCTAAATTAAGGACGAGCGACTGCTTATAGCCCATTGAGTTGCTCACGGTGGTCGTTAAACCTCCAATAAAAAAAAAGAGTCGCTTAAATTTTCTTTGCAAAATATACTTCTTTTTTGAGTTCCAGAAGCATATTCGCGGAAGTTCTCCTCTTTATGACCTTCTGGTAGTGTGTAGTCTTCATCATGTCCGATTTCCTTTGAAAGGCAACTTATTGAAATTACTAATGGTTAGTGCATCCGTGATGTCGTTACAATGTAACGCTCATTGGGATTGGTCTTACTTTTTTGGCATTGGTCTTTCTCAACTGTTCGAATTATGGCGTTCACGCGGGTGCGGAGCAAGAACTTCACAAAATCAAATTTCATTAAATCTACATCCTCTACCAACATTAATGTAAAACATGGTACGCAGATATTAAATATGCGAATTTCAAATTTGGAGGTAGAGTAGTTTTTAGTATAAACTAAATATAGGTTTTACAGCAAAATCTCGATTATCCGTACTAATCACCGTATAAATACGCACGGATAACCGCAAAACACGAGTAACACGAGTTTTGCTTTTACTGAAAAGATTTCTTTCCGATGTACTTTACAGTATACAAAAATACATTTGACACATTGAACTGTCAACAATAGAGTATATAAAATTATAAAATATATGTACTGTACTTACAATTTCTGTTGTTGACGAAAGTAAAATGCGTAGGCGTACATACGTATAGTATGTTTACTAGACACAACACACAAATCATATATTTTTTGTAGCGAAATATTCTGCAATGTTCTTTTGTTTGTTAGATGTATTTAATTTTTCAACACCAGTACGAATATTACGAAGTACCTCAATATCATTGTAATTGAAATCCCTTTGGTACACATAATCTATAAGCTTATCTATTGTAGACATTCTAAGGCCGCATCATGACCCAAACGCCCGCAGTTAAACGCAAAGCTCGGTTCACACGTATTAAAAAGTCTGCAGGGAAAAAAAAAAAAAGAAAAAAGCAGAGCACGTATAATCCGCGCACGGATAACCAAGCGTTTGCTTACTGAGTTTAGAATTTTCAGTAAATAGTCAGAAAAAAAGGTTACTTAAATAAGCGAAACAATTTATCATTTCTAGTAGTGGTCGCAATTTTGTTTTAATGGGCGCTCTTTGTGAGGTCATGTCTGTAAGATTTTTAAATCAATGCCCAGTGGAACAGCTTCCCGAAACCTTGGCCAAAATTCAAATTCACAGAATAGTCCTAATGACAAAATGACTAGTCATATATTCAGGCAATGAAAAGCCAGTACCAAATGTATGTATACCTAAGCTGACTTGTACAGGATCAGTAAGTTTTGAATTCCAAAGTGCGCGCCTAAAGTTCATTAAAGCGCTGAAGTGCCCTTTTTTGTGAAAAATGATTTCATCGTGCACCATACTCCTGTAGGTAATTACTTCATATCAATGACAACTGAATAAAATAATATTTTGATCACATAAATACTTACCGAATGAAAAAGTAGTGAAATTCATTTTCACAACAATAATTAGCACTTCTACATACTAGCTTCGAATGAACAAAGTAGGGTAATTTATTTTTTACTTCACTTATTCAAATAGACCCGCGATCATTTTCATACCTGATGGCAGCCTATATATCTTAGTTTAAGAGGTAAAAATTAGCTGCACGCGAGTGCTCTCTTCCAAGATATGTGTGTCCAAAACTGTTGATATTACCTGGTAACTGAACATATGAATTGATTACCCCGTACCGTGCTGCTCAAAAATTTGTAATATTGAGTATAAGTCTGAGGATAACAGTATTTTAGTGTGTTACTATCAATATTCGAATTAAATTTACTTTATTACGAATGAAATTGAGAAAACTCTCACTATAAGGGACATTTTTCAAATACGGAAAGAAAAATTAGGTAGTACCTTATCCGTAAAATGTCAACACGTGATAAGAGTAATATCCCCTGAGTTTGATGTGGAAAAGCTTCTCGAAGATGCCAAGAAATATGTGCGACACGAGATATATGGAGTTTGCAGTAAAATTATGGAGCGCTGGAAAAACTGTAATCGAATGGAAGAGCGATTTTTTATTAAAAATGCCGACTGGTAGTACAAAAATATTGACCTACCTTCTAACGTTTTGACGCGAAATGTTGTACCCAGCACTTATGGTACATTTGGCAGACAAACTATTTGCTTTACCGAATGCAGTGACAGGTCGAAAAGAAGAAAAAAGAAAACCTACGTAAAAGTACGGAAACTGGATAAGTGGTTTAAGCAGTTCAAATAAGCTTACGAGCTTCAGAACAATCTTACGCTCCGAAATTACTGAACGAAGCTGCTAGTACAACACTCATTCGTGCTTATTGAATAAAACACGCATGGGAACCACAAAATACAATTCCCATAATGTCCTATTTCCCTGAGTTTATCTTTATTTGTGGCAACAAAGTTAACGAAAAGTCAATACATCAAGATTCAAACAGAAGCCAAGGCCAGGAATGCATCAGTAAATCCGAGCCACAGAAAAAACGATGCTATCACACCAATAGAAACAATCAACATTGCTGATTCACTAGCGGAAGTGAAATTACAAATAATTTTGGATCACATTTGCTTAAGAGTCCAAGAAGCTGAAGTGCCTGTTCTGGAGACTTTTACAGAAATAAATCAGATAGACATGATTTTAGTTTCAAAACAGGGATGTGATTGAAGTACAGGTATAGCCAGTGCAAGTAAACAGCTACAACAGGTCTACCAGACACTGATATGTTTATTATTTATTTTGTTCTTTTTTTTTTTTTTGATCCACTTCTTTTCTATTTTTTATCTTTTCGATTTAAATTTTAACGACCACTGTGAGCAACTCATTAGGCTACAAGCAGTCCCCGTCCCTAATTTAGGACCACTGACTCCAGATAAAGGAGAAAGCCAGTACAGTAAGACAAACAAAACATTCATGCCTCACCGAGATTCGAAACCGGAGTTTTCATGGACTAATGGTCACAAGCCAGCGTCCATACCATTGCGTCACCTGAGCGACTTCTTCCACTTCAGTTATACACGAATGAAGGAGACAGCAAGGAAATATTTTGGCAGAACCCATGACCCTCATCAACCACATACTACATGCATATTCGACCCCATTTTGTAAGGAAGACAACTGCCCTAACTCAAAAGGAAATTAATTTTATAGAAGAGCAAATATCCAATTTAACAGCGACATCAACAACATTTTTGAACTGAAAATTTTCCGTTACATATCATATGATGATGACAATGGTGGACGGAAACATTTGCAATGCAGTCAGCCAAACAGAATCGTCTAAAGTACGTTACATTTGTAAGGCAACCACAAAAGGGATGAACGATCTCAATCTGTAAAGTTCAAAAATGCAGACATATCATCTTACAAGTATGATTTATCCACTCCTAATGCGCGGATACGATTCATAGAGTGCTTTCTTCGCATATCCTATGGATTGGAAATTAAAAAAAATGGCAAATTCGTAAGGACTACGGAGATGCAGTAGAAAAAAGAAAGAAAATTATACAAAAACAATTCAAAGAAAAATTCGGTTTACTCATTGACCAGGTGAAACCGGGAGAAAGCTGCACGTCGAATGATGGTAACACATCCCGAAGATTTTTCCAATGTTACCACGAATCAGAGGAAATTACCAGTATTAATGATGAACTTATACTTCGATCTCCAGTTCTTTTACAGAAGATTTCTTCTGGGTTCGAAGTCGATGCTGATGCATTCGATAAGTACGCTCCTGAAACCGCAAAACTCTGTCGAGATGTATTCTTGGTCTACATGCCTGCAAGTGTGCACAAGATTCTAGTCCATGGATCTCACATTATTTCAACCGCCAATTATCCGAAGAGGCTCAAGAACGTGGAAATAAGGACTTAAAGTGTTACAGGCGAAGTCATTCCATAAAAATATGTAGGTTTTCCACAAATGAAGACATATTCCACGTATTATTAGTTTCCTCTGATCCGCACATATCAAGTCTCGCCCCTCCCCCTAAGATAAAACACAAACGAACTTTTCCTGATGTATTACATTTTATTTAAAGTCCTGAGGTCACAGAAGGAGTTTCATTGTTGGACATTTAAACATCAAGCTACAATGCCCTAGATAGTGTATAGATCGCCCCTTTTTAAGCATATTTTTATGCAAAAAAATACTTCAAGTATATAAACTGTTGAATTCATTATTTGTTTTCTTTTGACTACAAACAAAACCTATTACACAGTTTTTCAAGCATGAGAACTCATTTATTATTATCAGCCACGTTTTTGGAAGTCTGTGCCACAGTGAGTCGGTGTCAGGTTTTATATTTAATCCTTTGTAGAGCCGTTTGTAGAAAACTGGACATCTACATATTAAATGATGTGCGTAATAATTCGGCACTCGTAATTACCTAGTGCTAACAATTTTTCTTAGGTATAAAGATAATGTTTGAAATTATTATATAACTTGTGATCGAAACTAGCAATGCAGAAATTACTGATAAGTTAACTACACTGACAGAAAAAAATCCCAACACCACGGAAAAATAGTTGTAGAGGAATGAAATGGCGGCAATACATTTGTATAGGTAACATATTTAATCGATTAAGGTTTCAAGATCACAGCTTAATGTAAGCGCGAGAAGAGCCATTTTAAATGTGAAATGCTGGTACATTAATAACCGGTGTAACCGCCAGAATGTTGAATGCAAGCACGCAAACGTTCATGCATTGTGTCGTACAGGTGCTGGATGTCAGTTTCTGGGATGGAGTTACATGCCTGTTGCACTTGGTCGGCCAATACAGGGACGGTTAATGCTGGTTGGGGGTGACACTGTTGTTGTCGTCCAATGATGTCCCATACGTGCTCGATTGAAGAAAGATCTGGTGATCTAGCAGACCACGGCAACATGTCGACCCTCTGTAGAGCATGTTGGGTTACAACAGCGGTATGCGGGCGAGCGTTATCCTGTTGGAAAACACCACCTGGAATGCTGTTCATGAATGGCAGCACAGCAGGTTGTATCACCCGACTGACGTGCAACTGGGCCGTCAGTGTGCGTGGGATAACCACGAGAGTGCCCCTGCTGTCATAGGAAATTGCTCCCCAGACGATAACTCCAGGTGTAGGTCCAGTGTGTCTCGGCCGCACACAGGTTGGTTGCAGGCGCTCACCTGGCCTAATTCTAACTAAAACACGGCCACCACTGGCACCCAGGCAGAACCGGCTTTCACCAGAAAACACAACAGATCTCCACTCCGTTCTCCAATGAGCTCTAGCTTGGCACCACTGACGTCGCAAACGGCAGAGGTTTGGAGTAAGTGGAATGCACGCTACAGGGCGTCTGGCTCGGAACTGTCCTTCAAGTACCCGATTTTTAACAGTTTGTTGTGTCACTGTGGTGGCAACTGCAGCTCGAATTACTGCCGCTGACGCAGTATGATGCGCCACGGCCATAGGCCGTACACGGCGGTCTTCCTTCTCAGTAGTGCCACGTGGCCGGCCGGAACCCGGTCTTCTTGAGGCAGTACCTTCCCTTGACCACCGCTGCCAACAACCATGCACAGTGGCTACATTCCTGCCAAGTCGTTCTGCAATATAGCGGAAAGAAAATCGACTTTCTCGTAGCCCTATTACACGACCTCGTTCAAACTCCGTGAGCTGTTGATAATGGCTTCTTCGTCTTCTTAAAGGCATTCTTGACTAACATCAACACACTACGTCGAATCACAACGATAACTAACGCTCACGAACGTTACAGCGCGTATTTACAGCAAACCTGCTTTGCATGTTCCGAGGGGCGCTACTAGCGCCACACGTATGCGCCGAGCGAGAAATTTGCATAGACGTCATCTTACAGATGTACTCTCACAGCCTCCCAACTGTCGTTTATCTAACACAACCACTTCTAGGTGTTGGGATTTTTATTCCGTCAGTGTATATTAACTGAATAAAAAGGTTTTTGAACATTCAATGATTTTTTCTCGCATTGGGAATTTCAATATATTAACATAAAGGAATCTGTTACCCTTAAATGTTTCTCCCACATTTTTCGACAAAAATATAGTTTTATCCTATCAATTAAGTATCAGTTTTTTTTTTTGCGAATGAAATTATACATTCCTTATGAGCTGGATATAACTTAAAAAGAGTATGCAGTATGAATCCCAGGAAAAATATTTAAAATAATTTATGGGGATATTTTGATTTTAATTTTGGTTTCTTTGGCATTTCCTTCAATAGAAGCTGATTCCCATCTGCTAACGAATCGAGAACTTGAATAATCTGTCCTAAACGCATTTGCATGTGGAGTGCGAAAAACAAAATCTTTCAACAAATGCGTACATTAGGGTACGGCAGCTTTTGACGTTTAAATTATCAATTGTATAGCAAAGAAAGATTAATGAAAAAATAATGCAATGTTTTCCATAAATGCTAGAAAAATGTTACTGAACAAATATCAGTTCACGGGTACTTCGCAATCTTATTTCCAGCACGAAAAGTAGATTACAACATCAATTCGTCTAATTGTCGTGCAAATGTAAGAAACTCGTGCTGTAAACGATGATTGATGATCAAATGTGTGGTAATTTTTCATCCACCGTCACTCGGCGATTTTCCGTCACAATACCTTCAACTGCTACAGTAGACTCTCGTATAACTACTTTGTGTGTCTGACCTGGTCGAGGAGAATCTGTCACAGATTAAAAATATATATATTTTTTTGGCGGTTAAGTAGATCGCTGGAAAGAGAATAACTTTACAACCATTAAATATCCCTGAAAAGATATAAATAAAGATTTCGTGAATTTGAAAAATTGTAGTTTTCAACTAAACCTATGTTCCCATCTATCAGTTATTTCCTAAAACGTCGTTTATCGTAACTACTTTCAAATGCCGGAAGAGTAAATAATAGCTTACGGAATATTTTGTGTTCGTACTTGCACTCAAACTGGTGGTGTGCCCAATTATTCCATGCTGACATACAATTCACGTTATAAAACAACTTTTTTTTATTGCACATAAAAAGTGCTTCTTCGATGAATTTCTTACATTTTAGAGAGATACTACATATACTGTATATATATACTGCCGAACTCTGTATGCGATTTTGAAGAAGGAAAATTAAACGTAGTTGGTTTAAACGCGAGAATGTGGCAGGCAATTTTTTAATTTCCCGACGTATGCAGCATTAAAATCGTATTTTGAATGGAAAATACATAAAACATGGTAAATTAAAAATGAGGAAAGTGTTTCATTGGGATACCTGTCCCGTGAAGAAAAACAAATCATATTTCGTTTGTTCAGTGAATAGAAAGCTTTTCGTTTGGGGAAGAAAACTTATGCTCCTTGAAGATAAATATATGATGTGCTTTCAACGAAGCCATGATAACAATTTATTTAGAATGTTACAGCATACTTATTGACGAAACGTATACGTGCATTATTTAGTTCCGCTAATACAAAGCTTTGAAGTATGGATGAAACATTTGATTTTTATAACTGGGCGTGTCTCTGTAGTTAAGTGAGATAATGAATCTTATTTTGCTTCATTCATCACACCACATTATGAAAATGTTCAATAGCTTTCTCTTTCTAACTGAGCACAGTTTTGATTTAAACGTCTGATAAATGACGTATACCTTTCTAGAACGTTTATTTGAATAGTCCGGCAGATACATTTTATTTCCCCTTTAATAGCTTTCTGACTATTCAACAAATAAAAGCACTTTATTTTTCGATTTTCACACTAAAACTGTGAGTATCAGTTTTCATTAATTTACGAAAACGCTTCTCTCTCTTTATAAAAGAATATGGGAATCAAGAGCATTACATTCTGTTCACTCTGCACATTTATTTTCGCAAATTAACCAGCATTCATTTTCGTGATTTCATTTCCCGCTTTGAGCTTTGTTTCCCATTTCAAACCATATCTTCCATTTCAGTTGACAATTTTAGATTATCTCTTTTATTTCCTCAAAGTAATAAAAATACGTCTCCAATGGAAATAGTATCTTACAAAAAATAATTTTTAATCTTTTTCATGGCAAATCTTTGTTGCACGACAATATAGATTTTTCTCTGCTACAATAGGAAATGTCACATTTCCCAAAATTCAAATAAAAATATTAATGCTAGTGACGCACATTCTGTGCCATATGAAGGCTTTATATTTCGCGTTGGGTGTTTTTTACGCTTTCCAACCGTAGGTTGAAGAAGCGTATATGCTCCAGGTTTTTCCGTCCGTCTGTCCTTCCGTCTGGCTGTCGGCACGATAACTCACGTAAAAATGGTTCGATTTTGATAAAATTTTAGTATGTGGTAGGGGACCACCAGGGGACGAAGCCTATTGAAAATGGGTAAAGTGGGGTCAAAGGTCACGCCATAAGAGCGGGATCCATTTCATTGCCTTTATGCGTCGTAACATGCGTAAATATGGTTCGATTATGATGAAATTTCAGTATGTGGTAGGGAACTACCTGGGCACGAACCCTATTGGAAATTGGCAAATTGGGGTGAAAGGTCAGGCAGGGCATTAGAGCGGGATTTATTCCATTGCCCTTATGCGTCATAACGTGCGTAAAAATGATTCGATTTCGATGAAATTTTAGTATGTGGTAGGGAGCCACTGGGGACGAACCCTATTGAAAATGGGCGTAATGGGGTCAAAGGTCAGGACACCGGAGTGGGATCCATTCCATTGCCCTTGTGCATCATAACTTACCAAAAAATGTTTCGAGTGTGACAAAACGTTATCATGTTGTTCCGGACGTATAGTGAACCGGTTCTGTCGAATATCAAGGAAATGGGGTCAAAGGTCATTACACAAAAGCAAGATTTATTCCACAGCCATTATTCTCATAACTTGCGTAAAACTGCTTCTATTGCGACAAAACTTTAGTATGTTATTCTTGAGATGTACTGAACCGGTTCTGTTGAATATCATCGATATGGAGTTAAAGGTCAGGTCACAGGAGCGAGATTTATTCCACAGCCATTATCCTCATAACTTGAGTAATAATTTCTGGTATGTTGGAAAGCGTATCATAATCAATGCATTGCATGATTATACTAACTTGTTAAATACTGCAAATAATAAATGAAGTGGATTTATATGTTCTTTAGTTAAAGTACAAAACGGCGTTCAGGGACAAATCTAAGTTTTATAGTTAGCACTTTAGGGTATAATTTATGTTTTTTAATCTTTCACATGTGTCTAGTCACATATTCTATGCTCCATTATTAAGAAAACACGTGATAAAATTTGCGCTAATATATAATTAATAAGGCGCCATCATTAAGGAAATGTTCTTTAAATATTAAGTAACAGCGATTTTAAAAATTTAAGAAATAATACCACCATTCGTACTCTCTTTCTCTACTGTTTTCATATTACCCAATGGTATAATAGAAATAAAAACACAGTAATTTTACTAAAACCAAATTTAGGAAAATTCGAAATTAATACCAAAACTTGTACAAGGACGAGGTGAATGGCCATTATACCGTATTGGCACATATGTAATTCACACACTCAGTCGGAATCCTCTTTAAGAGAAATCATCTGCCACACATACACATATTTATGAAACAAAGGATCTGTGAGCATTTCTTTTCAAAGTAAATTTCTTCAATGAGTACAGCAATTATTTTAATATTTTTTTTTGTTTAGTTTTGCGATTAACGATTTCATAAGCTCATTCGCTGCCGCAAGTTTTCATGAACTATCCAAACTATACCGTCTCCAGTATCCTTCAATTCGTCTGAAAAGCAACATATTTAAAGATGTGGTGGGTCAGTGAATCCATAACTGTTAGAGGGTTACAAATACAGAATCCATACCTTATATTTCGGTTGTTACTCCCTTAATCTCAATTTAAAGACCCGTGAGCTATCCACAAAACGAAACCGGTCCTAACGCTCATTAACAATCTCAGATCAAGTACAAGTTCTACCGTTGTCGTTCCTCGGACCTGTCTTTCAGGATGTCTTTACATAGCTAACTACAAGAAAGAAAATTGCAGAAGAGTTGTGCATTTCCCTATTGTTATCGTTGCTCATACGAATTTGCCGTTCAATAAATTTTTGAAAAGCTACTCATATGGTAGAATTCAATTTTATACAGATGTTCTTTAACCTTATGGAGCAACTCACAACACAAATTTTTAGTATCGTTTTCTTGAGAAACATCTAAATCAAACCTGTATAAAAATATTTCCAATCCACCTTCAACCAGTATACTGTATGTATACTACTCTATATCAATATACGTACGATATATCCATAAGAATTTAATTTATTGACTTTTTACGAGTTCTGTATTCCTTTGTACTGTCGAACTCCCGAAATGGAAAGGAAGTTATCCCAAAGTCACCACCTTTACCATCGATAATTAATTTGAAGCCCGATATTACTTCATCAATGCCTAGTAAAAGGCATGAAATATTACTTAAAGTCCAATGTCAACACGATCAAAACTGGCAGCTTTAGGGATTTAGTAATGTATTTAAAAAATTATAAACTGCAGATAGACTTTTGTTGATAATTTCCTATGGGTATTTCTACGAAAAATACAAGCAGAAGGTGGTTTCCTCTCACCTTATTACAGGAAACTAAAATATGTTTCTTATAAATGAAAGGCCTAGAAGTTCTTTCGTTTTATGCGTATAATAGGTAATTTTACAACAATCCTTGAAATTTACGAAATTATGATGCATCATCATCATCAGGAATTTACCCTACAAAATGGATTTCCTCGACTATATACACTAGCGGAAAGTGAAAAAAGAACATCAAGAAAGAGACGTCTGATATCAACGAAATTTATACAGCATAATAATGGAATACAGAGGATAACGTGATCAAAATATTACGGCAATAAAACAGCTGTATTTTCCGGTAAACTGAAAATTAACATTTCCATGTAACATGGTTGTACCAGGTTGAACCGCCATTAACTGCGTCACATTGTGCAATTCTGTCATGGAGTCTGTCGTACAGATGTTGGATGTAAGTTTGGGGTATTGAGTTCCAAGCATCCTCAACCTGGACGTGTAAATCGGGGATGGTCGTGGCTGGCCGTGGAGACCGGATAAGTCATGTCCCATAAAATCTCACACGTGCTCAATGGGGGAAAATCCGGTGAACGTGCAGGCCATGGAAGTGGTCTCACACCCTGAAGTGCATGTTGCGTTGCACGTGCTGTGTGTGGGCGTGCGTTATCTTGCTGGAAAAGCACCACGAGAACCGACTTTACAAATGGCACAACAACGGGCTGAATGATGTTGTTGATGTAGGGAGTGCTGTTAAACGTACCCGGTGCAAACACTAGTTGTGTACGGGAGTGATGGCTGATCGCTCTCCACACCAGGAGACCAGGTGTAGGCCCCGTGTGTCGCTGGCGGATATAAGAAAGTTGGAGACGCTACCCTGTGCGTCTGCGAACACGCATACGGCCATCGGAGGCTCCCAAGCTGAATCTGCTTTCATCTCAGAACACAACAGATCGCCATTGCGTTCTCCAGTGCAAACGCTGGCGACACCACTGCAGCCGTTCCTGACGGTAGGCTGGAGTCAAAGATACACATGCCAGAGGCACACGTGCACGTAGTCCTGCATCCAGTAGACGGTTGCGGATTGTTCGCATATTCACCTCAAGTGCAACGGTAGCTCGGATTTCGGTCGCAGTGGATGTCCTGCTTGACAACGCCGCTCTACTTATGCGTCGATCGGTCCGCTCATCAGTCCGTCTGTGACTCCCGGTTCCACGTCTTTTCGTGTGGGAATGTTCCTCGGACCATCTACCCCACCATCGTACCACCACCGATACTTCCCTTCCAATTCGCTCCGCAAGACGACGATACGACCACCCGGCCTCGCGAAGTCCGACTAGACGACCTCGCTCAAAGTCCGATAACTGCTGAAATCGTACACGTCTTCCATGTCCAGGCATTGCAGCTCCTTCAGGGTCTTCGCACGCGTCCGTACGCCGACGACTGATTATATTCACTTCGCCGTACTCCCTAAATATCACCGACGTTAATTTGCATATTATGCCGTGCTGTAGCGTAAGCGCTTACCGGTTGGTCCCGAATTTAACATCACACCTACGTAAGCTCGACCCTATTAACATATGTAAATTTCATGATCGTGCGCCAAATCCTTCTTGGTGTTCTTTTTTCACTTTCCGGCAGTGTAGTTCAGCCAGGGTCATCCTGCATTTCTCTTTATGCAACGCCATCACTTCATCCAGTCCTTTGTATTTTAAAGTTGGTTTAAGCTCATCCATACCCTTTCTCATTGGTCTTACTCTTCCCCTCTTTCTTGGATCCTACTGCTCCATAAGAATTTTTGGAATTTTTTTATGATGTTCTCCTAACATGGCCGAAACATTGCAATCTCTGAATCTCAATAGTTTGTATAAAGTTTACTATAACTCTCTTAATACCTGAACGCTCGTAAAACCTGGAGTTTTTATGTTACGCACTTTTTCACGTCTGAATTTTATTGCAAATGACATCAAAAGTCCATTTTTTTAGCTAATACTCTTTGTCGATGTATTTTTATTCAATGTCCACGCATCCGCATTATAGTACATAATGATCTGTTCAACTCAGAAAATATGTGTCTTTTTACACTTGGAAAGATTTTGCTGATCCAAAGAACATGATTCAAAACAGAAACAGCTTTCCTGCTGTCCGCAGTTTTTCGATCAATATCGTGAAGACATACACCATCCTTGTGTATAATCTGAGGCACTTAAATTAATCATCTGTTATCGACGTATTATTTTCAGATATTTCAATGAAGCCTCTGGGATCTAAGAATAAGTGGTCAGTTTCATTTTTGTTAATTTTAAGTCCCCAACGGTCATATATGGCGATCAGTTGACGGAACATACACTGAAAAGAAAAATTATTGCGTACACCACGGTGAAAATACCCAAAACCGCAAAACACCAGCAAATCGCAGTATGCAGTAAAACTGGTTGGGGATAATAATAGTGGGGTTTGGTACCCACAAGAATTCATTCCGTCAAGTGCAAGCATGTCTCGAAGGCGAGACTTAAGTGAGTTTGATAGAGGTCAAGTAGTAGGAGCCAGGAAGGCCGGATGTTCAATAAGCTCAACAGAGAAACGGTAACGAATTCCGCGGCAAACTGTAGCAACTGTGTACCAGTAGTTCTTGAAATCCGTGAAGACCGCTAACAGTCGTATGAAATGTGGCCGAAAAAGTGAATTAGATGATTGAAGGCGCCGATAATTGTTCTGAATCATACAGACGAAACGGATGGCTCGTTTTGCAGCAAATCATATCACAGTGTAGTGAAGGAGCATCCACAAGCCTATGTTCAAAGACAATCCGTCGAAACATGGAACAACTTGGCTTGGCATTCGAAGACCACATCGTGTCCCGATATTAACGGCAGAGCATTACGTGATTCGGCTGGAATTTGCGAAGGCCAAACGAAACTGGAACATGTGTATTCTGTAGTGTCTCTCACTGACAGACACCATAGAATAACATAAAACCAGGTATTAATAGTTCGATAAGTTCGTTAGATGAACTATCCGAACGGAAGATGGATCATGGGTGATTTCAATGGCGTCGTATGGTCTGACGAATCCCGTTTCACACGGTATCGCGACAATGGAAGGCAGCATATGTAGCTTTAACCCCATGAATATATGGAACATGCATGCCAAGTTGGGGTACTACAGGCCGGTGGATGCAGGGTAACTGTTTGTACAGTTTTCACGTTTTCCGCCTCCTGTATCCTTTGGAGTTTTCCTGCCAGAATCATCTCTGGAGTTTTCCGTCACTGGTTCCAGCCATGTGCACACTCTGGCCAACCATCTCACTCCTTTCATTACGTGCTTCTGGCCGAATCACGTTTCTACACTGATGTGGGAAAATATATAAGACGAAGAGGAGAAATTAGCATGACAGCGGAACGAGCAGGCAGAACGGATCGAAAGACCATTCAGGAGATAGATTAGGTCCGGTACGGTACGGCATGCGCATATATGCAGCATGACGTAGAGGGGGTTGTCGGAAGGTTATAAAGCACACGGGCAATGTACACTCAGCAATTCGGTGAAAGCTATTTCAAGGTGTACATCGGTTTGAACGACGTCGAGTTGTTGCCACCGTGTGACATGGCCAACAGGCAATCCAGTAGACGACACCTCGATGCCTATAACCGAGGTCGCGTCATTGGGAAGTTGGAAGAAAGTCGAAGGGGGATTAATGTGGTCGAGGAGTTTGGGATCGCTCACAGCATCGTTTCACGAGCTTGGAGAACATTTCAAACGACAGGAGTAGCTGTCCAAGGGTTTCGCAGTGGCCGTTCATCAGCAACCATGGCGGGGGACGACCGTTATATTATCCCACAGGCGAGAAGAGACAGACGGCAGACAGCGGGTTAAATCGCAAGGCACATGCAACAGACAACTGGGCGTCCGTTATCGCGTTTTACCGTGGCAATGAGCCTGCACAACGGTGGTTAATTTGCACGACGACCAGTACGGTGTGTGCCATCCATTAACGCCTGCTCTTCGGATACGGCGGTTCCTGTGGTGCCGGGAACACAAGAACTGGACACATCAGCAATGGGGCCGAATTCTCTTTGTGGATGAAAGGCGATTTAGTCTGACGAGCGATTCTGGACGTATACACATCTGGACAGATCATGGAACACGCAATCTGATCTCCAACATCATCGAAAGGGACACGTTTGGAGGTGGCAGAGTTCTAGTTTGGGGCGGTATCATTCTTGGTAGCCGTACTGACTTCCACATCTTCCAAGGAGGTTCAGTCACTGGTGTCCCCTATTGTACCGAGATTCTCCTGCCTCACGTGCGTCTGTTTAGAAGTGCTGTGGGTTCTGAGTTCCTCTTTATGGACGACAGCGCTACACCCCATCGTACAGTGGCTGTCGCAGGCCTGTTGGAGAGTGAAGATATTTAACGCATGGATTGGCCCGCAAGGTTCTTAGACCTAAATCCAATCGAACACGTGTGGGACCTTCTCGGTAGACTCTTGGCAGCACGTCAATTGCCGCCAGCAACGATTCCGCAGCTGCGATTATCGCTGAAAGAGGAATTGGCCGCGATGCCTCAACAGCTCCTTGACAACCTCGTCCTCAGCATGCACAGACGTTGTAAATCCTGCAAAGCAGTCAGGGGGATCATATCGCCTACTAAAGACAGGGTTTTTTTTTCAGCCGCCTGTCACATGGACGCTTCTGTTTTTTGTCCGGTTGTGCTCGAAACTACCTTTTCAATAAAGTGCCTTTGTATCCTTTGGATTCCTTGATTGGACGATTTCTCTCTTGTCCCATATTCTTACATCTTGGGGATCTTATGGTATGATTTGAGTCGATGTAGAGCACATCTGCACGACGTTACATTCAAAAAACCGTCTCGTCCTTAATTTTTTCACGTTAGTGTATCTTTCAAAAGACAACGTTCCACCCTGTCGGTTCCGGCTTGAGACCGACTCGCTGCAGGAGCATAGCAGTGAGCTTCCCATACTCGCACGGCTCCCTTGCGCACCGGACATCAACCATACAGAGAATTTATGGGACATACTGAAACGAGCTGTTAGTGATCAACCATCCCCATTTACAGCTGCGCTTACTCTACGGCAAGGACTCTTAGATTATTGGTCAGCGATACCCGAGTCTGGGTTTCGGAACCTCACTGCAACCGTATCACGACATTTGGATGTTGTCCTGCGTGCAAAATGTGGTGCGATACACTATTAAACGGGTGTACGTAGTAATTTGTCCGTTCAGTGTATAAGTTACGTCATCCTTATTTACTGCCGAGATGATTTGTTCATCTGCAAACAGCAAACGGTACACGAAATCTTTCTGAATCGGTAACCCAAATCTCTGCACTTCGCTGACTGCTCTCTGAGACCAACCTCAATATAGATCTTAGATAGTGTAGAGGACATACAGCTTCCATGCAAGAGACTTTTGCTACTCACAAAACCTCTGATAGTTGTTGTGCACACTTCACAATACATTAATTGTCACTATATATCTCAGGAAAAACACTGATTATATTTTTTCACCAATATTTGCCTTCCTCAAAGCCTTCCAAAGTAGTTTTAGAGGAACACTGTCGTCAGCCTTTTCGAAGTCAATGAAAATTACTTCCATACCTCTCAATTTCTTTCTTTATTTTTGTATTATATGTCTCATTTTAAATATTTGATATGTACGTGGGCTACCAGCCGTGAATCCACTCTGTTCCTCAATTACTTCATACTGTTTTTCAATCCTTATTTGAAGAATTCTTCTAAATGTTTCTATAAATGGGTTTGGTACACCTATTCCTGTCTATTGGAATTCATTCACTAATAAATTTCCAATTTGTTATTCTTTTTAACAGATAATTTTTTATAATCACCAAAACTCAAGCTCTAGCATGTAGGTGCTTCTCAACTGCACTCCAAATATGTAAATAATCACCAACACGCTCCTCCCCGCAATCCGTCGTTTTTATCTCTGATAATTTGCGATATCAATTTCAAACTCCTGTAATTCGTCAGGCAGCAAGTCTATATTAGATGTGAATACTTGCATATTCCAGCATCCAAAGCTCAATATCCGTATCCGAGATTTTTCTCATGAATTCAATCTGGCATTATTTCTATTTTGTCTTTTAGTATTTCTGAAATTTTTACGGTAAATGGAGAGCTGGCCGGTCACACGCACTAACCCCCAGCTGGCAGGACCAGGGTTCCTTTCGTAGGCTGATTGCTCTCCTTAAACATGTCAGGCTTGGGTAGCCCTACAGGAAGCAAAAACACCCCCCGGTATAGCTTCAAGGCTCATCGTCATACAAAAGCTACGCCACGACAAGGTGAGGGCAGAATCGGGGTAGGAGGGGACGGTTTATTACTATTGTCTCAAAATAAGAAAAAATGCTCTTTTTCTACGGCATCGGAATCTCCTTTCTTTTAACCAGATGTCCTCCTATGTTGAATAGTTTTTAATTTCCGGCATCAGTACGTCGTTAATACCACACCGCACACAGATCACATAACATTTTATAAATATTAATTAAACCATGTAATTCCAAGCATAAATTGTTCAAGACAGGCAACATGTTGTCGCAACTGTTCCTTTTCTACATAATGCCTCACCACAGGCGAATTGACACTAAAGAACATCTCTGGAGAGAACAACTCACCTAGCAAAATGGTATTATATATATCAGATATTTTAAAAAAAATAGTGAAAGTTTTATAATTCCTCCTTGGAATAGAATAATATCCGAGACATTAGAGCTAAGTTAAGTTTTTTAAAACACATTTTACATGTACGTGATGAAAGAAGGAATATGGTTCGTAATTGTGCCAGTGAGTTTGATGCATATCAGAATCCTTGTCTTCCGAACCTTTAAACTTACTACGAAAGGAAATTATTTCATGTCACGTCCCACGGATTTACATTACGTCTTACGACAACTAGGTTTTCAGATAAAGTGCGTGCTCCGTTGTAGGCACCAGATTTATGTTATTGTTTAAACAAGCTTTACGACAAGCTTGTCCAACCAAACGCCCTTGGGCTGCATTCGTTCCAGGATGGTTATGAATGCGGCCCAACGCACAATCATAAGCTCACTTAAAATATTATGAGTTTTTTTTTTTTTTTTTGCGTTTTTTTTGTAACTCGATTGCGCGGTTCTCGAGCGCGAACTTTGTAGACTTACCAAAGGGAACTGAATAATCAGAGTATGTTACGTCCACAAATAACGAAGTATTATCCGTAATTCGCATTAAAATTGAACAGTTCTGCCAGAAGAGACGAAAAACTGTAAATATTAAGAAAAATAAAAAAGCGAGCGGACTATTTTGCAATTTCGAAATAAAATGAATTGTGGCAAAGAATTCAAGTGCGTATTTTGTACTAGGCATAGCGCCACCGCATACCGCACGCCCTCGCTATTTGTACGCATGCTTGGCCTCACGACGGTCTGTGGCTTCCAGTGTGTTATCTTCCAAAAACAGACAGTCGAATTGAACCCATCAGACGTTACGTGTGCTTGTGACGACTTGGCGAGTAAAACGCAGGTATGAGGTAAGTAAATTGGTATTTTTTTTTCCTGCATGGCTTCCACAACGTCTAAAAAAACAGAAATCGAAAATAATTAATTACGGAAAAGTGGGCAGATGACAACTAATTTGTCGGGGTAAATAGTAAAGCAATCTGCTTATTTTGTAGAGAATTTCTGCCAGTTTTAAAAGACTATAATTTAAAAAGGCATTATATGCAAAAACATGCTACCAAATTCTGTGCGTATCAAGCAATGTGTCCTAAGGACAAAATAGTTAACTGAAAAAATTTCTGTCTTATCAACAATTTAAAGAAAAAATTACAATTCAGAAGTGATGAATATAACTGCTATTCGTGTTTAGGGTAACATTAAAAGTACACGGTAGCTAAACTTAATGCACGATTATAAAACTTCCATACACCAATGACAAGTTTAAAAGCGTAATCAGTTGCAAAAATCATTTATTGATGGTAAAAGTGAAACAGTAAATTCATTCGCTGTTTCGGGTTTCCAAGAAGTCCATTATAATATGACATGAAGAAATAGCTCTAATGGAAGTAACATACACTCACGTACAATAAAATTTGCGCACCTAGAGGAAAACATGCTACAACCACGAAACTTTGCAAATAGCTCGAGTGCGTGCTGGTATGCAAATGATCCACGTTTCGTACGATTGTGCATGACCGCACAATCTCTAGTGGCACGGGAAGCACGAACAGGCAGCCTTATAAATGTCGTGTAGTCAATGTCCCACGAAAGCAAAAAGCACTGCTAATGCAAGCAAGGGTACAGAGTGAAAAAATGCCGGCTAGACGCAAAATACTTCGATTTACGGACTTTGAGCGAGGTCTGATCATCGGGTTGAAAACCGCAGGGTGGTCGGCGCGCATTACAGCCTGCCATATGGCTCGTTCTGATCATACCGTCCGACTGTGCTGGGGGCAGTGGAGAAGTGACAGCACTGCTACACGGCGGGGCGGCTTCGGACGGACAACGAGGAGCACCCGTAGAGAGGATCAACGGATCGGTGCCAGGCGCGAACGGATCCCACGGGCACCTGATCCACTCTAGAAGTAGATATATTGGCTCCTGTGAGCTTACGAACCATTTCCCGGCGTCTCGCGAAAGCGAATTTGTGATCCTAGCTCCCCTTACGTGGGCTGCCATTAACACCGGATTATCGCTGGCTCATTTTGCAGTAGTGAAAGTCCAGAGCAATATCAAACGCCACAGATTGGCGAAGTGTGTTGTTTAGCGATGAGTTTCGCATCGTTTTGGGGACAGATGATCATCGTGTCCGAGTGTGGAGGTCCCCGACTCACTGAACCTCCCTATCGTGGGCACCAACCCCACTGAAGGCATTATGGTCAGGGGAGCAATTGCCTACGATAGCCAATAAGTTCTGATAGTGGTACGTTGATCATTGACGGGCCAGCGGTATGCGGATGAGATCCTACGGTCGCATGCGCTCTTACCCATGGCCGGGACTCCAATTTCGCTATACCAGCAGGATAATGCCTTGCCGCACAAGGA
The DNA here is from genome assembly GCA_039090855.1 of Macrothele yani. Lineage (NCBI taxonomy): Eukaryota > Metazoa > Arthropoda > Arachnida > Araneae > Macrothelidae > Macrothele > Macrothele yani. Next base: position 390,156 of record JAYWMT010000398.1, read on the forward strand.
TCGAATTGCAAGCACTGCGTGCGTCTTGTCCAGGCGCTTCCATGGCCTGCGGGGACCCAGGACATGTCGCTTATCGAGCATGTGTGGGAACAGTTGAAGCGCCAGGTGCCGATGTGTCGTACCATCCGGGATCTGAAGCACACCGTCCAACACGAGTAGGCCAGTCTTCCGCAAGGATAACATTAGACGTCTGTTCGCCTCCATGCCGGACCGCATTGCATCCTGTATCGCCGCGCGATGCGATGCGACGCGCTATAGAAAATGGCCGGACTGCATGCCACAGATCCCTCTGTCATTGTCCTGCAGCTCTGATTTTGCCATTATCTGTATCATTCATCTTTATCATTAAGTCTATAAATTGTCAGCTCAATCCGATGCTTCCTTTTGGTGCGCAAATTTCATTGTCAGTGCGTGTAAATATAGCCATCGCCGTCATTAACGTTGACGTGACATGTGATCGTGTAGAGACAGCGCCCTCGCGGAAACAACAATTCGACAGAAATGAATATTGTGTCTTACATACGATTGGGTACAATAAAATTTCAAGAAATACAAATAATACAAATATATAGTAAACACAATTAAATGCAAAATCCATGGTAGGTATTCATGACATACGCTGGTTGTTGTAAAAATGGAAAATATAGGAAATATCCTAAAAAAAGCATCAAAGAATACAAAAATATGTGATATAGGGAAACATAAATCATATACATTGTTTTTATTGAGTTGATAAATGTCAGTAAATCCCAAACAGTATATGGTTTCGTAGTTTTTGTGCACTTATTTTCCCAGTATGGAGACACAGAAGCATGGGTCACTTTTTAACAGTTTAATTGAAAAAATAATGTCCATTGCGATTCTTGGTAGAAAACCGCTTGGTTGATTTGGTACAAGCAGTTGTTTCAACGCAAGTGTGATGTAGCTTAGTGTGTTATCATTGCAACAAAAATATCCTATATCAAGGATAACGACACTTTCAGTAATTAATAAAGATGAGTTGGTATTTGGTGTTATCAATATAGTTTCGTCGTAGATGAGGGAATGCATACCCTTGCTTACCAAACGTGCTATTCAAGCTTTGAATGTACCTATTTTTAACGTCGTATTGGTGCTTCTTCAATCGTGAAAGTAAATTACGCTGAGTAGAACACGTATGAACACCGTTAGGTACCTCATAATTCATACTACTGAGGGGGATACAACACTGCTGGCCACCCAAAATGCAACACCAAGAAGGACACCAGATAGCAAAGCTAGATTTACTGGACACATAACAGTAGATACAAAGATGGAACGATTGGGCTTACAGGCCCGTGCGACTTGCGGAAGACGCAGACATCAGTAGTTCGTGTGGTCTCCATGGCTGGCAATAACGGCCACTAAACGCCGCAGCATCGCACGAAAGACACTTTGGATTTTGGTCGAGGCTGCTTCCACACGATGCCACAGTTCATCAGGAGTAGCCGCGGGTGGGGCTTGCCGGGCCAATCGGTTACCGATCTGCGACCAGACGCGTTCGATGGACGACATATTGGGAGAACAGGCGGGCCACGGCTGCAGTGACACGAGGTGGGAGAGAAGAATTGTTGCACAATGCGTGCCATGTGCGCTGGCAGGTCCTGCAGGTAAGGGAGGACTACAGATTCCGAAATGTGGGAAATGTAGTGGTGGCTCTTGAATTTACCGGCGATGCGCACCAGAGGGGTGCGGTTGTCATATCCAATTGGGCCCCAAACCATATCGCCAGGCGACGGACCGGTATGGAGATGTATAATACAGGCGTTATAAAGTCTCCCGCCGCGGTGCCGCCACACGCGGATCCGACCATCGGGGTGGTGCAGGCAGAAGCAAGATTCGTCCGAGGAGAAAATGTCGTGGCATTCCGCAGTCCAGGTGCGGCGTCCAATGGCCCTCTGCCGCCGCACTCGCCGGTGGTGTAACGTCAATGGTAATCGGAGCAATGGGCGCCGTGCGACAAGTCCCCGCTCCTGCAAACGACGTCGAACGGTACGTGCTGACACATGTTGTTGCGCAACACACCCTAATTCCTGCGCTAACGTTCGTGATGTGGCAGTGCGAGACGTCTATGCCCGCCGCACAACATACCGGTCCTCTAGTGCGGTGGTGTGCCGCGGCTTCGGCAATCGCTCACATCGGTCCGTCTGTCCCTCCTGCACCCACCGAATCCATACTCGCATCACTGTGGGTGGATGCTGTCCCACACGGGCGCCGATATTTCGGTACGATAAACCTCTGTCGCGATAAGCCACTATTCGTCCTCTGTCGAATTCCGAAATGTGCTGGATGACTGCCGTATTCTGCGACGAGGCATCAGGAAGCTTCCCACGCACAAGTCCGGCAGCACAAAACACTTCCATTACATGTGCACCCTTCTTATAGTGCTACTCGGAGGCATACCGGGCGCACATGATTTGCATATGCCCTGCAATGCTAATCGTTTGCATGTCCTCTAACGAGCGACGCATGCTGCGAATTTCACGCCAATCGTATGCTTCCTTCTTGGTGTTGCATTTTGGTTGGCCAGCAGTGTATAAACTCCTGCTCTAATTGAATTATGCACATTGTCGCTATCGTTCTTAAGTAATGTAGCCAGATTAGTTGTTTGAATGCGAAAATCATTTCCAAATCGACAACACAAAATTTTTAGAAGGGGTGTAAAGTTTGGATAAGTCATTGAGCCCACGAATTTACGGTGATGTATTTAACTTGTAAGGGTCGCTGAAGAATTTATTGAACTTTTTTCTGAGGATTTTGTTAACGTTGTTATGATCTGGTACAGCGTGCATATGTAGTCAGCAAGACTACTGAAATGATTAAAGCTGGATGGTGACGCTTCGTTCGAGTGCTATTTCCAACTTACTTACTTACTGTATTAGTAAATAACTGCAATCAAACAGTATATCATTGTATTTGACAGTAGTTATTTTATATTATTATCGAAGACGCTCTAATATACGCATGTGAAGCATTTTTTTTGTAAAGTATTACGTGAACAAATATTCCTTATTGGATTACTTTTCTATTTTCAAGAAACTCGTATTTATGTCATTATACCACATAACTCATTACACTATCTCTGAGTAGGAATGTTTTCAAGATATGTACGGACTTAAAAACATTTAGCTGTTTTCCTTCCACATAAACTTATATGTATTATAAAAACAATAGGTCGCCTCTCAGGAAGGTACTATGCTCCAACCTCACGTTTTACAGGAACATAAACGAAACAATTCATTCCAAGGCTGCAGTGTGTAACAATATTACAAATGATTCTTTTTATGAAACCTATACCAAGTATGCAGTGCAAGAAATGAGGTGTTATGAGAGATTGGTGTAATTTTTACGTCATTCAAAGTTCTTGTTTAGCGAATTAACCTAGCCTAAAAATGTTGTAAAGTGCTACAGGATGGAATATTCAATTGTTAAAATTAAATTAAAACAAATTTATCTCTTCAATTCAAAAAATTACTGAACGTTACTTTAATATTCGAGAAGTACTAGGTACTTTTTCTCTCCACACACACATGCATGCATCCGCGATATAAAATTTAAAAAAAATGGGAGAAAATGTGTTAACTTCTTTAAGATAATTATTCTGTACTCTGTTTTAAACGCAAGGAAGTGTTTTACGTATTATGTTTAAAATTGTATTAAATTTTAAATATAAGACATAAACCTGTTGGGATGATTGTTTAAAGTCATATTGTGAGGTTTTCTTGAAAACGGAAGACATTATTTATCTAGAAAATTATGGTGCCATTAAGAAAAGAACTTTCCCTAACAATAGAGATAAGGGATGTTTGAGTTGGTAGCTGCCAACATTTCTTATAAAACAAATTTCCAATTTTTTTTAATAAAAAATAGGTGTCTTCCTCCCCCTTTCTCCTCGCTTACCTTGTTACTTTCCTATCGGGTACCTAGCACAAATCTTTTAGCTTCCTGTCTCTAAGGGTTATTTAAGACCTGGGGTAAGACACTCCTTTCCTAAAATCCTCTACATATGATCTGATTTCATGTGCCCTAAATTAATGGGTAATTAAAATCATGAGCCTTAGTAATGCTTAACTATACAAAAACTGTGATATTCATTTTTGTAGGGATACAGGTCGTCCATGGTCGGCTCGCCTACTTCAGTGGGCTGCCGAGTTCATTTGATCTGTACCCGTAATTAAAAATCTAGGAACAGCACACCAGGATTTATGTCAAAACAGTGGTACGATAAGTCCTTTCTGTTATCAAATTGGATTTTGTTTTGACCTATTCTATATATAAAAGAATGAACAAAGACTTAGGCAGATAGCTAATGTGATTTAATGTCTATAAATGTGTAGTATAGCGTCTCAAATTATTTCGTCGCAAATGTTGAAGGATTTCAAAAAAGTGAGACGGACAGTTTTTAAAGTATGCCATTTTACGGCAAATGATGAAAAAATGTAATCTTTATTGTGCATTTGGAAGATTTTTACCTTAATACTAACGTGTAAATACAACGCTGTTAACAGGAACACAACGCTGCGGCGCTTTGCTCCGCTAAAACGATGTTCTCGTTTCGGCGGCCATTTTGCCAGCGGAAGAGTATAAGGGGGACCGGGAACGTTCTTGCCAGGAAATCGTTCCATTTTGTAATACTACGATACACAAATTACCTCGTCATTTCTGTCTCATTTTTTTACATCACAATCTGACAATTTCTTGTTTTTTTTTTTTTGCTTATGAAACTTTGATACTTAATGTATGAACTCACTTCTTCTAGTCTTTTTTTTATTGTAAATCAATTTGAATGAAATGCTGACCACGCCGTCAATATAAGGAGCAAAACTTTTATTTTTAGATGCCATGTAACTTCTATTGGAGAGAAGGCGACATCCACTTTAACGCTTCTCTAGATGAAAGAAAGGCACCTGCATCCTTTCTATTTCGTATCAGGAAATCATATGCGTAAGAACGAAGCAAATGTCACCATGTATTTTTAAAAGTACGACAGGAATGAGGAGCTATTTTCTGTCAAGTAGCACTATAAATCGTAAATCTTTCCTCGCATGAAATTTCCCCGTTCCTCTTCCACTCTTCCGCCAGCAAAATGGCCGCCGGACAGCAACCGTCGTTTCAGCGGAGCCAAGTTTGATTTGTTCGCAGCGGCGTTGTGTTTAGCCTGCCAAAGCGGCGTTCACGGCGTCGTACTTGGAGGTAAGTTTTACGGTAAAAGTCTTTAAAATGCATTTTACACAGGAAAGTTTTTTCACCATTTGCCATGAAATTAGATACTTTAAGAACTGTAGATCTGTTTTTTTCGAAATCCTTCAACATTTGCGGCGAGAATGGCAACACTTGTACACAGAGTCAAGTGATGACCGTATATTTTTATTTTTGCTATTAATTTCATAATCTTTATACGTGGACTTTCAGTACAGTATTAAAATCAAAAGAGGAATTCAAAGTATTATTGGTCTATGTAATTGCATGGCGAAATTTTGAAATTTTTTTCTGTGGCTAATGAGCGTAGCTAGGTTTTGGGTTTTATGGTGCGTGGATGATTTCCGTGGAAGGTTCAAAGAAACTAGTAAAGAAGAGCGTGCAGCAAGAAGGGATAACCCCCACAGAAAGTCACTAAACCACCTCTTCATGGATGGAAGGTGATGCTGAGTTGCTGGTGACATTGTCGCGGTGTGTTTCACTGTGATCTCTTAACGCCGAACGATACCATCACAGCGGTTGCTTACATCCAATTGTTGGACAGTTTCCGTGCTGCACTGCAAGAAGAGTTCCCAGCGTTGATTAATAGCCATGGAGTTGTTTTTCAATAGCCTGGATCTTGTTGTCATGTCGCTTTACGGACCAACCAAAATTGCACGAACTGGAATGGGAAATATTATCGCACCCTGCACCTAATAATTGTTGTCTGTAAATTGTTCATATGGAGAAATAAGCGGTATCTAGATACCTGATCAAATTTGAGAAATAAAATATAGATTTTTTTTTATAACGTATCATGTTTTTTTTACATGAAGTTGGATTTTGGATTATTCTGCTGTATGCGGAAGATGCACAATTCGCATAATAAGGAGATAAAAAAGTTATACTTTACATCACATTCCAATTAAATCACTTGTGAAGAAAACTAGAGATCTTTAGAGTAAACAAATCACATGGCCTTATCTTAAGAGCAAGACTTCAGTGCCTTTAATAGGAGATTTATCTACCTGCATATGTCAGTTTACTAAACTGGCTGTATATTTTATTATATACAGGAAATGACACGTCTCTTCATGATATACGTATTAAAAACAAAACAAAAAAGGAATGAGATACGTTTTGTATGTTATTGAAATAATATATTACAGTAACAAATTATTAGGTTATATGAGTTTTCCTTTGTTTAAGAGCTTTAAAAAAGGCCTCTGATGAAGCGCTTGTTGAGAAAGTTTGTTCCTCATGCGAGATGAGGTTGACTCCTATAACTTTATCGACATATTTATAACTGAAACTTGCAAATTAGACGAATCATGTTTTTTTTTGCCCTTTTCTCCCCAAGAGAAAAGGACAGAAAAAAACATGGATTGTTTTAAGAGAAATGCCTAGAATCTGAATATTGGCGGAAATCCTGCGCCAGAGGTGAAAAAGCCGCGAGTACTGGGATTCTAGAGGGCCAGGTTTTGTCCCAACATCCCGCCACCTGCAAACCTGAAGCTTCACTGAAGGCCCGTGGTTTTCCCTCAAAATGCTGGCTCAGAAAAATAAGAGAGGACCTGTGCGAAGTGAAGAAAAGGACTCCACTTATTCCGGCAATCGCCTGCAACCCCCGAATGCCTGTTCTGTGAGAATAGTCAAGGATCATCAGGTCTCCATAACAAAAGGCGGAGAAGAAAAAACCTGACAAAACGTCTTAGATAGAAAGGAAAATAAAAAGAAAATGTAAGCCTCTCCAAGTAGACCTACGATACCGCTACCTCCGCATGGCGAGACGTGGTTATTAGGATTCTCCTCTGAAGTATGTAAAAAAAAAACATCAGTGACCACCTGTGGTGTCGGTAGTGAGATAGGTACATATAAACTGTCAGTCTTCTTCAAAAACCGGGAGCGACTTCTGTGTAAGTTCTTCATTTTTATTTTGTTATGGGGTCTTGTTCGTGCCACTGGAAAAAACTTTTCCGTTCGAGAAGGAGCTAACAGGGACTGCTCAGCTAATCATCCGGGTCAGTCGTGCAAACATCTGATCTATTATAAATCAGCGAGCTTACCTGAATCCTGCTGATTTCTTCATAAAACACTAAATTGCTTTCTGCCCACTGAAAAGATTATCTCGTTTGCTGAACAAAAAAGTTACGTCAGCGGAACCTATTGCGATCTTCTGTAATCCGCAATACGCATTCATGGATCCTGCAGACTCATTTACATTCCCGAATGTTTCAAAGAGCTCATATAGTGCAGTTAACGATTCGAATATTTTTTTCCTAACCTTTGAGAAACCCTCGATGAAATTGTTTTCTCTAAAAACTGTTCAGAAATGAATCTTTACAAGAAAAGCTGTCCAGTGTTCTAAACAGATTTTTTCACGGAATAGCGTTTTCCACTAACTTTCATTCAGTGCAGTAAAAATCAGAATTACTGGAAATTTTAGCGACTTTCTAAGTAAATTTCAAGAATAATTTGTATTCGAGTTTCTGGTATAATGCAACGCAAAACTAACAGTTCTAAGAATGAACACGTCTTAATTTCCCGTGTAAAACGATACAAAACGTTTTTTTAGGTATCTAGAAGAAAGTCACATTATTGGTGTGCACCTAACTTCCTGCTGTTTCATTCCACTGATCAAAAGTTTAGCTATACTAGATGACGACCCTTATTTGTAGTTTTTGTGTTTCCACGTGACCGGCTGTCTCCAATCAGAATACCAGTTACCCATCACAAAGTTTGCTTTTACAGAAGTAACTTCTTATCCCGTCAGCTCATCGAATTTCACTACACATACGGTCACACTGCAGTTAGCTGCTAGATCGACCATTTCTCATATTGTAATTGGATTATTAATCAACCAGTTAGCAAAGTATGTTTAAAGTTTTTATATATATTAATTTTTTTACAAATAAGAAAGTACGACAAAACAGTTAGAATATTTTTGTTCATTGAACATAAATGTGAGCTGCTGCTTCTAATAATATTTAAAAAACGACCAGTATCTATCGATGTCCATGTTTACGCACTATATTTTATACGTTGCAGTTTCATTCATACATTTAAGAAGTCGAACATTCCAAAATATCCACGCTGAATTTTACAAGATTCGTTTTGACAGGATTGCTTAGAGCTGGAACTTCCGAGATGTGCCGCTTTAAGTTGCGCGGCTTATTGCCAAAAAGAAACTGAACTGTTTGTTTTCAGCAGGAGAGAAGATGGAGTGTTCTCAAATGTAGGAGATCCCTGCAAACCTCGAAAGGACGTCGGGCTTAAAGAGGTCAGGGGAGAGGCGAAATCTAACGGGAATGTGTAACTGCCGTCTGCTGAACAAAACAAAGCAAGAACGTCTGTTTGGTGGACGACACGGATATAGAAGATTCGATGCAAATCCTTACACAACTAGGAAATGGAAATATTGATGCTTAGAAGAGAAACCTTTCCGAAAGAGGAAAGGAAGCGAGAAGTTCAGGAGTGACAGTAACCACGACCGGGTAGAATAATTATGCTTGATCACTGAAGGGGAACTGGGGAAGATCTGTATCCCTCACTAGTTCTGTCCTTCGACCTGTGGTCTCACATAAATACATCACCGTATTTTGTTATAATTTACACTCTTTTAACACTTTAACGACCATAACGCCCAAAGCGCCCGTAGGTACAAACGACCCTAGCAGCCAGAAACGCTTGTCTGAAGTGAGTCAGATTTCCTACCCTTACCTGCTCTTTAAATTTGCGTGACCTATTAGGAATCAGTAGGTGTCACCCTCAGTCACGATTGTTGTTACTAAGCAAAGAAGTGAACCAACACGGACAGTTTCGGGCGTTATGATATTTAGAGTAATACAAGATTTTGGGATCATGGGCGTTAAAGGGTTAAAGCAAGAGAAATTGAAGTGATACAGCATGAACGACGAATAACTAGAAATAAATTACATTTCGAATCGAATAAGTAGGCAGCACACCCTCATTTGGATTGTTTGAAAAACGTTCAACTGTAATTTCGTCCAGCTGACGCCGCATCCTTAGTACAGTCGCTGGATCTGGGCATTATAAGAAAATGAGGACATTGTATCGCAGAACTCTGATTCATTAAATTTCTCAAGCAGTTTAAGAAAATTTTCTGACATTGTCTTTAACAGTCAAGAAATTAGTACCAGGGTTCCCATTTGCAAGCAGCGCAATTAGCCGGAAACATATTGCAATATGTAAGCAGAAAACCGATTCACAACTATTTTTCTCACTTCTTATTTAAAATTTCCAGCGCGAATTTTCCCGATACGGCTAATATAGAAAATGAAACATGTTTGGACCTCCAACACGTCAGGAACTACGAAAAGGTTTCATTCATAGACAATAGTCTTCAAAATGAAAATGGTAATACTGTGGACACAAATCTTGAACAAAATGTGGCATAACACTTAGAGGGATCAGTTAACCACGAAAGTTGTGCTGATCATACAGCTCAACACGATAGAGTTTTTCTTGCACACGCTGTCATTTTGATATCCAACCCTCGCTTGATACAAACCGTTCTATGCAGCCAAGTTTTTTGCTAAAAGCCAATGCTTTTTCTTTTATTATAATCGGGCCACTGTTAGGTAGTCCTTTGATGCGTTGCTGTATGAACTATCTGTAAACGGCTGCGTCAAGTTGATCGTTTTCACCCTTCCGCATAAATTTTCGTTAACGTAACTCACTGTCCATTTGGATCACGTACTGTCGAAGTTCATTCTGTTTCATTGTTATGTCATAAACAGTGGCACGTCCAACGTTGTACTCAGCAGCGATGGCTTTTTCAGGAACAAACCCGTTTTAACTTCTTTCACATTTCCAATTTCTGCGACAGTTCTAAACAAATTCTGGAAAATGTAATGTATCGCCGTTTTTTCTCTGGTCAATACAGCTCTCTCGTAATTACTTTGTTTCAGATTATTACGCAAAACAGCTTCTTTTGTTTCCGTCTTTGACGTTAAATTAGTCATAAGGTAGTTCACACAACCAAACCTGAAGATCGTTCCTGAATAACGTCGTTTCAGTGCTGACAAAGCTTCTAATTCCTTATTGCCGTGTTTCCTATTTTAACTCACCCTGTCGAAATCGATATTCTTTCCAACATGGAGCGGTCTTGAATAAGCGACGAAAGGTCTCAGAAGAACCACCCCAAAGCACGCAAGCAACCAAGCACACACACACACGTACACACACGCATGCACGTCCACACACATGAGCGCGCACGCACATTGTATCCCTTTCCTTTCCGAATGACCTTCAATGATTTCGAAAACAGATATCTGTTAATTTTCAATGTTCTCGTTTCGATTCAATATACAACGTCAATATCAAGGTGATGACAATTAGATAAAATTTTTGTCTTGTAGGTGTATTGCTGTGGATAATTCGGTCAGTTGGAATTACTGTAAGTCAACTGTGGCAAAATTATGTCACACGATAAAAAAGCTTGGTCATGCCGTTCAGTGTGCCTCCAGTAAATTATTTAAGCCACATTCCTGCTATAAATAAATACAATAATGCCAAATAAATCAGCATGTATTAAGGGATACTTCCGAATTTTCAATCTTAAGAAAGGGTTAGATCTTTAGTAATAGCTGAAGTAGGGTATTTTGTTTCCTCTTAATGCGCACTTGGTAGGAAATGCTACGTAGTAGGATCTGCACTAGTCAGTAAGAAAATGACAGAACTCTGCGTTTGTTTAAAAATTAGCACCAAAAGTCTCTCCCTGGTTGTTACCTCCAAGAGACGTTAGTGGACAAGCGAAGAGAGGTGGGATTCACGACCACGGTGAAACACCTGATATCGTCCTTTCAGACCAGGAGGAAGGAAGAGTTGCTTGTAAATGCCCCGCTGTTGTTGAGAGCAACATGAAACAGTGAGAAGTGTGCACAAGAGATGTAACACGCTTGTTGAGCGTTATCCGGACAGTTTCGAGATATTTTGACGTTGTATGACACGTTTGAAATCATGGAAGACCCAGTCTGTTCACCAGCAGAAATGAAAGAAAACGGTTCGCACTGGCATTCTTCATAAAAATCTGCTGCTGAACTTTCACGTGGGATCACTAAAGCTTTACAGATTATTACCTCCTATTTTGGCAAACATTGAAATAAAAAAATTATCAAAAAGTAGGAACTATGCACCAAATTATGTTCAAAATAGTATAACTATACTAAAATCCAAAAATTCTTGGCGTAGAATAAAGATAAAATTTCCAAGCTTCCACATCAACCAGATGGCTTTATCAAGTAAGGTAGACAGCTAACTGCAAACTGGATAATAAAACGTTTCGACACTTTGAACGCGGTGACTTGACTGGACAATAAATGATTAGGAGCAAACGTGATATTTCGAAGAAACGAGGTCACGTTGGTTGTGCACGCGGTACAATGGTAGAGAACTAAGCATTATTTGAAGAATTTATTCCGAATACGTGGCAACTCCAGAGAAACGCTATCATTGCGAGCCTCGCAGCTGGTCAAGATTTCCAAGGTTTCGCGAATGGTGGTAGATTTGGGTGTGGAGTATGAAGCTAATTTCTTTACATCACTCCATATAGGATCGGCGGACTTGAACTTGACTTCTCTTGATAGGGCAGTGGTTATTTTCCCGTCTCTTGTATCCCTTTTATCTTCGCTGATTCTAATTCCAAACGAACGTTTGGCCATTCCAATGTAGTATCGCTTGGAGCCGTCCGGATATTTTAGTGGGATGGCATAAACGAATTGACCACTGCGGCAGGATATACTTCGTACCAGATGCATAACATTTTTGAGAAAGCCAGAACATGCAGTGCTAAGGATATTTCTGTACCGCAACTTCGCTAACTGGGCTATATTCCCTTCATACCAAATGTTTCCTATCAACTCAAAAACGCGTTTAGGTGGATGAACTTCGGTGTCGGCAATGTGAAATAACGGCACCAGTTTCCACTGGTGCCCGTATTTCACATTGGTTTCCTGTAATGAAACAGACGTAAAGGTCTATTTAAACATTTATTAATGATCCTGAAACATATAGTTAACAGCATTTCAATATTTCTTATACCACATTTCAAAATTATGAAAATACATTTTCCCCTATTTCTGTCAACATTCCGCACGTTATTAAATTCTGTGCTGCTAAAATGTGTTAAAATGATGTACAGGAAACTATTGTTTGCAGAAAACTATCACATATAAGATCCACCTCTCGTTACCTGTATGAAAAACAAGCATTGTATTTAGGACTATATAAATATGGATAAAAAAACAAAGGACCCAAACAAACGAAGGCAAGTAATGCTTCAGACAAAAAAAATGGACTAATTTTTGGGACATTCATAATGTGTCCATGGGTAAAACGGCATTTTGGTTACTATGTAAATATTTTTACTGGATTTGCTTTAAAAGTAATAGTGTGATTTTTCCTTTTTGAAATTTTAAGGTACGTGTAGTCCTCTTTTATAAGCAGGCGATGCCTAATAAAAGAGAAAGTACGTATTTATGTGAAAAGTGAAAATTATTTTTTTCCTACCGCCTGTCATAAACAAATTACAATATCTCCTAAAACATTTGAAATTCTTTTATTCATATAAGAATCGAGAGCTTTGGGTAAATAAGCCTACCCTTTTCAGTCATTTTCCAATGTAAAATTATTCCGCTAAATTACATAAATTAATATGTTAGTGATGAAAAGAAAAATGTGAGATCTTCTTCACCAGTTCAATGGAAAGCGTTCGCTAAACTCTATTGATTTGGTGCAATTGTTCCAATGGATGAGCTTTCTTGAACATTCCCCGACAATATTTTGAATTCAACGCTGTGCAAAAATTAATCTTCAAGAAAATAAAATATAGTATATTAAAAACAAATCAAATTTCAAAATGTGAATAAATGAGTTGCTATGTTATTGACTGTATTTTGTTCTTAATTTCTTTAAAAAAAACATTAATTTCAAGATTTCTTACGAAAACGTGTAATAATAAAAATTCATTTGATGGCAATTGGTTATTATCAACCACTTTTTTGAAATCATTAATGAAATGCGAAATGCAAGTTTCCTAATTTTCCAATTTATAGCAGGTCCGGAAAACATGTTAGGTACCTGACCACTATATAGACACAAGTGATTGGGCGCTGCAAATAAATAGAAAAACAGTACTGTATTAACATTAGTAGCGGAAATATTGCCCATTTGCACAGAATAGAGCAGCCATCGGTCCAAGTAAACTGTCTACAAGTCCATGGATTCCGGAGAGCGATATGTTCCTCAATTCCGCCTTCAGTACATCGATAAACTCTGTCAGTCAAGAAGGTCGTGTTGGCCTAGACGTCACCCGTAGTTCAAGTTCATCCCATAGGTTCTCAGTGGAATTGAGGGATTGAGGTTTAGGCTCTGTGATGGCAACTTCATCCGGGAGACCGGATTTACCTCATACCATTCAATTGTAATCCTAGAAACATGACAAGGGGCATGGTCGTTTTGGAAGAAACATTCGTCGTGTCAGTAGGACTTCCAACACGTTGAAAGCATTGAGTTATTTAGTTATCTCTGTACAGTACAGAATTCATGTTGACATGAATTCCGATGAAATTCTTTTGTTTCGGCCGTACCAGCTGAAAGAGCCCAAACCATAAATTCACTGCCTCCGTGCTTCATAGTCGGCACTGTACCCTCCGGAATCAGATGTTCTCCGGAAACCCGTCATCCCAATCACGTCCAGCCGATTATAATAATCCAATTCTTGTGCTGTTAAAAACATCGTAGCACAGTGGATTTATTGTTCTTTTAGGTGAGAGGTTTAGGAGCGGCTGCTCGGACATGATACCCGGGTGCATGGGCCTGTCTTCGAAGTGTCTTTGTAGAGACAGTAACACCTGTTCCTATCTGAAACTCATGTACCATGGTGTGCTTTGGGCGGGCTGGTTTCAGGATCTCCTTCTGTAGAACCCTCCGGTCCATCGTTGCAGTTTGGTGGTTCTTCCAGTTCGAAGTGAATTCCTGCAATGTCGCGTTTTCTTCCGCTTGTTGCTGACAAATGACGCAGTAGATTTAGAGACCTGTCAGAGATCAACAATCTCTGTATGTTCCTACCTGCAATTAAGCAACCTACTATAAAGCTATTTTAAAACTTGCAGATATCTCTCCTTCTAGCCATTTTTGAGCTATTGATCCGAGCGTGCTACCTTTGAAGTGTTTATACATTATCGACCACGTTTCTGTTGGAGAAGCACACCATTGCGCCAGGGAGGTCGTGTTATCATCGCTTTTGTTCACACAGTGTTACTGCTTTTTTAAGAATAATTTATTCTGTGTTTGGCAATCGAAGCACAGGATAGTCTTCAAAACAACTGCTGTTTGTTGAAACTGCAGCAAAATGGAAAAGATTATCGACTTCATTCTGCAACTTGCAGGTTTTTGACGATGTCCAACCGATTACTACCGCAGCGCATACGCAAATTATGGGTGCCAGCCACTCTCAAGTTCTAGAGCCGTGCCGCAAGAAGTATAAAAGCTGGACTCCCAGGACAAATTACCATGGTCGATTTACTGAATTACGACAGTTACACAGTGGTAGTACGTAAGCCAATTTTGCAGGAAACAAAACCCTTATTAAAAGTCACTGAAAATCATTATCGGTTACATATTTACTAAGATACTTTGAAGAAAAATGGTTATTAAACTTAACAAATTATTTTTTGTCTCTGAGCACTTTAATATCGCAAAAATTAATGAAATAAAACATTCAACTTAGTTGGTCCATATTGATGTTTCCTGAAAATTCTATTAACATGCCTTTAAGTAGGCTTCATCATGATATTATGGAAAAGAACATATTTGCGACTTTTGATGTATGCCTCTCATTAAGGTCAGTGAAAAAAATTTCCTTTCGTTACTTATATTTGGAGGTGATTCCGTTGGGAACTGTTTTTTTTTCATCTCTGATAGATACCATTGCCGTTTACAACCGATTTAAATCAAATATTCCTTGTAATTAGAACTTGCTGTTTGTCGAGAGGAAACATTCTTAGCATGGAATTTTAATTTGGTACGTCACGTAGTTTTACGAAAATTTTGATATTCATTAAATCATTTCTCATACTTTTCTTTAAAACAGCTCATTAGAGTTTTCAGTAGAAGATTTATTTTTCAATTTAGCATGGTACATTCTAGGTGAATTTGTCAAGATCTAATTAAACAAAAAATCAGTGCTGAAACTACAGCATATAGGCTGAAGTAATAATACAATTCTTGTGCTGTAGCAAATGATTAGAAACACCCATTGACAATCAACAATGTTCCATCCTTTCCTAAATAGGCAACTATGACGCTTAGAGGGCTTCTTAAATACCTCACCGCACAGGCTGCAAACCTGTTGGAAGCGAAATTTAAGAAACAATAATGGAAGTACTCGTGGTTTTAGGAGAGTGTCATTATAATGAGCTCCGACTGACAATTGCAAGCATCTTTAAAAAGGCAAACCTTCTCGGCAAGTCAGAAAACCTTTTTCTTGTGTGTACAATGAGCGTTGCACAATAACAACAAAAAAATAATTCAGACATTACCAAATCACGAATCACTACGAACAAAGTTCTAATTTCCTCATATTCGTGTACCTGAAAAATTCTTTAGAGTTTTAAAATGTCTTTACAAAACTATATATCTCAAGTGTTCCTTTTTGTCGCATAAAAAGGTAAATTTCAAGTTACCACTTCTTTATTCGGAAAATGTGTGACATGAAAATAACAGTTAACACACTTAAAAACTTAAAATTACATGAACTTGATTTTGTAGTTACCAGGCGCCAAGGCAAAGTGATGTCGGTATTATACAATACATAAGCAATTTTTCCTAGATATAGGAAAATTACTTCATGCAGGGTTTTATTGGGAACATCTCTGTTAGATTTGTCCTGTAAAACACTAGTTTTCTCTTATGACTCATATTACTTAAAGCTGAAAATTTAAAATGCAGTTTTATTCTGTTCTGGAAAATCAAGGTTTTGTTCTGTTTGCTTTCGCAGGTTCCTGTATTTTTATTATTCTCAAAAGTTTTATAATTCCGATATTTTTCACCCATTCAAAAAAAAACGATGTTTAACGTTTTTATGACGTACTGCAGGATGTCATTTTGTGAAAGCCTCGTTGGTAAATTGGTGCTTAAAGTTATTTACGATGAATGGCTTATTCCACAGTTACTATCAAGAAATATATTACATACCCGGTATAACTAATATCAGTTCACGGATATAGTAAACTTTAATATGTACTTAATATTGAAAATGCAAATCGACGAAAAAGTTTAAAATTCACATAGATGGCAGTGTTCAGAAGCCCATTGTGAGCCAAACTTGACACGGGTACAACCGAGGTTTGGCGTTTATGTTGCTGATGCTATGCTTGTATGTGCGCTATAGACAGTGAGTGGATACCCATTACTTTCAGCTCTCGACGAAACGTTATGGCCATTGGTTTGCTACCAGAGGCATTCGTTTCTGAGTGTTGCAACCGAGGATTCACTACCACCTTCTTCGGAACTAGACTTTACCGTTCTGTTATTTCACGTGTTCCAGCCGGCTGCATCGGTTGCTTGCTTCTAGGAGTTTCAATTTCGGAATTACTTCACTTAGAATAACTGGGCAGTTAAGCCGGGGCGAAAATTTCTGAAACTGATTCGTTGCTAAGATGCCCTCCTAAGACCGTGTCACTTGGAAAGTCACTTATGACCTATTCAACTGTCCAGGCTTGTCTATTATGTTTTAAAAAAGCACTAAATGCCGTTTTAAAGTTGGATTATCTACTCATATCATTAGGCTGTTCTCTGAGATTCACAGGTTAGCTCCACAAAGAAATGCAGATTACCACATAATTTTTTAACTGATTACTTACAGTTGCGGTATCAAAATTGTCCTTTTACGGATACCTTAACACACAACTCGGGCTTCACTGACTCTGTCAAACGACGTACACAAAACCTTATATACTTCATACTCATAATCTTTTTTTCATGCAGACTTTCCTGAATCTGATCATCAAATGACTTCCTTGGCCTTCCTCGGACTTTCCTTCCTGCTACTTGGGCAAAAGGATCCTCAAAAAGAATCATATTACTCATTTTTTCAATATGGCCTAACCACGGAAGCACATTTGTCCACCTTGCTAACAACATTTTGCTTCATATTACCCAACTGCAACACATCTTCATTCCTCATACGATCAGAACGTGTCTTGCCACAACCCCCTCCCTCCGTAGGTAACGCAATTCTCCAGCATACAGACGATTTCTATGTTTCTTCTGCAGAACCCAGGTTTTACTGCTATACATCAGAGTAGGAACAATAACACTTTCATACACAGCCATTCGGGACTTTCTTGATAACCCATCATTCCTGTGAAAACCTCTCAGAGCAGCCATTATTTTCAGGGAAGAATTCACTCGCCTACTATTTTCACCATCCAATTCGTTCTCTCTGTTAAACATGCTTCCTAAATACACAAACTCATTCACCTGTTTAATCACTGTGCCATTTATACCTATATTACTTTCGGTACTAACCGTTCCTTGCTCAAAATCCATAACTTTAGATTTTCTCTTATTTATACTCAGTTTGAATTGCATGCAAGCTACGTACATCTGGGACAACATAATCTGCAACTCACTTTTTCTCTCTCCCAACGGCACTGGGTCATCAGCATACAGCAATCTGAACATTCTGATATTACCAAGACATAAATCAGTATTATCCATCTTGTCATCACGCATGCACACATCCATAAATATATTAAACAGCCATCAGGACATTACACAACTTTGTCTGACTCCTGCACCAATAGAAAATTATTTTAATCAAACATCATTCACTCGTGCACAAGTTCTACTATCAGCATACATCGATTTTACAATATTTAGTAGATTCCCAGTAACACCATATCTATTCACGACCTTCCAAAAAGTGACCTATTTAGTGGGTCTTCAACTTTCTCTAAATCTATGAAGGCAGCAAAAACTTTCTTACCGACAGCCAGATAGTTTTCAATCATCATACGTAATGCAAACGTTTGATTAGTGCAGCCTTTACCAAGCATAAAATCACTCTGAACATCCCACACTGCAGAAAAGTGTTTGCAACTCAGTGTGCTAAACACCCTCCCTGGAACTCTCAGTAACCTAATACCAGATAGTTCTTGCAGTCAGTCTGATCACCTTATACAAGGGAACAATGATATCACCTTCCAATCACAAAGGACTATTCCTAACTCACAGCACAACTGGCAAATTTCAGTTAACCAGTCAATTACAGAGTAACCACCATATTTAAATATCTCAGCAGTTATGTCATCAACTCCCGGAGCCATGCCATTTCTAACTAACTAGATATTGTTGAAAAATGAGTTAATTTCTTAAATTTATCTTTTGTTAATTTAAATATCGGGATTTATTATGAATTCTCTTATACTTAACTTTATTTACGGTTTCATATATAGAAAAGGGATGTAAGGGCAGGTTATGAGTAACATCACAGCCTCTTCTTGACAAATGTCAACCCCGCATTCTCGTGGTACATCCTGTTACCTCTAAAGGGACTCTGGCGACCGCCAATAGCGGTATAACTATACCATCGGGATTAGAGGAAATGCTATCCCACACTCACCAACCCGTTTGGCCAGCGTAGTGAGTTATGGCCAAACCCCTCCAAAATGACTCCACAACTTAAATCTTGGCCCTCAGTCTCCGGCAGCTGGAATGTACCTGGCCAAGGCAGCGGACAGTGCGACATGAAGGCAGAGGGTGCTAAGAATCCCCGGAGAACCGGACTAGGCTGCCATCTGATGTTGACCTTGGCTACGTATAATCGACTCTCCCTATCTTCTGATTCAAGGCTTCTTGAATTGTAAGAGGAACTACAAAGGATCTAGTGGGACATCATCGGGCTAAGTGAGGTAAGGAGAAAAGGAGAATATCTCATTGAACTGAGAAGTGGACATCTCTTCTACTATCGTGGGACTGATACTGGCAGAACTAGTGGTGTTAGATTTATAATGAACAAAAAACTGAAGGATAAAATTGTAGAAGTTGAAAGTTCCTCTGACAGAGCTGCACGACTTGTTATCCAACTCTCGAGAAGATACCAGACTCAGATGATTCAAACTTCTGCACCCACCACAAGTCATCCTCAAGAAAAAATTGAAGAATTTTATGAGGAAATTCGTCATCTAAATAATAAAGGTAAGCAGCACTTGGAGAGAATTATGGGAGATTTCAATGCAAAAATAGGGCAACGGCAACAGAATAAAACTTCAGTAGGTACATTTGGTCACGGCAACAGAAACCAGCGTGAAAATACTCTCGTAGAGTTTGCAGAGGCAGAAGGGTTTTTCATGTTGAACTCTTTTTTCAAGAAAAAGCCACACAGGAAATGGACATGGAGACATCCAAATGGGACGACAAGTGAAATTGATTTTATTATGTGTAACCAAAAATTCGTCATAGAAGACTGCAGTGTGCTAAACAAGTTCAACAAAGGTAGTGATTATAGATTGGTGAGATGTAAGATGCACCTCAACACTAAGCTAGAACGTAGCACGTTCATAAGACAGACAAAATGTATTGGCATAACCAACCTTAAAAAACACCATAATACCTTCAAGTTTGAACTGAAGAACAGATTCTCTGCTTTAGAAGGCCTAACATCGGAAGAAGTGGATATTTCTGAAGTTAACAGAAAAGTAACCAAAGCTCTTATGGAAACAGCAACAAATTTAGCTGGGTCTAAGAACAAGTTGCATGTAAACAAATTGTCAGGAACAAACCAAAATTTTGATGCAAAAAAGAAGAGAGATGAGGACAACTAAAGAAGATGTGACTTCCAAAGTTGAATATATAGAGCTATGCAAGACAGTACGAAAAAGTATCACTGAAGACGTGAGGAAATTCAACTGTGAACTAGTAAGAAAAGCAATTGAAAACCACCGAAGCCTAAAGATAGCAAAGGGACATCTCAGTAAGGGAAGAAAACAGATTATGGCACTGAGAAAAGAAGATGGTTCTGTAACAAGAAATAGAGGCAAAATTTTGACAAGAGTGAAATATTTCTACTCCAAATTATATGAAAGCGATGATACATGTACTCCAAACATCATGAAAGGTGCCAGTACCAGAGTTATTCCAGTCCATCCAGCAGAAATTGCACATGCAACCAAGAACATGGAGCGGGGAAAAGCTCCAGGAGAAGATGGAATTACTGTATACATCATACAAGAAGCAAGTGGAGAAATCGAAACAGTACTCGCCCAAATTTTCACTCGATGCCTTAATGAAGGAAAGATTCCTGAGGATTGGAACAACGCTACAATGATCTTGCTACATAAAAAAGGTGACATTGAGGATCTCAGGAACTACAGACCTATCAGCCTCCTATCAGTGGTTTATAAAATTTTCACTAAAGTTCTTTCACACCGCTTAAAGGTGATACTGGACATGGCTCAACCGAGAGAACAAGCTGGATTCAGGAGTAGCTACAGCACAATAGATCATATCCACGTACTGAGAGAACTAATTGAAAGAGAGAGGGAATATGAACTTCCATTGTGCATGGATTTTATCGATTATGAAAAAGCCTTTGATTCGGTGAAACCATCAGCAGTTACAATGGCTCTGAAATCCTGCGGTATTGAAGATGATTACATTAATATTATTAATAACATCTATGAAAATGCAAGTGCAAAGATTCGGCTGTTTGAAAATACAACACACGTAAAAATTGGAAAAGGAGTGAGACAAGGTAACACCATATCTCCGAAGCTCTTTAACGCCACATTGGAAAATGTCTTTCAATCACTGAACTGGTAAAACAAAGGGATAAAGATTAATGGAGATTATTTAACCCACCTTTGTTTTGCTGATGATTTAGTCATTTTTGCAACTACCCCATCAGAGCTGCACAGTATGATACAAGAACTTGCTGAGAAGAGTAAAGAAGTGGAATTAAAAATGAACTTTTAGAAGACAAAAGTGATGTTCAATGCTTTTACAAGAAATTAAGATTTATCGATTGATGAAGAAAAGCTGGAGATAACAGACACGTACGTTTATCTTGGACAGCAGATATCAAGTGAGGGTCACATTGATGAAGAAATTAATCGGCGTAGAAAACTTGCCTGGAGAACTTTTGGAAGAAACAGCATAATTTTCATAAGCAATATGCCATTATGTCTTAAAAGAAAAGTGTTTGATCATTGCACCCTTCCAGTGCTTACGTATGTTTAAAGAGACATACAAAGGCTGCAAACAACTTAAAGAGGCATGGAGAGGTGCATGTTTGGTGTAACCAGGAGAGATAAGAAGAGGAACTCGTGGATCCGAAAAATGACATGAGTGGAAAACATCATGATCAGAGTTAAATCCCTGAAATGGCAATGATATTGGTATTGGTAACTGTGGGTACCATAGTGGTACCCAGTTTATTGCTATACCGAAATACAGACATAGGAGATTCATTAAAAGCTGCAGTACAGAAAACAACAGTGCGGAAAGTCAGTATATCCACGATGCAGTACAACGTTATACAGAAAGGAAATGAATATGCACACGGACAATGAATAACACATGTGCACAAATGTATAAAATGTACTATGCTATCATAAATCAACCGAACGGAACTGAATTGTGGTTAGAGCGCAAAACATCATTGAGTATCTCAGCAACTTTATAAAAATAACAAAGGTAACAAACGTACCACTATAATAATCCGCTATACAGAAAAGCACTAACACAGCAAACACTCACAATCATAGGTAATTTAAAAAACAGACACAAATTCAGGAAACAACAGATAAGATAATGATAATGAGATAATGAGGAGATCACACAAGTAACGAGACCGATTAGTTGTGAAAACACAGCAAAAACACGCAATTATCGCAAATTTAAAATACATTACTTGTGAAACACAGCCAAACACACAAATAAAGCAAATTTACAATACATTACTCGTGAATCACAGTAAAAACACACAATGAAAACATCAGAATCAACAAGCACTAAGTCTGAAAAACCAGGGAATCTGCGAACGGGTTCGCAAATCCCCTAGCATTGAGAGAACAAAACGTAATCGGTGTGAGGAAGAGAGCTAAAGGTAATCGGTGAAAGGATAGAAGGTATCACATATATGCTTCTCAACGAGCTCCTTCAAGGAGGAGATACGGCGCGTGTAACATCTCAAGAAAGGCTGATACCGAGGATCGGTGGCACACAGAGATTTAAAAAGTGACACATAAGCTTCGAATTGCGTTACCGCTGCATACAGGTCCAGATCAGGTGAGTGAAGGAATTCTTCAGAACCAACAATCGTACGTGCAGGTTGAAAAAGACGTAAAATTTGCTGTCTGGACAGTGGTCCAGGAACTGGAGGAAACGTATCAACGGCCTGTACAACCTCAGCATCAGAGAGAGGATTGACAGGACCTGAGCGGAGAAGCATACTGTTTGAAGAATCATCAGGTGGAGAAACACCGGAACCAGAAATCTCGGGAACACTAGATTAATCCTCAGAATATGGCACAGAAAATTGTTTAAACTTTTTCTGTTTTACAGCGCCTTTGGAAGTTCCAATCCACTTCGAAAAAGAAGCTGAGGCGGATGTATCCATTAGTGGATCTGGCTCACCTCCCAAATCAGGAGACGAGGAAACCAACTTCGCCGAAGAAGCAGTACGTAGAGGATCCACTTTAGTGGAGACTGGTACAACAGCCGAGGCTTCAGGAAGATGTTGATCAAGGGTATGGTAGACCAGGTTGTAATTGGCGTTCCGATATCCGAGAGGCTAGGAGAAGAGCCAGGCGGCCGATCTGCCAAACCACCACTTAACACACCCGGATCGGAACACTCCGTTGTAGATACATCTGTAGTTGAAGACAACTCTGTCAATCTTGAAGGTTGATGCACAAACGTACGGGTCGGGAGAGGAGGAAAGGCAGCATTGTCCGTGACGGAAATGTTCGCCTGACGGAGAAACGAAGAATTCGCGTCAGACAAACTACCGGCAGTAGGGATAGTAGAAAGACCAATGTGGTCAGCATTGAGATGCAAACTTGATGAATGTCCACGTCGAACGCGGTCACAGGAGGCAGTGGTGTGATTCTGTGTTAAACAGTGTGTACAATAATGAGCAGTGAAAATCTTGAAACTGTACGTCCGTGCGCCAATTTCAACAGTAGCTAATGTCGGGCAATCCGCCAAGGCTTTCTCGGTGGGAAAGACGACCAATAACTGACGGCGAGGTCCGGTAGCATGTGCAAATCGAGCACCGCGGGGAGCGTCAGAGAGGCGACGAACCTTGCCAACAATTTTACAAACATGACTGACAAGGAGAGGAAGTGCAGTATCAGGCACTTCCTGTGGAACAGGATAGAACGTGATGTTCACCGGTCGCTTGGAAAGAGGCGACGGGATGAGATGGTTTGTCCCAATCGAAAGTCCGTTTGCAAGAAAAAAGTCAGCATCCTCCTTGTGATTGAACTGTACCGAAATACCCTGAGGAGTACGGGAAATTCCTCCAATGGACGCAGACGACACATGTCCAGAGAAGGCTTCCACGTAGCATGGCAATTGAGTATTTGGTAAAGCATGAAAGAGCACACCTCTATCCATGAGGTTATGGAACTCACGGCCAATCTGCGAATTGTCATCTATCGTTACCTTCACCTTGTGGTTGGATACCTGAATAATAGGTGTTGCTTGCAAAAGACCATCAGGTTGAAAGGAATCGGACGTAAAAGTAGCGCCTCGTTGCACTGTAGAGGCAAATGACATCCTCGAAAGAGAAGTCTGTTCGGATCCGGCAGGCGCAGAAGGCTGTGAGGGAAGAGAAGCACAGGCCGATGGCAAGGCAGTAGAATCAGAAGTACCCTGGGAGGGCACCGAGGCAGATGCAGGAGCTGAAGAAGTAAGCGCAGCCAAGTCCAGTGAACGCACCGGTGCAGGAGTACTAGATAGTTGGGAAGGCATCTGAGCAGACACATCTGAGGACGAGAGTTTGTTAACTTCCATGGACGTGGGAAGTGTGACGTGACGTGCTTCCGCCACGCCCATATATGATAAGGAAATACCGGACGCCGCCATGTTGGCAGCTTCCAAACGTAAACAAACGAGCAAACGATAAGAAACCGGATGAATATGAACTAATATGAGGATGAGAACGCTAGAAAAGTAGCTCAAAACGTACAGAGTACCTTTAGACAGCTGGGCCACGCAACAGGTGAGTGAGGGACGAGGTATTCCACACTAAAGTGCATAAAATATTGGAGCCACCAACACTACGTCTGTCACGAACGAGCAATGGGCTGGACATACAGCCAGAAGGACAGACCATCGATGGACAGCCGAAATTTTAGATTGGATTCCAAGGGACAGGAAAATACCCAGAAGAAGACCACATGGAAGATGGGTGGATGAAATTCTAAAGTATGCGGGAGTGACATGGAGGAGACTGGCACAAGACAGACCGTTGTGGAGGAAACTTGGGGAGACCTTCGTCCAGCAGTGGATTGATAATGGTTGACAATGATGATGATGATGATGATGATATAGAAAAAATTAATAATTCAAAAAAATAAATTGGCTTTTGAAGTACGAATTCTTCTTTGGATAAAACATTAAGAGCGCTTCAGACGTTTAATCATCGAAGTCGGCTATGAAATGCTATCCTGCATATCTGAAGCAGTTTTGGATTTAAGGTTCTGGAATCTCCAAGCGTCAGCTTTTAATCGAATGAAAACAAGAATAGAAATTTTTATTACTTAATATTTTCTCAATTTTTTCTAAATATTTTATAATTGACGTCGGTGAAGTAATGGACCATTCTTTAATCTTTGATTCCTGACGAATGACACTTTACCTTAAAGAGTGAATAATCCACGATCACAGCTGCGAATGACGATTCTATCCGCAACTACTGTTTTTGTTCCAGAAAATTGTTAGGTTACTGTTCTTTCTGTTGTTTACGTTTAACTGCTTATGACTTTCATATTTAGGAGTGAGGGCTTACACAAATTTTGGTGAACATATTAAACATGAAATATGTTGCTTGTCTGTCTCTAATTGTTCTGATCCGAGCCTTTGTTTTTCAGTTATTTCCCTACAGTTTTTGTTAAATGCAATGTGTTTTCATTTTGGAAAACTTTCGTAAGATCATAGGTGATAGTTATATATTTGCGTCTGCTTTTTAAATTCAGAACAGGAAGAAACATGTAAGTAGGCTTTAAATTTTAATCGATAGCACAAAGGTATGTATAGGAGCACGCTATTTTTAAATACAGAATAAGAAGAAACGTATAGGTGGACGTATATTTTTAAATGCGGAACATAGAGAGACGAAGAGGTAGAAGTCTACTTTTAAATACAGAACACAAAGATAGCTATATGGGCTTTCCGTAGGAAGAAGTAACAGCTCGTATTCTTTTGATAATCACATAAATGCTTAACGAAAAAATATAGCACTGGATGATAAAAAGCCAAAAAATATACTAAGAGACATAAAAACTTCTTGATCGATCATTTTCCAGCTGTGTAAAGACTGTGTATTGGGGTGAATATTCCAAAACATTTTATTTTTGGTAAACCCTAATATCTCGAATGTGTTTGTCTCTAACCACTAGATAAAGGAAATATTTATTTTATCAATAGCCTATGAAGAACCAATCATTGCACTGTTCTGTTTCATTTAACCGAGGTGAAAAAAATTGTTCTACAGAAGTGATTTTTGCTTCTAACATTTTTACCTCGAAATCCTAACTTAGAACAGTGATTAATAACTACATTTAATACGAATTCCGTTTCATCTTTTTTCAGAAGTTGTTTGTATACCGTTGTCCATATAAATCCAGTTTTCATACAGCCGATCAAATCACCTCTTCTGATCAAATTCTTCCTCCTGCATCTATCTCAAATCAACTGTGTAATATTAGTATGGAATAAGTCCTTTCTTTGGTAAAATCCAGGCTTGTGGAATCACTTAGATATACAAATATTTGTAAATCACCTCCAACAAAAATATATTTTTCGAGATTTCTAATGCCGATCCCTCACCTGTATCAAATTGATACCACGATTTTTCCGCTCAATTTATTTTGGCAACACTTTTCAAAGGCCTTGATTTTTCGTTTCTCGAGATTCTAATTAATTGCAGTCATTTCTGGGGCAAAGAAGACCTGTTTAATGTTTATTGACATCACTTTGAGATGAGATTTAGGAATAGGAGATTTAGATATGATGAAATATAATTGCTTCGTGAAAATTAGAACAGTGCGCTCGAAGTGGCGCATCATGATTTTCAAAAGTCGTATTTATGTACAAAAGGTGATGAGTCTTACATCATGTTTACCAGAAAGCGCCTATTATTAAGATCTCTACAGTTGTGGTAACAGGTAAACCATAAATGAAAACAATAATACCAATAATGGACAGAAGCCAGATCGATGTTATGCGGTTTTTATATATAATTCGGGAAATACGGAAAATATTATAATAATATCTGCAACAAAACAATAAGGGTGCAAAAAAAAAAAAAAAAAAAAGTAGTGGGGGACATAAGTTCCTTCCTTCGCCACGTCTTTGTACGGAATAATCTGAAAAATATAAAACTGTTATATATCGGCTGCAGAAACTATTGTATTGTTTTCTTCTATGGAAAGGCTTTCCAGGAAGAGTAAACGCCAATCTTAAAATCGTGCAGTGTAAGACCCAGTAGAAGTATATCGGAGACGACTCGGAAAGAAAAACACAGCTATTGTACCGAGTTCAATATCAAACATCGGCACCCGGAAACAAACTTGCGCTCGTCAGGTTAAAAATGATAATATTTTCATACCAAGAGGTGACAGTTAATTCAGCTCGTTGTCCAGAGTTTCTGGAATATCCGTTGCAAGAAATATCACAGAATTATAGCCCTATAAAGAGGTGGTTGCAGCTATTTTTTTAAGCCAATGATAGATTTCCGAAGTTTACTGTAAAACGAAATTTCCTGAAATTTGAACAGTACCGCTTTGAAGACCACTTGTATTCATTAAAAATTACTTCTTGGTCATTAAATTGTAATTTTCCCAATCACCTAAAAATAAGCTTTTACTTAATGTTTCCGTTTCCGGCAGTGCATAAATTAATGGCTGACATATCGGTAACATATACACTGGCGGAAAGTGAAAAAAGAACAACAAGAAGGAGACGTCTGATACCAACGAAATTTGTACAGCATAATAACGGAATACAGAAGATAACGTCATCAAAACATTATGGCAAAATACAGCTGTATTTGCTGGTAAACTCAAAAATAACATTTCCATGTAACATGGTTAGTACGAGGTTGAACCGCCGCGAACTGCGTCACACTGAGCAATTCTGGCATGGAGTCTGTCGTACAGATGTTGGATGTAAGTTTGGGGTATTGAGTTCCACGCATTCTCAACCTGAACGCGTAAATCGGGGATGGTCGTGGCTGACTGTGGAAACCAGATAAGTCGTTGTCCCAAAAATCCCACACGTGCTCAATGGGGGACAAATCTAGTGAACGTGCAGGCCATAGTAGTTGTCTCACACCCTGAAGTGCATATTGCGTTGCACGTGCCATGTATGGGCGTGCGTTATCTTGCTTGAAAACACCACGATGGACCGACCTTACATACGCCACAACAACGGGCTGAATGATGTTGTTAATGTAGTAGGTGCTGTTTAACGTACCCGGTACAAACACTAGTTGTGTTTGGTAGTGATAGCTGATCGCTCCCCACTCCAGGAGACCAGGTGTAGGTCCTGTGTGTCGCTGGCGGATGCAAAAAGAGTGGAGACGCACCCCTGTGAGTCTGCGAAGACGCATAGGGCCATCGGAGGCTGCCAAGCAGAATCTGCTTTCATCACTGAACACGACAGATCGCCATTGCGTTCTCCAGTGCAGACGTTGGCGACACCACTGCAGCCGTCCTGACGGTGGGCTGGAGTCAGAGGTACACATGCCAGAGGCACACGTGTACGTAGTCCTGCATCCAGTAGACGGTTTCGGATTGTTCGCAGAGTCACCTCAGGTGCAACGGCAGCTCAGATTTGCGTCGCAAGAGGTGGTTTGCTTGACAACGCCGCTCTTCTTATGCGTCGATCGGTCCGCTCATCAGTCTGTCTGTGACTCTCGGTTTCACATATTCTCGTGTGGGAATGTTCCTCGGACCATCTACGGCACCATCGTACCACCACCGATACTTCCCGTCCAATTCGCTTCGCAATATGACGATACGACCACCTGGAATCGCGGAGTCCGACTAGACGACCTCGCTCAAAGTCCGATAACTGCTGAAATCCTACACGTCTCCCATGTCCAGGCATTGCAGCTTCTTCAGGGTCTTCGCACGTGTCCGTACGCTGACGACTGATTATATTCACTTAGCCGTACTCCTAAAATACCACCGAAGATAATTTGCATATTATGCCGTGTTGTGGCGTAAGCGCTCACTGGTTGGTCCCGAAATTAACATCACACCTACGTAATCTCGACCCCATTAACATAGGTAAATTTCATGATCGTCCACCAATTTCTTCTTGGTGTTCTTTTTTCACTTTCCGCCAGTGTAGAATGGGGTTTTTGGTAATCAATGTCTGTACCTCCATGTGCGAACGGTAGCTAATTTATTAATTCTGTATAATATTGGAAAACCATTTATACTTTTCTAAAAACTTATTAGAATTCACTTTCAAGATAAGAGAAAATGGTAGCAACCAGTTCGATATCAATGTCATAGACAGTGAGCTAAAAAGAAGTAATATTCATTATCGGTTGTCAACTGCGTTCTTTTCTTTTCTTTTTCTTCTTCGGTGTTCAAATTCTACTGATTTTTCTGCAGATATAGTGATTTTGACTCTTATCCACTCATAGGTTTTCAAAATCTACATATTTTTTTCAGTTTTAAAACCACCTCCTTAATTTTCTACTGTTATGCCTAATTTTGTGGATTCAGATGTAATATTTTGATTATTTGACAGATGTTTTTTTCTTATAAAGTATAGAATAATTTTTTTTATTGGAAGTTTAACCACCCCCATGAGCAACGCAAAGGGCTATGAGCAGTCGTCCGTCCGTAATTTAGAGTCACTGGTTCCAGGGAAGGGTGAGAGCCAGTGCTGCAAGACAAACGTAACATCCAAGCCTCACGGGATTCGGACTTGAATCAATTTCGGACGAATGATCCGATGCCATAGGTTAGACCACTGCTCCACCGAAGTGGCTAGAATAATTTGCATGATATAACTCTAATGCTAACATTATATAACCTTTCCAGCCAATAGTTATGTTTTACATTTATTTCAGTGGAATTATATTTTTTGTGAAAGCTGATTAAAAATAAACGATGAGTTAATGCTGTTTGCAGAAACGTACATGTTAATAAATCAGTTATGGCTTTCATACAGATACCACGGGGTGTAAAATGCTTGATTACTAGTCGCTTTTGACCATTCAATGTAACCCTGTTGTCATTGGAGATGTCAGAATACGTCAATAGCTAGATGTTTTGTCCAACACACTGAGGAACATGCTGTCTAAGAATAATTGTACCTATTCAGTACTCACCATTTTCTGAACCAATCGCCAAGAATCACCTCAGAACACGTCTGAAGATGAAAAGCTGACTAAACAAGATATCTATCCAACAGTTGCTCTCTATAATCATCTCAAATTCTTACTGGTTGATTAGAAATGCATTCAAAAACGCTTATAGCGCAGCGAATCCGTTTATTCAGTAGTGTAAATATGCATACTCTTTCGCCAAGCTTTCGCAGTCCGCTTGGAGGATTTTTCAAAGCAATGGGAAACATGAAAACGCAGGAAAGCAGAACCCATAAGAAACAAAGATGATGTTTAAAAAGCATATATTTTTCATGTGGAAACATTGAGTAGACGAATAGAATGATTTCATGCGCAAGAAAAACAACCCACACAAGTTCACGATGGAGCTTGAAGTGCATGGCACGCATAATTGTAATGACGCTGCTCTCAAAAGTAATGAAACATCCAGTTTCGATTTTGACGTTTATCATAAACATCGGCAATACTGAACTGAAATGAACTCATTTGTTTTTCTTTTATTCGTTATGCAGCTTTCAAATTTAAAAGGACTATTGTGCTGTACCCGGTATACGTTCAAGCAGAGCTGCCATCGCCAAAATTTCCTTTGAAGCCAGCCAGCTGAGGCATTTACTAAAATAATCAAGTTCCTCGAAAGCATTTTGTGGTTTCGAAATCTAACAACGGAAATCGGAATGTAATAAGGACATGTTTGATTTTCAGGGTACTGTTAAGTAAGAAATCGGATTTCAAACAATTTGTTTAAAATTTCCTAATACCCGCCTTCAAAGAACTGTCACAACTTTAGCTTCTCTGGAGAAAGATGTTAAGTAATATTTTGGTATATACAACAGCAGTCATTGCTTTCCTGCCTTTCCGGGTGAAAGGCAAAGCCTGGAAAAAAGAGTGCTCGTAGCGAAACCCGCCCTCAGGATAGGACCATGAGTTTGCTCTTGCGCTTCAAGAAACGTTGAAGAAAATTTGGGTAACATTAAAGAAATATGTTACAAAGCACGGTTCTTCGTTCAAACAATCCTCTTTCTATATACTGTATCACTTTGTTCTTTAGCATACAAGTAAACACGTGAATAGAATGCTGAGATCGTAAAGGTTTTTCAGCTTTCTACGTTAAACTCCTCTTTTCATAGATAAATTGAAATTTGACTTGGTCGTCACTTGAACGCACATACATACGCCTTGATGATGAGATGAAAGAGATTAACTTCATATAGGTTATCTGGAACAGGAAGGGTAACTTGTTTCTGCAGAGACCCTTTCGAGATTTCGTTTATTTTTGAATCAAAATTTTCCAGTTTGTTAAGTGAATGCCTTCAATTGCTTCAAATTTAAGAGTTACTTTCGCTTTTCCCATAATAATCAGTAGTTTCCGCAAAAAGATGTGTTTATCAAAACCTTCCTCGGAAGTATCATGTCATTTTTCTGTCTTCATCATATCTGTATTCTCTGAATGAAATCTGCATTAGGGCATTACTTTTTCCCAGTATCATTCTGGTTTTCGAATTTCAGCATTAGGTATTCAGCACAGCATGGGAATACGAATTACTGAATCAAAAAGCCTGCACATATGTCGATCCAATACCGTACTTGACGTATCGTGAAATGTCTATAAGTTAAGCTTATCTTAAAAGGTTCGTAAGCGAAAGCTTCTGCTTTCGCCAGATGTGTGGGAATTGGCAATTTATTAGTCCATTCAATATAATCGTAAACGCTTCTTGACCGTTCTTCGAAGTTCATAAATACGTTTGGTGTGTATCAGATTCATGTAGTCAGATTTTTCTTTTCAAGCATAGCCTCAGTTACACGAAAATAAATATTCGGATTCGAATCTCGTGAGGTGAAGATGTTGTTAGTTTTGTCTTGCAGTACAGGATTCTCCTTTATCTGAAATTAATGGCACTAAATTAGGAACAGGCGACACTACAGCCCATCAACTTGCTCACGGTGTTCGCTAGACACCCAAAAAATGTTAGCTTCAGAGTTTATCGGAGCTTAGCCTTTTGACAATATGGAAAGATAAGAAAAATTTTTATCAGAAATAATTTTTCATCCTGGAAAAGGAATTTTTCTCCTGATCAACTTTATCACTACACTATCGTAGGTACTATAGATAGTTATCGATTGTTATTTTGTGACTATCGAAAACTATCGATAGTTCTCCACCTCTACTGCCATATATATAATTGGTTTGTGCGCTTCATTTCATAAGGGAGAATTCTTTTCTTTTTGGTATTTAGAAATGTATCAGGAGGCATCTAGAATTTTAGGAGGCATAAGTTATTTATATGACATTTTTTGTTGAATTTACTGAGTGACAATTAAAAGTGTTAATTAATTTTAATAGTATTTTCTGCTAACTATAAATATGTTATTAGTCACTTCAGTTACGCAAATCATTTTAGTAACACGCGGTTTCAGGTTGAACAAGTGTTATTTTTACATACACTTACAAATCTTAAATGGTAAAATACTCTTGGAACAAATTGTGTGAAATATGACAGCTGTATCCCTTGAACAAAATCAGCGGGAATCCCAGCAAACAAAATTACAAAGTTCTGCGCAAAAGGTTTTCTGAATAAGGGTCTGGTGGGGATATCTGCCTTTATATCAAAATAATTATGTTATGGTAATGTGTTAAAATCTACTACTGTGATCGAAAGTGCGTTTATATTCAAGCGCAATAGTCACCGCATGCTTGTTATTCCAGTGGTTTACTTAATGAATATATGCTGGAAAAAACGACTGGTACGGTTTCACTATATGAACAAGAAGTTATATTTAAGAATTCTCTGGAGCTATGTACGTACATTAATGCTTTTTCAGAGATCTGTGTTCTAAAACGTAAGACTTTCTGATATTTGTATATACTTTTTTGCTGTTCTCAAGGGTCTGTAAGTTAAGTATATGTAATACCATATAGATTTTGCATTGTTTTTCGCATGAAGAGCAAAAATCATACAATTGTTCCTATCGTTAAATGGTTGATTCACAAATCCAGAAATGTGTGCACCGTCAAATCTATCACAACAATTAAAGATACACAAAGGGTCAAAATGCTAAGACAAGTGTGTCATCATGCAGATCGAAGCAACTGAAGGTAAACGACGGCGCTTGTGAAGGTCGTGAAATATTATACACACTATCTACCAACACGTAATTGGACACCCCTGCAATCGACGATACCTGCTGTCTTGATACACGTCACGGCAGCCGCCGTTAAATATCGTATGGGAAACAACAATGCAACCAGTCGCATGCAAAATGCCACGCAGTTCGGAGCTTTCTGATTTTAAGAAAGGTGTAATCGTTGGGTATCACAGAAATGGCCGATCCCTACGTGACATATCCAGCGAGTTGAAGTACCCAAAATCGACAGTGGCCTACGTGTTTGGCAAGTGGAAGATGAGAGGTGACTGTCGGAATGTGACCCGACCCGGCAAACCCACAAAACTGGGTGTTAGAGACCGACGGGTGCTGGCCAGAGAAATTCGGAAGAACCGCACCAAATCGATGGGCCACATCCGCGAGGAGATTCAACAGGCATTCGGGAGTGTTCTTTCGATGAATACCATCCGTAAGGAAGCCTATCTGCTCGGTTATCATGGACGCGCTGCCGCCCACAAGCCATTGATGACCAAGTCCAATAGCGCTGCTCGGGTAACGTGGTGCAAAGAACGTCGACAGTGTACCGTTGAACAGTGGAAACAGGTTCTCTAGAGCGACGAATCAAGGTTCAACCCCTACCGTTTGGATGGCAGGGTCTGGGTTTGGCGTCTGCCAGGAGAACGCCTCCTGCAGGAATGTATTGTGCCAATTGAGAAGTTCGGCGGCGGTGAAATTATGCTATGGGGGTGTTTCTCCTGGTATGGCACGGGACCCATGGTCGCAATTCCTGGTAGACTAAACGCCGAGACTTTCTGCACCATTTTGGATGACCATGCGCTTCCTACGTTGTGGCAGTTTTACGGGGTGGACCCATGTTACTTTCAGGATGACAATGCCACCTGTGATTTTGCGAGGTCCACCATGTCTTGGTATGGTGACAATGTGGTTAATCGAATGGACTGGCCTGCGCAGAGACCGGACCTTAACCTTATCGAGCACCTCTGGGACAAGTTGGAGCGTCGACTCAAGGGGTGCCCCCACCGTCCGAAATTGGTGAAGGAACTGACCTGTCGTCTCCAAGCCGAGTGGAAGAAAATACCGCTAGCCGTCGTACAACGCCTGGTTGAGAGTACGCCCTGGACGGTCGCAGCTATAATTGCCGACCGTGGAGGCTCCACCAACTATTGAAAGTGAATGAACTTCGTTTTCCTTTGCTATCACAGGTGTCCAATTACTTGTTGGTAGATACGGTATAAGACCTGTACTGAGATGTGGTATGTATAAGTGGTGTTATTGTTGTTTTTGAGATGGGAAAAGCAGATGAACTAAGCGATTTAACAAAGGCCAGTTGCCAAATAGCACCTTTAGAAATATTGTAGCATTTATGCCTCCCTGGGTAAAAGTTATTTGGTTGGCACGTTGATGACAAACGTTAGGCAGGTGGTCATAATGTTTCTACTCTTAGGTGTTTGCTCACTAGCATTAATCACTCTCTTCTTGAAACAGAGGAAAGATGATTAAACCAGATTTTTCAGAAAATAAAGACTGAAGTCTACAAAACATGACAATACAGCCTGAGATATCAGGGGTACGCAAAAGTTTCCGCCGCCCCGCTAGTTGGCGCTGTTGGTGTCTAACCGGCCAGCAACCAATGCTGTCAATTCGTACATGAAGTGAAGCATAGCGTTCGATAAATTTCATTTGCGGCACTTTTGTTATTCGCGTTTAATTTAGGAAAAACTGTGAGTGAAGCATACGGTTTAATATGTTAGGCGTATGGCGAAACATTTATAGGTGGGTGTACGTGTCGAGAATGGTTTGACAGGTTTAATAAAGGTGCTCTAAGCTCGAAGAACAAGACACGTGCAGGTAGACTGCAGGAACTCGTACACAAGGAATTGGAATTGAAGTTCCAAGATAATGCCACACAATCGACTACACAACTGTGGAAACGTTTGAAAGTGGCTCAATCGACGGTGGTACTGCGTCTACATGTTTTGGGGAAGATTCAAAAAATTGGTAAGCGTGTTCCGCATGTTTTAACGGAGCATAATA
Organism: Macrothele yani; assembly: GCA_039090855.1. Taxonomy (NCBI): domain Eukaryota; kingdom Metazoa; phylum Arthropoda; class Arachnida; order Araneae; family Macrothelidae; genus Macrothele; species Macrothele yani. Next base: position 425,128 of record JAYWMT010000398.1, read on the forward strand.
TTGGTCAACGGTTACGCATCAGCACGTCGTTCCTGAAGAAGTTTAAAGGGAAGAATTTCTTGTGGAAGGTTCTCACAGGGGATAAAAAATGGGTATATTACGACAACCCCGTACGCAAATGATCATGGTTCGATCCAGGCCAACCATCAACATCCACTGCAAAACAGGATATCTACGGGGAAAAGGTGCTGTTGTGTGTGTGGTTGGTCATGCATGGGGAGCTGTACTTCGAACTTTTGAAACCGGACGAAAGAATCAGGGCGAAATGATCTGGCGATTTGTTGACGAAATTGAACTCAGCAATCGAGCAAAAACCCACATGGACAGGTAAAGGAAGGCCGCCGCCCAGTCAACCTGTGACACGATAATGTCAGAACACGTGTGGGTGTCACCACGAAATCAACCATTGAACAGTTACACTGGGAGGTTTTACCGCACCGGTCTTACTATCTGGACATTGCACCCTCAGACTTTCATCTCTTCCGCTCTACGCAATATGCCCTAGTCCAGCAGTGGTTCACTACAGCTTCAGAGGTGGAAAATTTCGTCACTGCCTTCTTCAGCTCAAAACCCGAGTCCTTCTATCGCAAGGCATTTCATTTGTTGCCTGAAAAATTGCTAAAGGTCATTGATGCTAACGGCCAAAATTTCGTCGAATAAATGTGTACTGGTTTCCTGATTGTTCCTGTCTCATTTCTCCTTAAAACCGCGGAAACCTTTGCTTAAATATAATAAATGCGACCGTCACCTGCCACAGAGAAGACAGCCATAGCACAAGAGTGCACTTTATCGTCACAGTTGATTTTTTTTCTTTTCTAGCAGAATATCATCCTCTTTCTCCGATAAATTTTGCGAACAGGAGAACGTGGAAAACAATACAAAAAACACATAGAAGGAAAAGAATAAAAAAATATTATGAACGCTAAGCAACTGTATGATTTAGGAAACACTCCAACAACGTTGAGGCAAACTCATGAAAAAAAAAGAATGCTAACTTTGAAGAGGAAAATAAAAACGTGCAAAAAATATTATCTTTAGTGCAGAAAGAAGTCATGCGGTTAAAAAACAAATTTTCAAGATAAAAAATTGCACAGAGCTTAAATATGTAAAAGCACTGCTGGACACCCAAAATGCAACACCAAGAAGGAAGCATTCGATTGGCCGGAAATTCACAGCATGCTTCGCCAGCGAGAGGACATGCAAACAATTAGCATTGCAAGTCATATGCAAATCATGTGCGCCCGGCACGCCACCGAGAAGCACTATAAGAAGGATGCACAGAAGGCGGGGTGTAAGTAGAGCAAGTGTGTTGTGCTACCGGACCTGAGCGTGGGAAGCTTCCTGATGCCTCGTCGCAGAATACGGCAGTCATTCCAGCACGTTTCGGAGTTCGACAGAGGACGAATAGTGACTTATAGCGACAGCGGTTTATGGTACCGAGAAATCGGCCCCCGTGTGGGACGACATCCATCCACAGTGAGACGAGTAGGGATTCGGTGGGTGCAGGATGGACGGACAGACAAACGTGAGCTATTGCCGAAACGGCGGCACAACACGGCACTAGATGACCGGCATGTTGTTCGGCGGGCATTGACGGCTCGCACCGCCACATCACGAACGCTAGCGCAGGAATTAGGGTGTGTTGCGCAACAACCTGTGTCAGCATGTACCGTTCGACGCCATCTGCACGACTGGGGACTTGTCGCACGGCGCCCATTGCTCCGATTTCCATTGACGTTACACCACCGGCGAATGCGACGGCAGAGACCCGGTGAACGCCGCACCTAGACTTCGGAATGGCACGATATTGTCTTCTCCGACGAATCCCGCTACTGCCTGCAACACCACGTAGGTCGGATCCGCGTTTGGCGGCACCGCGGCGAGAGATAGTATGACGATTGCATTATGCATCGCCATACCGGTCCGTTGCCTGGCGTTATGGTTTGGAGCGCAATTGGATACGACACCCGCACCCCTCTGGTACGCATCGCTGGAATACTCAACAGCCACCACTACACCTCCGACGTTTTGTAGCCTGTAGTCCTCCCTTACCTGCAGGACTTGCCAGCGGCCACGTTTTAGCAGAACAATGCGCGCCCGAACGCGCCACGCTTCGTGCAACAATTCTTCACGGCCCACCAGGTGCCACTGCTGCCGTGGCCCGCTTGTTCTCCCGATACGTCGCCCATCAAACACGTCAGGTCGCTGATCGGCAACCGAGTGGCCCGGCAAGCACCACCTGCGACTACGCCTGATAAACTGTGGCAACGTGTGGAAGCAGCCTGGACTGTCGCAAGGGCCTGAAAGCTCAATCGTTTCATATTTGTATATGTTGTTATGTGTCCAGTAAATCTGGCTTTGCTATCTCGTGTCCTTCTTGGTGTTGCATTTTGGGTGGCCAGCAGTATATTTAGTATCCGGTACATTTCAATAACTTGACGAATTCTTCTTATGTGCGGTACATGAAGAATTAACTTTCCTAAGCAGTTGAATTAACATTTAGGATTCTTTCGTATCAGGTCAATATAGCTGTGAACTTTAAGCTTTTTGTTACTGCAACGTAAAATCTGCCATATAATGTGCGATGTTAAACTGTTTTTTTCAAGAAATCATTTTTTAACGATTAGAAACGTTTGTTCATTATTCTTTTGATTACCTTAGATGAATATTTAATAACTTTAACCCAGGACTAGCTTATATATCATGAAAATGATAAGGAATGTTTGCATCATAATCAAAGTAAAGATCCTAAAGTGACAATGAACTTTTTGCTTTTATTGAAACATACATTCCATGTAAAGCCGTTAAACCGCCGCGCTATAGCTAAATTTTTTAGTGTGACAATTGCTGTTTTTAGTATTATAGGTCTGTGCGAGAAAAGGTTTCTAAGGTAACACATTTACATTCGAGCTGTCATTTTCCTGTTAAGAAAAACATATGAAATCGGTCTTCAGGTTGCATGTGAAATCGGTCCAGAGATATGAATTTTTATCAGAGATATTTTGCACTTCACCTTAAGAAATTATTTTAAATAATTATACGTATTGCAATAGGTATTTTTGTAAGCTTCACATCTGTCTTAGATTACGTGACAAAACTCCAGGTAAGTAAAGGAAAAATAAAATAAAAATAAAACCAGGACTTGGCTACATTTAGGACGATCTGGTAAAATATTACATGCAATATTTTGAGGGCGATAGCACACATTTTACGAAACACAGTCTTGTTAAAATGGTATTTTACAAAATATTCGCTAAGAAAGATAATATTGCTGTTTGCAAATACATATTTACAAGTACCTCGAAGGAAGAAGGCGTAGCTTAAATCAAAGGAATTATTAAAATCTCCTGTGACATACCTTTTAAAATGGAAGCTTGAAAAAAAGCAAAAACATTTTCGCGGAAACATGTGACGCTTAAAAGAATTAAACATCAGATTTCAGTAAAAATCCTGAAAATAAAATTATTTAAATTATTAAAAAGTTAAAATTTTTAATCTTTTAGCACTCAATGCAAATTTAAGAACGGCCTTGAGGGTTCCTTATTTACCCTACATTAGCCGAAGGAGGTTTTGTGCGCTTCAACGCGCAAAGGGAACAAACATCTATTTCTTCCTTCGCGTAGAAATTTAATGGAATCTAGGATGTATTAAACGGGTAAATTAATTTTGTTTTAATAAATAATACTATGGTTTAACTTTATTCAAATAACCATAGTAAAACAATTAAACCGTTGTGATTTACAAGGTTTATTTTTCTTTTTGTGTCCTGCAAAAAAAATCGCATTGCTCAGACAGGGAAAGGGCCGTAAATTCAGTATCTACTTTTTTACACTGAAAATTTGTACAAGTCGTACTGTAGCAGGAGAAGTTAATTTTTAAAAATAATTTTTGTTGTTCATGTTGTCTGGTTTTTCATTTTATCTTTGCGAAAATGGAAAAATAGTAAGAGAGCTTCATTGGGGTTTTACTTTCTCCTGTCTAAAACTTGGTATAGCTTTGCTTATTGTTGCATTGTGTATATCATAATGTGTCAAATTTTGGTATGAACTTGAAAGTGTGGCTTTAAATTTCATTCTGAATAGATATTTTTCAAACCTTTTCAATCCCTCATAACTAGTTCGTAAAATATTTAAAAAAAGCATGCAGGAGACGCGTTTCTCTTACTGTACAGGGCAGCAGGTGCTTGACCGAAATTCATTGCCATGCTGTCTAGCACAATCCGCAAAACAAATAAACCGGAAACAGGAATCTATGCGGTTAAACTTTAAAGGAATAAAATAAAGATCCCTTACATTGTACTTACACCAGCACTACTTTCCCCGCCTCAAAGCATGACGTTATATGATGTTACACATCATGTCATGTGTCGAGGCAAGCAATATATGCGAAATGGTTTGCTCTGCCGTATTCCTTAATTGACACTGGAGACGGTGCTGCACGTCCCGCATAAAAGCCAGTTGCTGCGTGGATACTACAGAAAAAAACGTTTAACTAAGAACTCGTCATAACTTTTACTTATTTACTTTGTTTTTTCACGTGAAATCTAATGTTTGTATGTTGAGGCATCTGCAAAAATGGGAATTCTGATGTTATTACATATGCTTCGAAATGATTCAAAGAATACTCAATTACCATTGTATAAGCAAACAACTGTATGCGTTTATATTAAACTTAAATTTTTCGATATAAATGAGGACATAAACTTCCTCGATGACTACGTTTGTTTTTGTAACCTAAAAACTATCATGTATTAAGAAAAGCAATTCCTTTTAAAAAATCGTTTGGTCTTTTTTTCTCTGCGCCATACATAAAGCTATCAAAATTCCAGTACCGTAGAGTGACTTAAAATTCATCTGGGGCTAAATATGCAAAAATATTTCACAGATGAAATTTCTGAGATAATTGGCATTTTATTATACCAATTCAATCAAATCAAATCAAATCAATCACATTGGAAGCCACGTTCTGTAGGTGTGAGATCAGAGCTGCTTCACATTTCTTGCGTTTAAATCTAAAGCAACGCATATATTTTCCAAAATCTAACATTTCATAAACTTAACTCTTCATCTTTCCTACCTGAACATTTGTTCATTCCTTCTTTCAAGTGCAGCTTGACCTATGGCTTCACGCCTTTTCCGACTTTCAGGGCTTAGCTGAGTTTGCATTGAGGCGTCTAAATTTTTCACGGAAAAATAAGTCGTAGACACTTTGTTCCAAAATTTGGAATCCTCGATTCTTGATCTGTGGTTAAGTCTTTTAACGGGTTTTAAAAATGGTGCTATTGTATTATTAGAGCTTGGTCAAACGTCTGTTAACAAATAAAAGTAATATGTGGTAATTGAAAACATGTTGTATGACTACTAATAATGAACAAATTACTCACCAGCGATATTTGCAGATATATTGCGCACTTTGATTCTCATTATCGCGTTTTAAAATTCTGCCAAATACAAAACTTTAGATTTAATTTAACTGGTCCAATAACACCTACCTAAAATCAAAAGGTTTTTAGCATCGGAACATTTTTTCTCTTTTTTTTTATAACTTAAAAACTTAGACTTTCTACGCGCCCTAAAAGTGCACATGCGTTTTGAAATAATAAAAATACCACTTTTCACTTTTTTATTTAAAATATTTGATACAAAATCATTCAATATCTGTTAAAGGGGGAAGGACTCAGATCAGTATATATGCGTACCTAAACATTTCATAGAAATGTTTAGGACGATTGCCAAACTTTGAGGTCTAAAAATGATCGTGCTAAAAATAATACAACGTGTCAAATATATTTCCGATCAGAATGTGATATTCAAAGCTTTATAAAGGACATAAAAGCGTTCTTTCATAAACATGTAAAAAATCTTTGCGCAATCTTAGCACATCTCGGATGAAGGTTCGGGGTCAAACGGCAATGACAAATATTTTCAGAACAGCTGCAAAGACCAGGTAATAAAAAAAAAACAAGCTCATCAAGAAATATCAACATATTCTCTCTTTTAAAGTTAGAGAAATATACCTAGAAATCAACTGCTCGCCCACACTCCTCATAGAAAATCCTATGCGCTGTTATCTGATCTGCGCTTTTGCAGATTCGATCAGACTGTTTTTAGGTTTTATAGTCTATCAAACTTCCATAATTCAAGTCGAATTATTTTCATTATTGAAGGCAGGTAACAGTCCGCCTTAACTCTGACCTGGCCAATAAAGCTTCAAGATTTATGGAAATGTCATGATATTTGACGAATACTATCTCACTTTGAAGTAGTACTAGATGTAGCAAAATTTTTCACTGCAATCTACTTTATTCTGCAGCGACATACTGACACGGAAACAGCTTTCTATTTGAAGTAAAGCTACATGACATGCTAGAGTAAAACTAAGGTGATACAGTAGCTGCATTCTGTATAGCACGCAACTTAAAATCACTCTTAAATAATGAGTCTTAAGTAAAGTGCAAATGGGGGACCACAATTTTTTATTCACTGTATTTAAACCACTTTAATCTCCTCACGTACACAAGTAGAGCGATATCTTGTCGCTCAGCGAAGAAATATATTATGTGTTTAGGAAAAGTGTTAAAAGAAGGTGTTAAATCTAATGATTCCCAGATTTTTTTAATGCGAATTCATGCGCTTCGGATTCTTCTGCTTTTTAAAATGGACAAACAAAACTATTAAACCCTCTTAGAAGTAGGAGTCCTGAAAAGCCAAAGTTCTAGTATTTTTAATATTTCTTCCCATGCTTGCTGACTCTGCGTTAAATAATGCCATTCTTTTTCAATAAACCAACTGGTTTCTGAATTCGCTTGAGATCGTATACATGGCTCCATATTAGAGGGAAATGCAATGTTTTTTTCTTCAACTCCGTAAAGTTTTCGTATTAATAATTTCTAGGAAAGCATATTTGAATCAAACGCTGTTGTTTAGCAGAATGTCAACCGCTTTCAAAACATAGGAGAAAAATTTAAAGAAATATCATACTGCATTACATAGCGGATATTATGATGTTGCCAGAACTTACTCAGCCTTAAATATATACCCAATTAAGGGTTTTTTAACATGTGGTATAGCAAGGTCAGCGTAGAAAACGCTAAATTCTATCATTATTCATATAAAAAAATTCGGATTAAATAGTGAAAAATGCGATCGAGATCTTGAAGTTAGGAGTGGGTTAGAGATTTCACTTATTGTAATTCTGCTTGCATGTTTGAAGAAAATACGTATTTATTGGCGTACATAAATTTCTGTTTTGAAATTAAATTCACGAAAATGTTGACGGTAACAAATTCCCTTTCGCCAAGTTTTTACCCCTTTATCAGATGTATGCTTTCTTAAAAACAACTCAGTATGACCTATTCTATCTGCATCAAACTTCCTTTTCTTATAATGTCTTTCTTCTAAGAGCGAATTTCTGCGTGGGATTCGAAATTCGACAACGTACGAAATTTCTGTTTCTTACGTCACAGATACATCAGAAATTATTGCTGTAAAGCCGCAAGGAAGCACGATTTTTGAAAGATATGAATTAGGCTCTAAATGAAAATGTGTCATGAACATATCGGATACAAGATCCCCTACTCTTTAGAAAGAACACATATCCTCGGGTAAAATTTTGCCTACAAAATTCAGTTTTTTTATTCGTTCAAAAGTTACTGCTGTGTTAAAGCAGAAGTATCATCGATGACACATGCAATCTCTTACTTGGATTTGAAACCTTTAGGTTTTCAGTACATCTTTAGTAGATATAATAATTTCAGTATCAACGAATTCACACGTAGGATAAGGTCAAGTTCTTTAGAAATTTTCCGAGTACTCTCATACTGAGCGATGAAAAAGCTTCAACAAAAAATATATCTGATCAATTTGAATAAAAATATATGAGGACTACAAGCACACTGTCGTATTTTTACTTCTTCTCAGTGTACTATGTTTTTTAAAAGTTATGTAGATATGAAAAGTGCACTTCATGATGATAAGTAACATTTGCATCCTGAAATGGCGTTGCTCGTTAAGGTTGTGTAATGAGACGAGCTACGTCTGAATCGTGTACGGCTTAAAATGTATTGATATCAGAAAAAATCTCCAAATTGCAGAATGATGAGAAATTTGTATCAAATAGTATCGTGGGAAATATTATCTGAAACATTTTGATACCTATCACTTTCGATATTGTATTTCGACATTTAAAAATGATATAAATTTTGTACGAATCCAACGACTGTTCTAAGATTTGTCTTGGTTAATTTGTCAGTAATCGAATGTTTAAATAGCCACTGAATCTCGTAGATTGTATTCGTTTTTTGATTGAAGGTTTAACGACCACCGTGGGCACCTGGATGGGCTAGAAGCAGTCTCCGTCCCTAATATAGTGCCGAATCCGAACACTTTAAGGAACGAATAGTTATAAGCCAGCGCTTCGATCACTGCGCCACCTGGACGATGATGGGGTTTTGCAAATCACAAACTGTATCTCAGAGAATTCCACCTACAGAAATATAAGTTCCTCAAATTCTAAGGTGCACTAAAGTGATGAAATACAGAATAAAATTCAATATAATTCCAAACTGCTGTAAATTTTAGTTTTCGTTAAATCTTTTGTACTTATCCTTTAGGAAGCTTTTATTCCACATTCTGAATATTGGAGCAGCTGAATGGTTATTTCTTCGGCACCTGAACGAAGCACGGTAAAAGCAGATCGTAAATTATCAGTCTTGATTCCCTAGATGGTTACATAAATTAAAACGAAGAGGCCAGATACATCTTTGTTGGGTGTTCTTTAATGATGAAACTTGGCAAACGAATTTGGTTGTGATTTGAATTTTTCTTTTTAAATTGATGCCATTCGTTAAATTGGTACAATTCATATAAAATATTTTCTCCCAAAACCTACCTGCAGAGGATCCAGTCTTGAAAAGTTTAGAAACATATATAGCTCAATCATTCCATCACAGGAATCTGTAATTTCATGACCTTGGCTTTATTGAAGCTATTGTCGACGTTTCTTTTAAACAAATAATCTTCGCACTTTCAATGCTTAATTGTTGGTGTTTTTTTTATTATATTAGTTGAGAATTCAGCTTTGAAGCAGATAACGTTTAAACTAGTAATTCATCTTTTAAAGAAGGAAAACAGAGTGCATCTCAATAATTGTTAGGTGTTTTCTCAAAAACCCCAAGTTTTTCATTAAGCTGACATTGAAACTTTAATTCAGCTGTCATGTGAAAATGTACTATGACGAAATTATGAGGTCACCTCATACGAAAGTCCAGTTTTTTCAATACTATTGATAATGTCCTTCAGAATATTGCTTCCACTAATGGTCATAAAAGAAAGTGAAGTTTGCCTTTGTGCTGTTGTGCATATTGTTTTGGTGAAAGGTTTGTCTTTAGATAATCACAAGAAAAGTGATGCACGTCGAAAGCATTTTCTATGTAAAAACATCGTCAAGCTGGAATGAAAAGCTAAACATTTCATACATTTGAATGTTATCATTTGAATAATTTATTTTATTTTTCAAATTCAGTAACACATTTTGTTTTTGTGTCTTCAATGTCATATGTTGTCTCAGTGTACTTACGTTATTTCGAAAACGAAAGGAATTCGTCTTAAATATATTTCTCATTGTACTGTTAATTTTTCCGATGAAGAATGGATAATTATTTTCTGATAGGTGTTTCTCGTCAATAGCTCGCATGCTACCTAAGCATTTACTATTATATTTATCACATTCGTAGTCTAGTTTTATCCGGGAATGATGAAAAGTACGTGTGACTAACACAGTCTGCAATATATTATGTGTGCAGGTCTTCATGATGAAAAATTCAGTTCTTTTTTATGTTCACAAGAAATGTTTTTTATGCAGCTAACATTACGGGGCGTGCAACGTGTCAGTTTACAATGAGGTTTTATCAATAACGTGTTCCGCTTTCTCTCCAAGCAAAATATTTGACAATGACTTTACTTCAGGTTTTAAAAGCTTCTCAGTAACTGCGTTACTTTTCCCTGTTTTGGTTGCAAGGAGTGACATGCTGAATGAAGTTTTTGTAATTGTTCCAGTTAGAAAAATATTTCCTTAATTTTGTACTGGCACGCATTATTTTCAGCTTGTTCAAGAACACGACAGGTTTAACAGCTACATTAACATTCTATGTTAATGTAGAATGTTAATGTTGCTACATTAATGTTGCTACATTAACATTCTATGTTCGCCAATGGCTCAAGAGCATCGATGGCACTATAGCACTATTTCACAGTTTCATAACATATAACGCTCTACAGTGTAGACGCAAATGTTTCCCCAGTCCAATAATATACCTTTTCAGATATTCATTGTTGTACTCCATATTCACACGTTTTTCTCTTTCGGTGAAATTTCTAGCAGTTGATTTACTTCACCAAGCATGTACAGGTTCACAGACCGTATCCGTAGTGGAGTCGTGTCTATTATTCACGATTATGATGTTATTCTGACTTTGGTATTTTCGTTCCCAATTTCATCAGTACCTTTGCGTTTCAACAAACACTTTAAACCATTCATCCATTTTCGTAGAATGAATACATATTTCCCCAAACAATGAAAAAATACGAGCTAGTCAAGACGTACTGCAGGCTATAAACTGAATGTATTTAATGGCGACATGTACAAGTAGCTTTGGATAAATCTTCCATGTGCAAATGAAGACGATCATTGTCAAAACGACGGTTGAGACATCTACACGTCTAGACAGACAGGTTAAGGAACGGCGCTGTTTACATCATACATATCTGAAAGAAAGGACACGAGGAGGAATAGAGCAGGGAAACAAAGAAGATGTTTACCTCAACAGAACAGGCGTTGGTCAACATCTGCCTTATTGGATTTAAAAGACAAGGAAGAGTTGATTAGAAAAACAACTCTTTTTTGCTCGGATATTTGATTCTATTTTTGTTAGACAATGATGTGGTGTGAGATATTCGCGCTTGGGATTTATTCAACTTAAACCTTTTTTCTTGCGCAATCTAATTAGCTTGATATTCAAAGAGCCCCGCAGCTCGCTTGATGCTTTTAATTTTTAATCAGTTGTACCCTAAATAATTTTGTTCAGATCATTATTATTCGACCATTGAAATAATCCCTGGGCATGTTTATTATCCGAATATAGATTTAATAAATTTCTCAGACGTCTAAGAGTATCTCACCCTTAGACACTTTATTCTCCGAATTCAGTTTTGACACATCGCGGATGACAACTTTCGTAGCCCTGATGTGAAATACATTCTGTCTTCAACTTTCTTCTGAAATTCACCAGTTGTACGCAGTAGAAACTTTGAGATACCCTGGAGTAGAAGAAAAATATGGCACATCAGAATTCGGAAGGGGAAATACCTTATTTAAAAAAAAAGAAGAATTCAATCAAATATATATCAAATACGAATTAACGAGCTCTAGAAATATATGAAAGATCAATTTTATTGACTCCTTTTTTTCATTTTGTTGTGAAACTATGCATATCACGTAATGACTCACCGAGTATCATAAAGTCAAATGTAACAAAACCTGACCATTACTGCTGCCGAAGAAGATACGTAAAACCTCAGAATTCCAGACATTTTGCTCTACACCCATTTTACGTATGTTGAAGATACTCTAGATACTTTATCCGGAATTACTGAAAACGCGCTACGAGTGTCCTTCAGCTATATCGGTGATGTGTTTGTTTATGTTTGTGACCGAGCCATTGCTGGCGGCATTACGCGATATCGACATTACCGCAATAATTATCCAAAGTTAGTTGCGAAGTTTTGGTTTACGACTTGGACCACGGGTTGTTGATTTTTGTATGAGTTATCTTTTTATTTGGGCCCCTCTGCCGCTCAGTTGTGCATAACAAGAGATAGCTATTCTAAAGCAAAGAAATACATTTCAAAGATAACATGTCAAAATATAATTTAACAAACGCTTCTAAAATCTGCAACAATAATTGCCGTCTAATTTCCTCCTTTCAGTTATTTTAAATGTACTAATAAGCCCATTAAACTGCGTAGGAAAAGTCCATCACATTCAACGGATTACACTACTGGCTCACGTTATTCGCGTTACGGAACTGAGGCGTCATTATGTCCCAAATAAAAGCAAGTTTGGATGTGACTTTAGTTGCGTATTAAAGAGCACAGAAGCAAACAAAGGTTGCTATTTTACCTTTTGCAAGGCTGTTACTATTCTACTTCCACGCATGAAGATGTTCGTTGTGGAACTACACTGAACTTTTGATTATCCGTGCTAATTAATGCCCGGGTGTGCACGGAAAACGCGAAAACGAAAAATCAGAAATGGAACTGTAGACCCTAAAAATTAACTATGTACTGCTGTATATATATTCATTCAGAGTTTTTAGATGGGCATGTATTTACATAGTACGCATGCATACTGGTTTAATTATGGTTTACTGTATTCATAAAATAAATAATAAAACTTACAATAGCTTTCAGTTTCTCATCTGGTAAAAGTTTTGTTATTTATTTGTTTGCAAGAAACAATGTCATTGGTATCACATGTTTAAAAAATTTTCAAAGTTAAGATAACTTTAAAGTCGAGCTCAGTTTGTTGTCTCATATGTTCTATACTGAAAGTTGTCTCGATTTTCCAGTACCCCGCTATGGCTGATCCTTTGCTGGTTCACCTTCTGTTCTCTCTTCTTGCCGTACTTCTACAAGTTCCTCTGGAGTCGCTGCATCCATAATCTTTTGGTCTGAAAATATGCTATAGCCTTTATTTCTCCTGTCTTTCTTCAGCCACTTCTACACGTCTTCTTCCTTTACATTTTAAAATACTTGAACACCAGAAGTGATTTCAACAAGGCTCAAAGCTGTTACCTTATCTTTGGCAGAACCTTCATTCTTTACGATATCAGGGATCATTTTTTTCCAGCAGTGAATTAGTGCTAAGCTTTTAACTTCATTCCAAGCTATGCAAATGCAATTTACTGCATTAAAATCGTGAGTTTCATCCAACAACTTAAAAATTTTTCATTATTTTGGAGTACCAGTCTCAGAAGATTTGAATTTCGTATTTTCTCAGCTACGTTGTTTATTAGAGAGATCCGGATAAAAGAGTATCGGTTGAATGGAATTTTTAGTGTACTTTGTCATTTTACTATTTCTAACATTTTATTTTTGCGATGCACGGATATTATGCGAGAGGGAATATCCACGCAAGGGCAATTGGGATTTTAATGTATTTATATCGCGTATGGCACATGTAAAGTCCTTGTAGTAAAGTAAAGATACCCGCGAACCAGTCCTGCACGGTTATCGAATTGAGAGAAAAGGATATCAGACTAGTTAGAAGAAGAAAAATCGTAAATCCTTAGTCAAAGGAACCGAAGGGATACTTTTCTCAGTTGAGCACACTAAAATGACAGGTATCCCCCTAACTTCAATTTGCGAAATAGAAAATTCCATTCTTGGCATTAACATTTGATACTATGTAAAAGAACTGAATAGGAAATTATCACACATGTACTTTTTTGTCAATCTTTATCATTATGTCTCATCGTATTTATTGTCATTTCGAGGGACTGAAATTAGTACTTTTTCAAACAGGGGAAAGACGTTAATTCCGTCGGAATATGTATTCTAGAATATGGTCCACTCCTTGAGTATGCGCCCCTGTCATGGGATCTAGTTCCAAGATACCAAGAATCCAGGTGCCCTTGATAAGAAGACCGCAGTTGTACTTCCGCTTGCTCACTTTCGCTTTGTCTACTTCAAAGATGATTCCACCACCTCCAAGCCTTCTTTCCTCGCATGGCGAGGCTAACATGCTATCAATGCTTGTAAACTAGCTCCGGGCCGAACGTGGAAGTTTAGCCTTCAGTATATCCGTATTTCACTCATCGTCTTTTTACAGCGACTTTTGGAAATAAATCCTCCTGGTTACCTTTGAATTACGATCGTCCGCCTTGCAATAAGATAAGTGTCTAAATACCTGCTGCTTCATTTGAAAAACCCTAAACCGGCGACATAATATTTGGGTTTCGGCGCCAGAACTGAAAATAACAGCTCTAAAGTTTCTGGTTTACAAGCAAATTTTACCTTATGTTCCTCATTGTTTTACGGCCAAGACGTCGTAAAGAGTATGTTGCTGGTAATAAGTAATCTTGTTCCTGATACGTACGCTTTGACTGGAAACCTGACTAAAAGCGGAAGATTTCATTTCAGTTGCGAAACAGTTGTGTAAACTAGCATTTTTTAATAAATATATTTTAATTTACGGGTAAAATACTGCGCACTGTAAATTGCTCTTTATTTAACCAGCAGAGCGTTAGGCAAAATTATAATATCGAGAGAATGTTATTTCAATCCGTGAATTACTGAACATTGTCTAAATAAGAAACTTATTTCTGTAATTTACAAAACAGAGGGAAAATGATACACAAAGTTGAAAATAAACAAAAGGGAAGACAATTGAAAGAGTAGATAAATAGGGATGAGTGATCAACTATGACTAAAAGGTGGTAGCAAAACTTTCGATACAAGGTATATCAGGGCAAAAGAATAAGCGGTTATCAAGCAACCCCACCCAGAGGAAGAGCGTTTTTCTGCAGCTAAATGATTCTGTCTGATGTAGTGATTATTTGCTAACACTCGATTGCTCCAATAACGGGTGCTTGTGTGGTTTGTTTCGTGCACTTAGTAGTTCCGAATCCTAAAATCAACCTCTGAAATGGCTCACGGCCACAATTTGGCCATGATGATCTCAAAAGAAAAGCCGGCCAGTTGATGAACATGGACCTAAAGCTTCGAAACCTTTACCCTTAGAGTCTACTTTTTCTTTCAAGGATTTTCAACCCTCTCAGCGATGTTAGTTATATAGCCACTAGTATCGTATCACGTGACAGACGCTATGTAAGTTTCATGTCCGACCACTAGGGTGCTGCTTAAAATACGACAGTTGAACCTCCGTGTATTCTACACTGTATGCTGTTCCTTCGGAAAAACTATTGAATATCTAAATTTAATGGTACAAAATGTTATTAAACTTCGCTAGAAATAAATATTGTAATTCATAACAAAAAAACAACAACAGAGGAAACTGTCAAGATGTCATTTCTAATGTTAAACGAATGGCCAGAAATGCATGTTAAAATCTTCCAGAACCATATCGGAGACTAGTTTCAACAAAGATAATCTTTGAAAAAAAAATTGTGTCTGGCACAAGGGATGCACCGATCTTCGATTAGAGATGTAAAACCTGAGGATTTCTTTCCATTCAACTTTAAAGCCTGATAATGTCCCATGTGTTTGACAAAGTGATACTTGTAAATGGATAACTTTGAAATTACTTTCTAAATTGTGTAAAAGTTCAATGACTAGAGTGGCTTTCGGAGCTTAGAGTGCTGTGTGCGCGAGGCATAATATGATCTTAGAGTTTTAAGAAATCTTTTGACTCAAAAATACTTTTTTTGGGTTTCAATTCAAAATTAGGTGATAATTTCAGTTAGGTTTTGTAGTAAAGAAGAGACAATACTAATACACGTCGAGTACTGCTGGATAAAATAAAGATAAAATTAGTGTTGCCATTAACACTTTTATTTTGACATACTAATACAGCTGACATGGGAAAATGCGCCACAGTTCGCAATGGGAATGCAAACGCCGTTGATGATTCAAAACGGTCACCCAAAGATGTAGTTATGAGAGGACGGATGACCCTCGTCGATTTCAGTGCAGGACGTGCACAACCATCCCTTCATGTCCTATTCCCTTCTTCATACCATTCCAAGTACACTCTTGCCTCGACGGACATACTTCGTCAAACACGACGGGCAAACTCCCGGAGGTAAGTTCTGCAATCTGTAATGCCAATACGGCGATCTTTGTCGAATTCTCTAATGTGACTGCACGACTGCAGAGACGAGGAAAACGGTTGGTTTCCTGTCTTGGATAAAGCTACATTAGCTTTGCCTAGACACGTTACGCATGCACCTATGACGCCGAAAAGTTAATTATTTATGCGGTATTGCAAGTTTGGCATATCCTGTAAATATCAAAGTCGTATCATGACCTTTAAAAGTAAACAGCAATTTTACAGACAGTAAACAGCTCTCTTTAGCACTAGCATTTGAATAATATAAGTAAATATCTTTTCATATAATATAATGTTCCCCACATTTACATATAAGAACAATATGACATGATTTTTAAAATATTAATACTATTATAAACCACTCATTTAATGAATAATATCTCTTTAGTTTCTTACCAAAATACTACATTTAAAATTTACGTGCATATTGCTGTAAAATTAGTAACAATAATTTTTGAGTTAAACACCGATTTTGCAAAATGCTGTTTCCAGCAAAAGCGACAGCATTCATCGCATTAAATAATTAGAACCAAGAAATATTAGAGGCATTGTTTTTCTTTCAGCAAATATTTTTTGGAATGAAGTCGTTGAAATTCAAAGCACCTTGCGCCTCTTTGGCTGTCTAATATGAGCCACGGATTCCTATATAATCATTCGACTTGGACATCCTACTTTATCTGGTTCGTCATAAATTTCTTAGTCCATTCAATCAGAAACGACGAAATGTGGACAGCATTTGTTTCCAGACTTTCTACACTTGGATGCTGTGCATTGAAGTTGTCATGTCAGTAGATAGGAAAATTGTTGCTATATAATGGGAAATGCCGACACCAGAAAAAATGCAAAGTATTTATTCTGAAGCATAAAAATGAGAAGATATCTTGGTGGTAATCTGAATTCCTCAAAGGTAATCAAATCTTTAAAAAAAAGGACAGGTATATCAAAAAATGAGAGCAAGAAATAAAGTTCACCAACCTGGAACAAAGAAGAAAATCACCTAGAAGTGTAAATTAGAGTAGAATTGTAAAAGAAATGTATTTTAAGGAACATATGCAGAAGAAATGAATATATGAAGAAAGAGTTTTGTAATACAAATTTCGGTAAACATTGAGAGACGCTCTTTAAAGTCCTACGTGACATGTGCGCAGAATTGACGGAATCCTGGTTCAGATTGCCGTGGAAAAACCAACCGCCAAATTATTGGAGTACAAAGCAAACGGAATAGTGGTTGACGAAAATTTGCGTGCGAAGCATGAAGGAAGTACAGGAAAGAAAACTTTTAATGACTAAGGTTTTTACCTTCAGGCCGTTTACCTCCGAGGCTGTTACTTCCATCTAATGGCGTTATCCGCCTGTCAATTGTGCATATACTATAACTTTCGATGTAATTATGGGGTGTGATGTATTTATTAAAACATATGCATTATTTATTAAAAACATATTGCATATGTTATTATTGTATTCCTCAAACTGCTCAGCATAAATTCATGCATAGGTGATAGGTTTCAGTCATTATTATTTCATATTCTGTCATATAATTCTCAAATTGTAAAGTACAAAAACCTTACTCTAATTAGTAGTTCAGCTAGATCATCCATCAGGACATTTAGTGGTACCAATGTTATCTTCTATATTTTCGGAATTGTTTGATTTTAACGCTCTCGGAACAAGGCTCCAGTTATTTATTACAATTAACTTCATAGTTTATCTTTTCCCTACAGAAAAGACTTCTGTTGGACGAATTATTTTGAAGGTTTATTCCTGCTTATTTTTCAGTCTTAACCAGAAAGTCAATGACATCTATCATTTCTATTTAGAAAGTTATTCAGTAAGTTTCAGCTTGATCAAATACTTCAAGGACCAGAGCAAAAAAAGGAAAACTATCTTTGTTGTGCAGCTCAATCCATCTGGAATTTTTGCATCCCCAGAACAGGTGATCGGGTTGGCAGGTAATCCTCCTAAAAAACTGGAGGGTTACCTGTCGAACCTCTTTTCGAACAGAATGAAAATTCAACCTTTGAAAAAGTAATCATACAGAATTTGAAAAACTGGAAAAGATAAATTTGACCAATCAACCTCAAAGACCTTTTGTGAATTATTTTTAGTAAATAACCGAAGGTGTATCACAATTGAAAATTTCTAGTTTTATCAGATATGTATAAAATGAGTTGCTTTAATACCACAAATCATGCCAGTCATTCGAAGAGACGTACATTTTGCGCCGTGCGGAATGAATTTCTGTTGCGCTAAATAATTCGGGTAACAAAGGTTATAGGCCGGGGTTGAAGAACCAAATGATTCGAACGTTGCTAATAAATGCACAATAACAAGTCACCTGTCGGCAGAAGATTTCTGGCCCTTTCAACACGAACTGTTACCGGAAAACAAGACAGGAAAGCAAGCGTTTCTTCTCCTCTTTACAATGTTTGCACATCGTCACACACGTCCCATTCTGCACGCTACACAAATGTATTTAAAGGTAAATAAATACTTTTCTGTCTCTTAAAAAACAAGTTTTTGATGTAGTTTCAAAAAGTTTAAAGCCTTGTAAATCATCTTACAATGAATTGATAATTAATGATATCATTTTTTGAAGTGCAAGGAAAAACAATTGGGGCAGAAATGAATGAGTACCCCAACGGGACGAAGGGCAAAGTAGACCTCAACGCGTATTGAATATCTTTGAAAAACCATATTTCCTGAATATACACGTTTTTAGGGAATCCTTGAAGCATAAAGAATATCTTTGAAAAACATATTTTGAATAGGTACGTTTTTAAGGAAACAACGCAAAATGAATATCATTGGAAAACATGTATAAATGCCCTTGCACATACCATAAATTATACTGTAATTTTGCTTTGTAAAAAAGTACCTAAGAGTTGCATTTTCAAACCAGGTTTTTTGTTATTTTAAACATATTCCCTTTTGTAGAGCGTCCATATTTTATCCTCTTAAAATCAATGAATAAATTTCTGTGAAAGGTACCCACCTTGCATTTAAAAAAAATGGTCAAATAAAAAAGGTGCTGTACACGTTTGAAGGTTAGAACAATATTCCAGATAAAAGAATAAAGAAGGTTCCCTAGATAAAATTTTCACGTAATATAAAAGGGTAAAAAAGCGAATTTATGAAAAATATTTTGATCAGCTGCAGAATTGTCTTTAGGCAAATCTGATGCCAAAAGGCTTTGAACAATTATTTTTAATAAGTTTCACAGAAAACTTAGTGCCGAAAAATATTTATTGAATTTTCTTTCGTGTAGTGGATCAACTTATAAATAAAAGCATTTTTGCGTAAATTCCTACATCAAATACAGGGAACCCATCACAAGAGACTTTGTCAGATAATTAATTCATACCAACCTTCGAGATGGTGAAGAATATTTCATTATCATTAGAAAAGCTTATACGGTGTTCAAAAATGGAGAGCATTGGGAGTCCATTGGATTTACGAGTTCATATGAACATAATTTTCAGAATATGTGTTAATAAAAACAAAACACCTTAATATTAGCTACTGGATAATGTTAGAAGTTTAACGCATTATGCTTCATAAAAGGACATAAATGGGATTTTATGGATATCAGTTTGTGTTGCAATCGTTTTGTCGTTTCTTCGACAAAAAATACCCCCCAAATCAGTATTCTTCAAAGTTTTCAAATTGTGTTGAAATCAGTCCATATTTATGTAAATTGTATTCTAAATACTTAATTCGTTCTGAAAGAACACCCACTAATTTAAGAACCGAAACTTCGGATATATAGCTGGCATCTTCTAATCAGGAATCAACATGCTTCGTTCAATGGCTTGGACCTTATAGTAATAAGATGGAGACAAGATGGAAATCTTTTTTTACGCTTTTCAACCGTAGCTTCCGTTTGTCTGTATACCTGTCCGCACGATAACTCCCGTAAAAGTGGTTCGATTTCGACGAAATCTTAATATGTGGTTGGGGACAACCTGGGGACGAACCCTATTGAAAATGGGCGAAATGGGGTTATAGGTCAGGACTTTGGAGCGGGATCCATTCCATCGCCTTTATGCGTCGTAACGTATGTAAAAATGCTTGCATTGCGACAAAATGTAACGTGTTGTTTCGGAGATATATTGAACCGGTTCTGTTGAATATAATCGAAATGCAGTCAAAGGTGTGGGCGCAGGAGCGATATTTATTCCACAGCCATTATCCTCATAACTTGACTAAAATTGCTTCTATTGGGACAAAACTTTAGTGCGTTGTTCCGGCGGTATGCTGAACCAATTATGTTTAATATAATCGAAATGGGGTGGAAGGTCAGGGCACAGGGGTGTGATTTATTCCAGAGCCAGTATCCTCATAACTTGACTAAAACTGCTTCTATTGCGACAAAATTTTAGTACGTAATTTCGGAGGTATACTGAACTAGTTCTGTTTAATATTATCGAAATGGGGTCAAAGTTCAGGACATAGGAGCGAGATTTATTCCACACCGTTATCCTCATATCTTGCGTAATGATTTTTGGTATGTTGTAAAGCGTATCCTAATTACAATGCATTGCATGATTGTACTAACTAGTTTTTTTAATTATCATGGTAGATCTGTGTGTTATTTATTCATGTGCTCTGCAACAGCTGGGAAATCCATGATTCGCAGTATAAAACTAGCATCTCGATATTTTGTCCCATTTCATGGAATGTTTGACAAC
Organism: Macrothele yani; assembly: GCA_039090855.1. Lineage (NCBI taxonomy): Eukaryota > Metazoa > Arthropoda > Arachnida > Araneae > Macrothelidae > Macrothele > Macrothele yani. Next base: position 445,662 of record JAYWMT010000398.1, read on the forward strand.
TGTACATTCTTCCTTCTACACTACGCACATTTGATAAAGTTATTCGGAATTTATTGGATCAAAAGTTTAAAGAAAGCAACAAACAAAGAATTGGAAGACTTTTTGGATTGATGACCAGTTTTATCATGCATAACATATATGTGCTCCGAACATCACTCTTGCACACTGATTTTTGAAATGACAGAAACATTTCCTGAAATTATCTGATGGCAATTGATTTCGCTCCCGCATACAATATTCGCATATAAACTCGTTACAAGCACTAGTTAAACATTTACGCCAAACTATAAAGAACTCTATGTATTTCACTAAAATTAAAGTGAATTGAGACCTGTCATGTTATGTTGTTTCCACTGGCAAAAACGTCAGTTATCTGAAAAGAAGTTTACTTTTAAAAATTAATACATGTAACTGATAAAAATAATCGCGAACGACATGCAATATTTAGGTCATTTTCGCCAGTTATTTTTCTTATGGGTTACATTATGCATAGCTCAGAGGAAGCTGTAAAATTTCTACAACTTTTGTGCATAATAGTACATTTCGAAAATCTTATTACCGATATACAGTATTTCAATGACATGCGTTGTGCGCGTGGGTTTATAGCATACTTTTTAAATTAAGTCCAATAAACGCCACTGTTTTTCACTTCAAACGTAAATTCAAGTGCTCTGAATTTTGAACATACAAATGTACTAATGCAAACTAATGAGATCCACGCTTTTCAGTATCATGTTCGTAGCAAAAAAATTTTGCATAACGAAAAAGTTGAAAATAGGTGAAAAATATTCGTCATGGAAAAAGCTATGCTAAGGGAAAATAACTTTTCATATACGTCCCCTGGGAGCAGATATAGCTAAAATTAAAAGGTTTCGACCTTTACACAGCTACTGGGAAATCTTTATGCTATTTAAAGACGATAATACTCCATATCTCTGTTTTAGCGAATGGCCTATCGCAAAGAAGGAATTTCTCACTAGCCTTTTTAGAAGTGGTAATACAGCTGCAAATTGCCGAAACACCAGCTATCCACAGAACTGTGGACTACAAAATTCCTTACATACTTGCCTAAAGTATTCATTCTACAGAGAAATGGCATCCGGTGTTGAAATAATGTTTTGAAATCGTCTATGTGAAAGCAGTATTATTGAGAAAAACAGAATACGCTTTTGCGGCCCTAGCGGCAAAAGGATGCACTATTTTTAAAAGAAAATACACATACATATTTTTCATAGTTAGTGATATCTTACCGAAGAAAAAAGTCTTTTCTGTAGTGTTTTACTCCCTCAGATATTGCGCCAAGCAGAAACGTGATCTTACGCCCTCTAATGGTGGACTTGTGCCCTAAGAAAAGTTCAAAATTTTATGAGGAACATTTCGCCAGAGAAACTTTCCCTATCAAAGAAATAATTTTTCAAATAGAACTCAAAAAGATATCGAAAAAAAATGAGATATGACTTTAGGGCCCCTGGTGGAAAAACCATGCATTACTTCAAGAAAAAAGTATTGTCAAAAGTATTTTTCAATGTGAGCTGTATCGGTCCACGAAAGAATATTTTCAATCGAGTTCTCAGCAGCTCAAATTCTGCTGCAAATTCATCAGACTCAGAAATTAACACTTACGTGCCCCTGGTGGCAAAACCATTCCTCATCAAATAAAAGAAATTATATGCAAATCATTTCCTATCAGGAGTTGTATCCCGTGCAGAATTTTTTTTTCAAATCGGAGTTTTGAAAGCAGAGATATCCAAGAAACCGCTTTTTACCTTTATGCCCCCTAGCGGAAAATCCATTCTTTTCTTGAAACTTTTGGTATTTATATGAGAAATATTTTACACCGGAAACACCGTCTGACAAAGAAATAATTTTTGAAATCCGACTTAAGCAAAGATCCTGTGAAAAATAAGTTTTATATCTACGCCACCTGGCGCAGAAACCATGCATTATTTTAAGGTGAAGATGTTTTCAATTGTTTTTCAAAATGAGCGGTAATAGCACACGAAGGAATTTTTAGTCCAACATTTAGAAGCTCAGATTTTGCTGCAAATACCTATTAAGGAAAAATTAACTCCTACGACCCTGGTGGCCAAACAACATTTAACAAAAATTGTAAATTGCAATCAAAACATTTCCCACTCCGAGCTGAATCCGGTGCAGGAAGAATTTTTCAAATCGGAGTTTTAGAAGCAGAGATACATGGAAAAACGCAATTTACCTAATCTCACCGAAGTGGAAAGTCAATAAATTACTTAAACATTTTGAAATTATATGAAAACATGTCGTACTGGAAGCTCTATCCAACAAAAAAGAAATTATTCAGGTCAGGTCATTAGAAGCAGAGATATTGACAAAAATATTATATATTTCTATGCTCACTGGCGGAGAAATTAGGTATTATTTTAAGAAGAAAATATTCCAAAAAAATTAGTCGACGTGAGCAGTATCGGTCCTAGGAATGATTTTTTCAATATAAATTTTAGAAACTCAGATTTTGCAGCAAATACATCCGAAGCAGAATTAAATTCTTACGGCCCCTGGCAGCCAAACGCTTTATAGTGAAAATTAGAGTTTATATTGAAAGTATTTCTCGTCAGCAATTGTACCCGCTGCAGAATTTTTTTTTTTAAATTGAGGCTATAGAAACAGATATATTGGGGGAAATGCAATTTACTTTTACGCTTCATACGGAGAATCTAAGCGTAGCTTTAAAAATGGACTATATCTAAAATAATCTTCGACATGAATTGAATCGAAAGGTAAAAACATTTTTTTAATTGGATGTTTCGAAGCAAATTTACTGACGGAAAAAATCCCAACATCACGGAAAAATAGTTGTAGAGGAATGAAATGGCGGCAATACATTTGTATAGATAACATATTTAATCGATTAAGGTTTCAAGATCACAGCTTAATGTAAGCGCGAGAAGAGCCATTTTAAATGTGAAATACTGGTACATTAATAACCGGTGTAACCGCCAGAATGTTGAATGCAAGCGGCAAACGTTCATGCATTGTGTCGTACAGGAGCTGGATGTCAGTTTGTGGGATGGAGTTCCATGCCGGTTGCACTTGGTCGGTCAATACAGGGACGGTTAATGCTGGTTGGGGGTGACGCTGGAGTTGTCCTCCAATGATGTAATATGCGTGCTCGATTGGAGAAAGATCTGGTGATCTAGCAGACCACGGCCACATGTCGACACTCTGTAGAGCATGTTGGGTTACAACAGCGGTATGCGGGCAAGAGTTATCCTGTTGAAAAACACCCCCTGGAATGCTGTTCATGAATGGCAGCACAACAGATTTAATCACCAGACTGACGAACAACTGTACGGTCAGGGTGCGTGGGATAACCACGAGAGTGCTCCGGCTGTCATGGGAAATTGCTCCCCAGACTATAACTCCAGGTGTAGGTCCAGTGTGTCTCGGACACAGACAAATTGGTTGCAAGCGCTCACCTGGCCTCCTTCTAACCAATACACGGCCATCACTGGCACCCAGGCAGAACCGGCTTTCATCAGAAAACACAAAACAGATCTCCACTCCGTCCTCCAATGAGTTCTAGCTTGACACCACTGACGTCGCAAACTTTAGTGGTTTGGAGTAAGTGGAATGCACGCTACAGGGCGTCTGGCTCGGAGCTGTCCTTCAAGTAACGGTTTTGTAACAGTTCGTTGTGTCACTGTGGTGGCAACTGCAGCTCGAATTGCAGCCGCTGACGCCGTACGATGCGTCACGGCAATACGCCGTACACGGCGGTCTTCCCTCTTAGTAGTGCCACGTGGCCGGCCGGAACCCGATCTTTTTGAGGCAGTACCTTCCCTTGACCACCGCTGCCAACCATCATGCACACTGGCTACATTCCTGCCAAGTCGTTCTGCAATATTGCGGAAAGAAAATCCACCTTCTCGTAGCCCTATTACACGACCTCGTTCAAACTCCGTGAGCTGTTGATAATGGCTTCTTCGTCTTCTTAAATGGCATTCTTGACTAACATCAACACACTACGTCGAATCTCAACGATAACTAACGCTCACGAACGTTACAGCGCGTATTTGCAGCAAACGTGCTTTGCATGTTCCGAGGGGCGCTCCTAGCGCCACACGTATGAGCCGAGCGCGAAAAAAAATTTGCCTAGACGTCATCTTACAGATGTTCTCTCACCGCCTACCAACTGTCGTTTATCTAACAGAACCCCTTCTTGGTGTTTGGATTGTTTTTTCCGTCAGTGTATATAGAATAAATTGTGTCTTGAATTCGGTATGATCGGCCTTTACGCCCTCTAGTGGCGAAATTGTGCGTCGTAAAAAACGACCTGAAGGATCAACATTCGCACATTTCAAGCTTCCTAATGCAAGAATAATTTTTCACATCGGACTGTAGTTTCAGAGATATCATATATACAGACGGTCGGACGGACGGACAGATTGATGACATAAGAACAATCTTTTTTATATAAAAAACGTGCTAAAAATTTGCCTCTATACCAGAATTAATACTTTTGATGTTTTTGATCCGTTGATCTAAGAATACATGAAAATTGTTCGTACATAAATTTCGGAGACAGGAAATGTGAGGTCAATAAAATTAAGTTTCGGATATAAATTAATAACATTATGTTTACTTTGTAAATCAAACTTGAAGGCATTTTAATCAACTTACTAATTTATGACATCTCATTCTTGTAATAAGGTTAATGGAGAAAATATGAATAAATGACATATTCTTTCTTCTTTATTATAAGCACTGATCTTTAAATCTAAGCATAAGATTGCCAACTGCACTTCGCAACATTTTCTCGACGTTTTATCGCGATTTGCTCTTCTTTTTTCTTGCTGCCAGTGCTGAAAACCCTTCGTCATACAAATAGGATAGTCGCAAAAATAATCAAAACTCGTGGGACATTTTTACCTAATTCTGGATACTGCAGATTCACCAAGCTCAAAAACTCAGTTAGAAATGAAAAAAAGGAACTTAAACAGTAATATAAATTCTGATGAACCATGAATAAGTTATTATTGTTCGTTATCCTGTGGTGAGTGTTTATGGCAATTCTGTAGTGGATGGACCTTTCATATAGATGCTGTGGTCAAACTCTTCTGAAAAGTTCTTGCGAACGCTGGGCTCTATTTAAACAGTCCACAATACAAACTTCAATTCTTCAGTCAACTCTAATTCAATTTCATCTAAACACGTTTGCTGAGCAGAAAGAATAGCAGTAATTTACATCTTCATAATCCATCTTTTTCTTTCACAATAGTAATTTCTTTCTTTAGCCTGAAATTTGGTGTGGAAATTGCAGAATGTGTGACTAAGCAGTAAATAATGTGCAGGCACACAAATAATAAATTGAATATTTTAAAAAATGTCAAAAAGAAATGCCAATTTCAAAACTAGATCACTGTCTACGTACTTCTCAGAACTAGTGTGTTTTTCTTCAAGAAGGTATGAATGAAGTTCCCGCCTGAGTTTCTCACCATTTTCAAGGCATTTTCAAGTGAAAGCCAGCGAGGATTACAATAATAAAGTAAAGTCTTGTATTTAGATCAGTTTTGATGGTGTTTACCACTTTGATCACTAATTAAAGGACGTCAGTGAAGAAAGTTCTTGTGTTTTTTATGCAAGTGCTTCCCTGAGAACGCAGCAGTGTGTTCGAAGAGCGTAAGGAGATTTTGCACTTATCAAATCTAAAATTCTGCCATAAAAAGCCACAGGACCACCTTCACGTTTATACAGTATATCCACCTACACATTTCTACCAGGCATTGCTGATTCATTTCATAAAAGAATGTAGTGTTTCAAAGATTTCTGCTCCTTTTGTTCCAGATTTTGCCCTTTTGCAGAAAAGATCTTCCTTTTTTCTCACATATTCCACACCTTAGTGATTGATTAAAAACTATATATTTGTAATTACTAACTAAATGCATTACCGGAAAACAGATATGTTACTAAGAAACAACCTAATATACACTCTCTGTCAAAAAGAAATAATCTTTGGATCCTGACGAAACTCTACCTGAGGGTCGAATATACAAAAGATTAAGAAACAACGATCAATGACTAAAGAGTGGCCCGTCACGGCGCACGTGACCCGCGCATCGAATAATGTATAGTGCAAAGCTCGCACACAAGGACCATTGTGTCAGCGGATTGCTGTTGCGTTAACCTCCACGGAATGTGAAATGCTCAAACGTCTGGTTCAAGTTTAGGGAGTTTGCGAGAGGAAGCATGATTCGGCTGGAGAGATATGTTGGTCAAGCCGGCGTATTGCCAGGAATTTGGGTTCGACCGGCGGGAAAATCTGCCGATGCTGGACCCAATGGATAATGGATGCCAAGAAAATAGAGGCACGCGGGTAGTATATGGCCGAAGGCAACAACAGTAGCAAACAATTCTTATAGCTGCTCCAACAGAAGCGAATTAGTCGCTCATAACCATCCGTGAGCGTGTTGCGTCGTCTGCATATACGGAAGTGGCCATACGGTCCGTTGCCAGACGACTTACAGCTCGGGGGTTACATTCCAGGAGGCCACTTCGAAGACTACCAATGATCAACGAGCATCGTCGGCAACGGTTGCTGTGTTGTCATGCCCGATCCTTGCGACAATGTGTCCAATGGCGTCCTCCGGTTGTCATCATTGAACAGTCACGGGTCGTACTTGTCGCCGATGATCAGCGGATACGTGTCTATAATCGAACTGGCCAGCGTACTGATCCTGCTTTTACTCTGGAACGTCACACGGTTCGCATTTTGGGAGTGACTGTCAGGAGAGCCATTTCCTACGATAGCCGGACACACTTGGCATTCCTTCATACCACCCTCACGGATGAAAGATACGTCCACGATATTCTACAACCTGTTGTGTTGCAATTTCGTCTGCAGCATTACTGAGCAATGTTTCAAACATGATGATGCCTGGGCACCCACGGGTCGCATCTCTCTCTCTCCTACCCCGTAATATTGACATCCTTCCAAGGCCAGCGCGAGCTCTCACAGATGCAACATTTTGGGACATGACTGGAAGCCACTTAGGCCCGTTCGGGAATGCCAGGGAAGTGGACCGAAATTTGGACACCAGGTGGTTTACCTCAAGACAGTATCCGCGAAGGATATGTTTGCGTCTATGCCACGCTGGAAAGCGGCATCTACCCAAGATGGCGCTACAACGTATGGAATTGTTTCATTCGTGTAGCTGTTCTATTCGAATAAATCGCCCAGCTGCTCTGAAATTTTAATCATTTCCTTTCAGGCATCCACAACGGATATTGGATGATACTTTTTGAGTGCTTGTTTTGTTCTTTTTTTTTACAAAAATTGTTTATTATGTTTACTTCAAAAGTGATCATTTTACAAACAGGTAAAAAACGTCTCTCCTGGCGATCGCTGTACGCAATGAGAAACCATCCTGACTCGAGGTGACATTTTAAATAAATGTTGGTTACTCTTTAAATAAATTACTAAATTTTATTTTTTTATTTTTTTTTCAGTTGATCACGTTGCTGTTAATAGCGTTGCGTGTGGGTTACATTTTTGTCTTTTATTTCTTTCTCCCTCGTAACCATGGCTCCAAAGCATAGATGTGATGCAAGTGAGGGTTATAACTCACAAAAAGGAAAACAATCACAATTTACAGTAAAGGGGAAATAATACCGCAATCGGAAAAAAGATAAAACGTCAGTAAACATTGTAAAACCTTAACGCTACAGTCGGTAAACTAAGGAGGTTAAAACAGATGGAGTAAGGATGACTTCACTGACTTGAAGCATTTTGAGTGGACGACACTAATTGTCTCACCAACATGGCGGCAGTGGATGTGATTGGCTGTGACGTCATGATCGTTACATTTCTGTAGCTTCACTTTGATTACACTAGGAAAACGTTTGTCCCTTAATCTATTCTAAACTCCTTACAGTAAACGATCAGGACAGAATGGTTATTAATGTGGTATTATACATGGTGTCCTGAACCGTGACCCCCGGAAAGCCTGAACGCGATTACTGACGCCAAAACGTGTACAATCATTCGAGAGTCGGGTCAAACTTTAGCCTATACATCCGAATAGAGACAAGCAGAGCCTTTGTAAAAAGATTTCCTAAGAATAAAACAGCAAGCACACCCCATCAATCAACCTCAAACACTTCTTCAATTTGAACTATTAAAAGGTGTTTCATCAGATTTTTAAAGCACAGAGCTGGCTGGATATTCAAATAATTCCAGAAAGAGACCTTAAGATATTATATTTTACAGAAATTAAACTGAAAGCTGTATCGGTCTTAGAAGCGGAAATTTCAAGTATGTTTCTAGCATTCAACTCAGTTTTTCAGAGAAGAAAAATATAATTTAAAATTAAGAATATACTAAGCTAACTTCGGATTATTCCATCCTTTCAAAATAAAAGGAAAAAGAAAGTAGTTATATTCGAAATATTTTGCAGGGAAATAATGTGCATTTTTCTAAAAGTTTTCGATCCGTTGCAGAAATATGTGGAGCCACTTTAAGATCTAAAAGACAGATAAAATTATATTTTTTCTAATCCACTTCTCAGAACCATTAATAATGAGAAATGTTAGATCTAAAAAAGTTATTTTACTTAAACATTATTTGGTGTAATGAAAAATAGATAAATAAACGCGCGCATGGAGACAAATGAAATTTAAAAGCATATCGATCTTTCCTCAAAGGCAAAACTGAATACTATTTTTTTTGTAATCTGCACTAAGATAAACAGGATTTATTGCATAATATAATCATTTCAATTTTCCGGGACATATCTTTTGCAAAATGCATCCAATTGGAAATTTCTCCTTTTCTTTTAATGAGAAGCGTTACTTGGAAAAGAAATAAGTCGAAATTTCAGTAGTATGTCTGGTTAATTCCAGGTATCCTGCTGCATGTATCAATCATAGACATACATTGAACTTTGGTTGGCTCACTAACTGTGGCAGGCTTTTAGGAAAGGTATCCTAAAAGCCTGGGATGTCTAACTGTTGGCATGCAGCCTGCTATATAATACCAAATCATCATCATCATCATTGTCAACCATTATCAATCCACTGCTGGACGAAGGTCTCCCCAAGTTTCCTACACAACGGTCTTTCTTGTGCCAGTCTCTTCCATATCAATCCCGCATACTTTCGAATTTCATCCACCCATTTCTCATGTGGTCTTCTTTTGGGTCTTTTCCTGTGCCTTGGAATCCAATCTAAAATTTCGGCTGTCCATCGATGGTCTGTCCTTCTGGCAGTATGTCCAGCCCATTGCCATTTCGGGGATTTACCTCTGATCATGATGTCTTCCACTCTGGTCATTTTTCGGATCCACGAGTTCCTCTTCTTATCTCTCCTGGTTACACCAAGCATGCGCCTCTCCATGAATTTTTGAGTTGTCTGCAGCCTTTGTACGTCTCTTTTAGTTAAGGTCCACGTCTCTGCACCATACGTAAGCACTGGAAGGATGCATTGATCAAATAATTTTCTTTTAAGACATAATGGCATATTGCTATTGAAAATTATGCTGTTTCTTCCAAAAGCTTTCCAGGCAAGATTTGTACGCTGATTAATTTCTTCATCAATGTGACTCTCACTTGATATCTGCTGTCCAAGACAATCGTGCCGCCGCGATGGCCTCTGATCATTCTTTTGAAAGAAGTCGGGTTCGAATCCCGGTGAAGCATGGATGTTGTGTTTGTCTTACGTCACTGGCTCTCTCCCTTCCCTGGAACTAGTGACCCTAAATTGGGGACGGGGAATTGCTTATAGCCCATCGAGTTGCTCACGGTGGTCGTTAAACCTCCAATCAAAAAAAAAAAAAGAAAAAAAAGATAAACGTGCGTGTCTGTTATCTCCAGCTCTTCTCCATCAATCGATAAATCTTAATTTCTTGTGAAAGCATTGAACATCACTTTTGTCTTCTGAAAGTTCATTTTTAATTCTAATTCTTTACTCTTGTCAGCAAGTTCCTGGATCATACTCTGCAGCTCTGATGGGGTAGTTGCAAAAATGACTACGTCATCAGCAAAATGAAGGTGGGTTAGATAATCTCCATTAATCTTCATCCCTTTGTTTTCTCCAATTGTGGCAATAACAACTTCGGAGATACGGTGTCACCTTGTCTCACTCCCTTTCCAATTTTTATGTGTGTTGTATTTTCAAAGAGCCGAATCTTTGCACTTGCATTTCCATAGATGTTATTAATAATATTAATGTATGCATCTTCAATACCGCAGGATTTCAAAGCCATTGTAACTGCTGATGGTTTCACTGATTCAAAGGCTTTTTCATAATCGATAAAAGCCATGCGCAATGGAAGTTCATATTCCCTCGCTCTTTCAATTAGTTCTCTCAGTACGTGGATATTATCTATTATGCTGTAGCCACTCCTGAATCCAGCTTGTTTTCTCCGTTGAGCCATGTCCAGTGTCACCTTCAATCGGTGTTAAAGAACTTTAGTGAAGATTTTATAAACCACTGGTAGGAGGCTGATAGGTCTGTAGTTCCTGAGATCCTCAATGCCACTTTTCTTATGTAGCAGGATGACCGTAGCGTTGTTCCAATCCTCAGGAATCTTCTCTTCATTAAGGCATCGAGTGAAAATTTGGGTGAGTGCTGTTTCGAATTCTCCACTTGCTTCTTGTATGATGTCTGCAAGTCGAGAAATATCAAATACCTGGAATAAATTGCCCGAAATAAAAATTTATAAGAAATCAGATCAAGTATGTTTGAAAAATGTCTGCAGCTTTGAGTACTGGTTTCTATGGATTCAGCGATATTTCCTTAAACGTTTTCAATAAAGTACTGATAACTGGCTGGAATTTATTATCCTTTTTTTATTGAATCCAGTATGTTTCTTAACACAGAAATAAGTATCAGTGTACTTATCAGTTTGAATCCTTCTCGCATTCAGCTCGATCCTGAATTTTTACTTTAGAATTTGAAATGAACAAAATATTTAGGCAAATAGTAAAAATAAACTGATGGATTTAGCTTCGCCCTGCTTGAAGTTTCTTTCTTTCGTTTTGAGTGAAATTAGATAAAAAATAAATTATAAACTGCTGCTCGAGATTCCCATGCGCTAGACAGAGAACTTTCTAAGAAGTCTTCGTCAGTTTGGACACACACACACCTTTGATAAATGTCAATAACCATGTCTAAGGGTTTTTGAAAAATTGGATTTAGGCGTGTATTCTTTGTATGAACAGGCCACGTTTTTACTTTATCCTTTTTTAATACCTTCTTCTAATATCCTGATATGATTGGCACAAGGCTGAAATAATTCAGGTGAAATAAGAGTGATGCCTTTATGTTTAGCATGTTGTGTACTTCGTTTTAACGCACTACCCAATGTGCAGAGAATTGTGGGAAGAAATGAACAGATGGTTTCAAACTCGGAACCAAAATCTTCATCTCTAGTTCAAAATCTGGAGCTGTAGTTCAAGGGTAACCAGGGTTTATTCATTGATACTTTCCGGTACGATGATTTATAAACTGGCGGAAAGTGAAAAAAAAAACAACAAGAAGGAGACTGATACCAACGAAATTTTTACAGCATAATAAAGGAATACAGAGGATAACATGATCAAAACGTTATGGCCAAATACAGCTGTATTTGCTGGTAAACTGAAAAATAACATTTCCATGTAACATTGTTAGCACGAGGTTGAATCGCCATGAACTACGATACACTGTGCAATTCTGGAAAGGAGTCTGTTGTACAGATGTTGGATGTAAGTTTGGGGTATTGAGTTCCAAGCATCCTCAACCTGAACGCGTAAATCGGGGATGGGCGTGGCTGGCCGTGGAGACCGGATAAGTCGTTGTCCCATAAAATCCCACACGTGCTCAATGGGGGACAAATCCGGTGAACGTGCAGGCCATGGAAGTTGTCTTACATCCTGAAGTGAATGTTGCGTTGCACGTGCTGTGTGTGGGCGTGCGCTATCTTCCGTGAAAACACCACGATGGACCGACCTTACAAATGGCACAACAACGGGCTGAACGATGTTGTTGATGTAGGAGGTGCTGTTTAACGTACCCGTTACAAACACTAGTTCTGTACGGGAGTGATAGCTGATCGCTCCCCACACCAGGAGACCAGGTGTAGGCCCTGTGTGTCGCTGGCGGATGCAAGAAGGGTGGGGACGCTCCCTTGTACGTCTGCGAACACGCATACAGCCATCGGAGGCTCCCAAGCAGAATCTGCTTTCATCGCTGAACACGACAGATCGCCATTGCGTTCTCCAGTACAGACGTTGGCGACACCACTGCAGCCGTTCCTGACGGTGGGCTGGATTCAGAGGTACACATGCCAGAGGCACACGTGCACATAGTCTTGCATCCAGTAGACGGTTGCGGATTGTTCGCACAGTCACCTCATTAGCAACGGCAGCTAGAATTTGCGTGGCAATGGATGTTCTGCTTGAAAACGCCGCTCTTCTTATGCGTCGATCGGTCCGCTCATCAGTCCGTCTGTGACTCCCGGTTCCACGTCTTCTCGTGTGAGAATGTTTCTCGGACCATCTACACCACCATCGTACCACCACCGATACTTCTCGTCCAATTCTCTCCGCAATACGACGATACGACCAAAATTTCAAAGTGGGTTGTAATTATAAGCAGTATAGTATTCGTAAAATAAATTATAATTACATAATTTTTGAAAACCTTTAAAACTTCTTGAAGGTTGCTGAAAGTTTTAGAAGAGCTTTTGGGTAGGCTTTAAATCACACACCAAAAAGATATCGGCAGCATGTAGTAAATATCGCTGGACAACAATTTTGGATGAAGTTTATGTTTAGAGATAAAAAAGCCATTTCGTAATGAATTCGACGTGCTGATACAGAATATGACCTTAAGAAGTTGAATTGGCTACGGTTTGTTTGTAATATGCAAGGTCACTGGTTGACCATTGATCACTAACACGTGCATGCTATTTCAATGGGAGAGAATCATATAATTTGCCTGCAACTCTCGATGCGCTTCCCTTATAAATGTTTGTTAATGCTGCTAATTAAAGAGCTTCAAACACTTAACAAAAACAAAAATCATAATCAAAATATGTATTTCTAACAAATTTCCCATGTGTATATGAGGAAATTTATTATTCCAAATCAGTTCTTGAGACATTTTGATTTCAGTCTGCCAAACTTTATACCAAATCTCTCCCATTGAAATAGCATGCAAGTGTTCCTTAGAAATTACAACCAGTGTTTATGTACGTCTTCATATATATATTATATATATATATACACGTAGAAGAATATTAACATACAGAATCAGCTGGGGCAGCAGGTTTGGCCATGATAAGTAAGACTGTCTCCATTTAAGTTCTTAGACAAAATTAAAAATATAGAGGAAAATAATAAAAATAAAAACTTGTAAAAATATTTGGATTCTTCTTCTACCTGTTTTCTTCCTACTTCTCCCTACAAATTGACATACAGTAAATGTCGAGACTTGAGATGTCAGACTTCTAAAGCCATGAGTTTTGAGCGAAATTGTAAAGATGAAAGTTCAACAAGGTTTTGTAAGGTTAAATGTTGTGTTTATCAAATAGCTTGCGGTACATGCCGTATAAATTATATTGGACAAACTTCCACCTGTCTAAATTTGATAATCAATGGACACAGATCTGATATAAAAACTTCAAAAAATCATAAAGATATTGAACTGGCCTATTTTCAGGAACATAGTTTCGATAATATTATTATTTCAATTTTGGGTATTGAATACAATGAGCAGATGAGAATCACATTTGAAAACCATGAAATGCTAATGCAAAAAAGCCTTTATCCTTATGGTCTTAACAATCTTTTCAATGGAACAAGAATGGTGCCTTATGATGAAAAAAAAAAACATTCAAAATATTTTTTGTAGGGCTTTTCGAAATTTTGATAATACAGAAACCCCTAAAAAGAAAGGTTGTAGGTTATGGAAAAAAACAGACAAACTTTTTTTGACTTTGATAACTTCTTCATGAAAATTGAGAACTTGGCAAGTTGTCCCCATAGTATTAAGAAAATTGTTGCAGCAATGAAATACCTTAATTTTGCAAAGCCAGAGCACTGTTAAGAAAAATAAGAGACTATTATTTCGAAAATAAATATATCAGGGATCTCCTGATGGACATCTGTTACTAAAAAAACAAAAAGGATGTTACTTCTAAACAGCTACAGAGAAGATATTGTGTCATCAGATTCCAAACAAAATTTTTTGAGAGGATTCCTTTTCGAGGAACATTACAGAAGTTTGCTTCATTACTTATAATTGATGACATCTGTGAGGTTGTTCCTGCATTTAAACTTGATCCAACCCTTGGTAAAAATATTTTTAATTATATAGCATTTTGCAAGAACCTTCGGGACACTGATTTAGAGAATTTACCAAGTTTTTGCCATGAGGAAATTTGCTCTCAATTTGTTAAGAAATATTACAGACATGTTCTGACAGGGAATTTAAATATTGTTACCAATATTAATTTAAGGAAAATCATGGATGCAGGTGTAAAGTACAGACCACAGATTCTCATTTTACTTGATACTATAAAAAGTAATATTACCAAGGATTTGCGTTGCTTTATTTATAATTTGTCTCACAGTTTGGAATTACTGTACACATTTTTTGCACAGGATTACAGCTGTACAAGAGAAATTCTTTATATACACTGACGGAAAAAAATCAAAACACCAAGAAGGGGTTGTGTTAGATAAACGACCGTTGGTAGGCGGTGAGAGTACATCTGTCAGATGACGTCTATGCAAATTTCGCGCTCTGCGCATACGTATGGCGCTAGTAGCGCCCCTCAGAACATGCAAATCAGGTTTACTGTAAATACGCGCTGTAACGGTCGTGAGCGTTAGTTATCGTTGAGATTCGACGTAGTGTGTTGATGTTAGTCAAGAATGCCTTTAAGAAGACAAAGAAGCCATAATCAGCAGCTCACGGAGTTTAGATGAGGTCGTGTAATAGGGCTACGAAAAGGTGGATTTTCTATCCGCAATATTGCAGAACGACTTGGCAGTAATGTAGCCACTGTGCATGATTGTTGGCAGCGGTGGTCAAGAGAAGGTACTGCCTCAAGAAGACCGGGTTCCGGCCGGCCACGTGGCACTACTGAGAGGCAAGACCGCCGTGCACGGCGTATGGCCATGGCGCATCGTACCGCGTCTGCGGCAGCAATTCAAGCTGCAGTTGCCACCACATTGACACAACGAACTGTTACAAATCAGTTACTTGAAGGACAGCTCCGAGCTGGACGCCCTGTAGCGTGCATTCTACTTACCCCAAACCACTGCCGTTTGCGACGTCAGTGGTGTCAAGCTAGAGCTCATTGGAGGAAGGAGTGGAGATCTGTTGTGTTTTCTGATGAAAGCTGGTTCTGCATGGGTGCCTGTGATGGCCGTGTGTTGGTTAGAAGGATGCCAGGTGAGCGCCTGCAACCAACCTATCTGCGGCCGAGACACACTGGACCTACACCTGGAGTTATGGTCTGGGGAGCAATTTCCTATGACAGCA
Organism: Macrothele yani; assembly: GCA_039090855.1. Classification (NCBI taxonomy): domain Eukaryota; kingdom Metazoa; phylum Arthropoda; class Arachnida; order Araneae; family Macrothelidae; genus Macrothele; species Macrothele yani. The sequence goes on from JAYWMT010000398.1 coordinate 461,169, forward strand.
GGAGCACTCTCGTTGTTATTCCACGCACCCTGACGGCTCAGTTGTACGTCGGTCTGGTGATTCATGCTGTTGTGCTGCCATTCATGAACAGCATTCCAGGGGGTGTTTTCCAACAGGATAACGCTTGCCCGCATACCGCTGTTGTAACCCAACATGCTCTACAGAGTGTCGAGATGTTGCCGTGGCCTGCTAGATCACCAGATCTTTCTCCAATCGAGCACGTATGGGACATTATTGGACTACAACTTCAGCGTCACCCACAACCAGCATTAACCGTCCCTGTATTGACCGACCAAGTGCAACAGGCATGGAACTACATCCCACAAACTGACATCCAGCACCTGTACGACACAATGCAATAGCGTTTGCGTGCTGGCATTCAACATTCTGGCGGTTACACCGGTTATTAATGTACCAGCATTTCACATTTAAAATTGCTCTTCTTGCGCTTACATTAAGCTGTGATCCTGAAACCTTAATCGAATAAATATGTTACCTATACAAATGTATTGCCGCCATTTCATTCCTCTACAACTATTTTTTCGTGTTGTTGGGATTTTTTTTCCGTCAGTGCACATTGAGAGGTTGTATAACAAAAATCATTTCCTAAATTGATGAAAAGAAATTAAAGAAGAAATTGAACAGCTAAAAATCAAGTATGTTATTGCGCCCCTTGATAAATGTGGGGGTAAGCTTTCATTTGCAAAAAATTATATTATGAAATCTTGTCAAAAGAATTGAGTAATGAAAAAACCAGTCAAACTGAGAAATATTCTGATGCAAAGATTATACAGAAGAAAATTTTTATTTGTTTTAAACTACTAAAAATTAGAGAATCCAAGACTGAATTTCCATACATTTTTGCCACTCCTAAGTTTCATAAGGTTCCAGTGTGTTTCAAATTCATCACCTGCGGTTTCAATAGTTACAATAATAAAGCTGGCAGAATTTTTCAAGAACTGTTGCAGATTATCTACAATAATATTCAAGATGCCACTTGGATTATTACCGACAGTAAAAAAATCTTACACATTATCAAAGATAATCAAAAATTTAAAGGTGAAATTAATACATATGATTTCAATAATCTGTTTACTTCTATCGATTTACAGGATCTGCATACAATTTTCCAATGGTATTTTGATGAATTTGGTCACCTTTTGAAGTTCAGCAAGGAATACTGAGGACACCTTTGTAATTTTTGTGTCTTCCACAACTATATTTATGATAAGATTAGAATAATGATTCAAAAACAAGGTATTCCTTTGGGTACTTTATTTCCAAGCCCGTTAGCCAGTTTATTTCTGCATTATTAAGAGAGAACGATTGTTATGGAGCATGTTCATAATGTTAGATATGTTGATGACTTCATCAGTTTCTGTGTTCAAAACAAGACTTTTAATATGCAGACGCCATTCTTGCGTAACATGTTGTATTCCTATTCCTTGTATTAGGCAGTCAATATTGCAACAGAACACAAAGCTTTCACTTTTTTGGAAGAATTGCTGGAATTGTCGGTGACGCAGAATACTAAACAAACTCACTCGATTATTTTGTTCTAGAAGATTCCATTGACGAAGCCTTGACGCTAGTAGCTATGCTTTAACTTTGATTAAATTCCAATCGCGAACAAGGTCGTTCAGTTCCTGTGATGTAATTTTATGTGGCATAGACTCAGAAGATGCATATTCGTCATCGCTTTCATTAATTCGTGATGTTGACGGTTTTGGATTACACAAATCGTCTTCCTGGACCTCATCTAAATCGAAAACAAAAATTGTCGGAGGTTTCGGAATGGGGAGTTCTTCAGAATGAGGTACAGATCGTACAACAGAAGGTATATTTGGATATTCTACAGTCCATTTTTTTTGTGATACCTTCAGCCACTGGTGGCACAATACAGAAATAACAGTCATCTATGTGATTTGTGGGCTCCTCCAAATCATGGGAACAGCAAAACCCATCGTTTTTCTTTTGCCATTAAGCCACTGTTGCAGATTCGTTGCACACGTGCGGCAACATACATGTGGAGACCAGTCCTTATCCTCGTTGCCTATCCTGCACTCGAAATACAAATGATAAGCCATTTTAACAACCGGAGTGATGGACTTTTTCTGTGCAGCAAATGTCACTTTACCACATATATAGCAAAAGTGATTCACCTTATTCACATGCACGCGGCATAGCTATGTAATGTCATAATACAAGGATCACTTTAATAGGCTGCTATCACAGGAGTACACTCACCAATGCAGGGAAAGGAACAAATGGGCTGAGCTCTTTACCGTTGGGCTGTTAAAACTGAAAGGATTGCATCACATCGGGTAATACTGCACCGGATGTCGCGGGAACTCCGGACTTCTCACCCAATGATGCAATACTTCCTAGTGTGACGGTGCCTAAGAGTACGGAAAACGCCGTACGAACCTGATGTTTTTACTATATTTTTTATTTCAGTATTATTTTAATATACATTTACTAACATTTATTATATTTATCATAAATTTATTAATATGTAACATACAAAAAATGTTTACTCATTATACCTACATTTTTACTAAAAATCACAAATTTGTAACGTTGCATTAGCTGTATTTCCGAAACAAGAGCCAATGAAAGTTTCTCATGGCGATATTCGTGTTCAGTAGGTTAATGTCATACAGAATTGCACACTTACCGTCAGAAGCAGTTCCATTGTTGTCCAGTGATATTAGCGTTTAAAATTGTACTGCAATTTAGGAAAAATTGGTACTTATGGTTAGCATATGTACATATACCGCATATGGCAGCCTAACATATAATACTTTAGGTATCTGAATTTTTCGTATGTACATTTTTTCTATGTACATATTTATCAATGAACGTTTCATTCCGTTTTATGAGCAAATAACAACCACTTCGACAAAAACGTGAAGATATTATCATCTCCATGTTATCAACGACTTGATCGACGTTTACAGTTTGTAGTGTGAACACTTATGCAAGAAAACCTGCCTCAAAATTTTAATCATTGATTTGTTTACAGATTTTTCCTGTTACTTCTTCCTCCAAGACTCACAAAACAAAATCTTAAAAAACCTTGCTGTAGCTAACACACAGCTGAATAAATAGAAAACAATTAGCACCGAACGACGACACCACATTGTTCTTACATTTTCCTATCTTTCAAGATAAAGACTGAAAAGAACGACTTTCCAATCATCAGTACTATACTGTGCAAATTAATTGAGACAAAGTAAACAATCACTCTTTTGTTCCCCAAACTATGCCTTTATATCATTCTATGCCTTCATATATACTGATAATAACCTGTATTAGTATGAAGTATGTCCTCCTTTAGCAGAATTGACCTCTTGAATTTGTTTTGGCATTGACTCCACTAATTGATTGCTCACATTTTTGACTTCATAATCGTGGAACCACACTTTTATAGCATTCGTTATCATGCGTTCTTTGGTTGTACAGTCCATTTTACCTAAACGTCTACTCAAAATATTCCACAAGTTTTCTATAGGATTTAAATCTGGTGAATTTCCAGGCTAATTAAGCAAATAAATTTGATTTTCCAACATGAAATTCTTGACTAATTTGGAATTGTGACATGGGGCCAAGTCATGGTGAAATGTCCCGTCAAAGGTTTACAAGAATGGAACAATCCTACGTTGTAATATTTCTACGTACTTGGCTGAATTCATCATACCTTGAAAAGGAACTAAGCTTCGAGCGCCATTTGATGTGAAAAAACCCCAAAACATCTGTTTCAGAGGGTGTTTTACAGTTTCTTTGACATGCTCAGTTCTTAAGGGTTCACAGTTGCTTCGTCTAACGACATTTGCTTGGTAACCCTTCACAAATAAATGAGTTTCATCACTGAAAATTACCTTTTTCCAGTCGTCATCAGTCCATGATTTATATTTTTCGGCCCATGCTAAACGTTTTATCTTCATTTTCGCATTCAAAATTGTGTTTTCGTTGGTCTTCTGGCCTGCAGGCCAACAACTTCCAGAAGCCTACAGCGTACAGTTGAATCACTAACATCACAACCACTAGCCAATAAATCTCTTTGAAGGTCGGTGCTTGTTTTTGGGATTCATTTTACTATTTTTGATTAGATATTTATCGGTTCGTGTAGTTGTTTTTCGTTCTCTTCTACATTTACCTCTCCTTTTTGGAGACGATGATCCAGATGAATTGTATCGCGTAAGCAGTCTTGATACACTTGATTTGCCTACACCAACTGCAGATGCGATATCTCTCACTGTCATAGAAGTGTGATCCTTCAGAGCAGTTATTTTGCACGCTTTCTTGGGGAAATATCCATTTTTCAATACATGAAAGCAACACGTACTCACAGAGAGCAATAACTAACATTCACCTGTCGCACACGAAAGGTCACAACTGAAGCTGAAGTGCCTATGTCCTGTTTAAAACCGGTCAAACCACATTATTACTATCAAGTTCTAACAGTCACAATATCTCACAACTGACAAAACCGGTTTACGTGGGTTTCCGACAACAACTGGCGATCACATTAGAATTCTGAGAATAAAATAGCTTGTCCCAATTAATTTGCACGGTATAGTAAGTATCCGACACTAATTTAGAGTCAAAATATTATAACTATATACTAAAATCCGAAAGTTTATTGGCGTAGAATAAATAATCAAAATTTCCAAGCTTTCGCACATCAACCAGATGGCTTTCTCAAGGAAGTTAGACAGCTAACTGCAAACTTGATAATAGAACGTTTCAACACTTTAAACGCGGTTACTTGACTAGACAATAAATGATTAGGTGCAAACGTAATATTTCGAAGAAACGAGGTCACGTTGTTTGGGCAAGCGGTACTATGGTAGAAATCTCAGCATTATTTGAAGAATTGATTCCAAATACGTGGTAACTCCAGAGAGACGCTATCGTTGCAAGCCTCGCAGCTGATCAATACACCGCGTTTAAAGTGTTGAAACGTTCTATTATCCTGTTTGCAGTAAGCTGTCTACCTTCCTTGAGAAAGCCATCTGGTTGATGTGCGAAAGCTTGGAAATTTTGATTATTTATTCTACGCCAATAAATTTTCGGATTTTTAGTATATAGTTATACTACTTTGAGTTTAATTTGTTGTACAGTTCCTAATTTTTGAATTTGTTGCAGTCTCCGAGCAATGTGGAACAACTTTAAAGAATTTCTACAGCTTTAGACTCAAACTGGAGAAGGAATGGTCCCATCTCGAATTCCTAACCGCTTGCAAGACATTCGGCTTAAGATCCCAAAGTTCCTGGAATTTCAAAGACGTCAGTAAAAGGATCATGGTTCAAGAAGAAAAAAGAAAAATTTCTACGCCAGACCTTGTCAAGGATAGTGAATCTGAAAAAAGAAAGGACGCTCATGCTCATTAGAAAACCGGTGCTGTAACCTACATATGAACTTGCATAGTCTTTGCGACCCTATTACCTTCAACAACCTTACCCTCCTGGTGGATTATGTTAGTCGAAAAGACTCCAGTCTTCCGTTTCATCCAGACACAGCAAGAAACTGGATTACCTGAAGTCTTCCCAGACTCCTTAAACCTAAAGATTTCACCATTCCTTTCGTCAATATTTCTAACCGAACGCTCACCGAGAGAGGAAACTAAAGTTTTGGAACTTGGACCAAAGTTCTGCTTCCGATCGAGACCGAACACAAAAAGCGTCGTTTCTGAGTTTGTGACCATAATATCGCGAATTCCAGAAGAAAACAAAGATGAACTACGTTAACTGTGTTGCTGTAGGTTAAAATCGTGGTACAATCAGAAGCAATCTTTAATAATTTCAAAAATCTCCAAGGACGATTTCCAACCTTAGAAATGATCACTCCATAATATTGACGCTAACGGACAAATCCGGCCAGATACCGATAATAGATGCAGCGGACTATAATAAAAAACTAGAAGAATTTATATCTGATTCTGGATCTATAATCTTACGAAGGAATCCTCTATATTCTTGGATTGCACAGGTAAAAAAGAATTGCAAGGTCAACTGATATTCCAGATGATCTCAAGAAATCCCCCAAATTACAGCCTGGTTCCCTCAGATCCCAAAACCCTTCGGCAGACTGAAACACCACAAACCCGGCAATCCATTGAGAGCGATCGTGTCCAGGACACCTGCACCGACGTACCACTTAGAAAGAGCGTTAACCAAATTCTTAACTAATCATCTACCGGAGTCGGACTTTATAATAACCTCCACTTTAGATTTTATCACGAAAATCAAGCAGCTCACCGTTGAACAATGCAACATTATCGGCAGTTTCGACGTAGTTTCTCTTTATCCATCGATCCTTCGTACCGGAAGCCATCAGAACATTGAAAGAGGCGGTATCTAATTCATCGATTTATTCTCAGGAGTCTTGCCTCAGC